>JACEFZ010015683.1:150000-232500 GCA_014155875.1 Cepaea nemoralis | reverse complement strand
TTACACTGACAATATTACCACACTGACAGTATTACCACAATGACAATATTACCACACTGACAATATTACCACACTGACAATATTACCACAACAACAACATTGCCACACTGACAGTATTACCACACTGACAGTATTACCACAATGACAATATTACCACAATGACAGAATTACCACACTCACAGTATTACCACACTGACAATATTACCACACTGACAGAATTACCACACCGACAATATTACCACACTGAGAATATTACCATAATGACAATATTACCACAATGGCAGTATTACCACACTGACAATATTACCACACTGACAATATTACCACACTGACAATATTACCATAATGACAATATCACCACAATGACAGTATTACCACAATGACAGTATTACCACAATGGCAGTATTACCACAGTGACAATACTACCACACTGACAATATTACCTCACTGACAGTATTACGAAACTGACAATATTACCATATACATAATTTTAAAAGGTAAAGGTAGACCCATAGCAGATACTGCCATTGGGGTGTATAAATGTTAAGCTTCACATATTCTACGCTATGACATATATGAGGTTTGGTAGCCAGTTTTCTTCCTCGTGGCTTTTTCTCCCCAAGACAATTCCCAGACAATTCTGCAAATTGGTACCCATTTGTATGAGGCTGGCATGATGCAATAAAAATTTTGGTCAGAAAAACATAGTCTTTTATCGGTTGGTGATGGAATCCAGACCACTGTCTTCAGACAAGTGAGCTAACTCCTATGCCACAAAGCTGATTTTGCCACAGTAATAATATTACCACACTGACAATATTACTATCAACATCATCATGTGCCATGGCAACTGGTGTAAGCATTAATGTTTCTCTGCAGATCTTGGTCCTTGGGGTTCTAGATCAAGTTTGCTGATATTTCTCCATGTTGCCTCAGTCCTTTCAGCATAATTTCTCTCTGGATGCCTCTGTATCTTCTCCCATTGCTCTTGACAGTTGTCACGTTTGCCAAGACCTCTCTTCTCATTATATGACCAAATAATACTTCTTTCTTACAAGTGAATATAATAGTATACTTTCATTAGCCTCTTTCAGGCAATCATTGTTAATTGCTCTAGCAATCCAAAGTATTCACAACATTTCAGGAACCATATCTCCATTACTTCCAAGCTGTTCCCAATTTGTTCATTATGTTCCATGAATCATTGCCATAATGCAAAACAGGTTATATATAATATTTCAGTACTTTCTTTCTGACATTCAATGATAATGATTTATTGTATAAGATACTATTCATTATTCTGAAATGCAACTTTTGCTTAATTTACTCTGCTCTTATCTTCCATTATGCATCATCCATCTGATGTCATAACTGGCCTTAAACATTTAAATTTCTCAGCCTGGCTAGCATTATTTCTTCTTTTGTTATATTACATGTTGATTTTACCTTTCCTTTAATATAACCACTGCTTCTGTTTTCTTGATATTCAATGAAAGTCCTTTTCTGCACTCTATTACTTCAATGTCAAAAAATTGTAGATCTTTTGCATTTTCAGCTATCAATACTATGTCATCTGCATAGCATAGATTGTTTATATTATAACCTTCAACTTGGATTCCTGGTTTCTCTTTACTATATTAACAATATTACCACAATGACACTATTACCACATTGACAATATCAACACATTGACAATATTACCAAAATGACAATATACCACTGACAATATTACTATAGTGATAATTTTATGAGAAGTGGCTGGTTGAGTGGCTAGAATGCCACATTCTCCTTCGGGAGACCCGTGTTTGAATCCTCGATAAGGTGTGGATTTTTTTTATGTCGGAGTAAAAAAAGAAAACCCTAACCTGCACAGTACACGGCGACTGCACTAGCCAGGTGGCCTTAATTTCTTAGGCTCACGTCCTCCCTACCCTACACCACAAGGTACTATTTAGGCAGTAGATGACAGACAGATAATATTACTCACATACTCCAAGACTGCCCAAAATGCAAAATACCTAGGCAAACCTTCTGGCCTAGAGAGACGACAGTGGAAGATAAACTCTATGGACCACCGAGTGAACTAATAAAGACAGTTAAATTCACACAAGAGGCAACATTGCAGTTATAGACATATTTCAAGTGAACGAAAGAAAAAAGAAGAAGATAATATTACCTGCTACTGGGCCAAATAAAAGAGAAACAACAAATAGTACCACTGTAACCTACCATGCATGTCATAAAATGCGACTAAGGTGGGTTGGAACCATACTGGTTTCTCCATCCCATATAAAACTTTAGCTGGAAAATCCAACCAACCATGAACTAGCCAGAAGAAAAGGAAAGAAAAACAACTCAGTCAATCAAGCTGAAAGGAGGCTCTTCTCCTACAAGAGGTATGATGTGGTGTGAAGGAATTCTAAGGAGCCTGGATCATCGACATTTCGCCATTCATCTAGGAAAATTTCCAGAAATGGCACCTTGAATTTTAGAACTGTGTGTGAACTGGAAAAGGCAGCACTAGTGGTAAGGAAAATGAAACATTATCAAATTAGCATTTTGGGATTATGCGAAACATTATGGAAAGGAGCAGGCACAAAGCCTCTCAACAGGTGAAATGTGCTGTTCTCTGGCAATGCAGAGAAAATTTCCCTCACAGTGAAGGCATTGCCCCACACAGTAAAGTGTTTGCCTTAACTAAAATTATGAAACCACTGTTATTAAAAACCAATAAAATCACAACTTTCCCTACCAAATATAAAAAGTATCCAAATTTAATTGATGAAATGCTCCAAAATAATGGAATTAATAGAATTAAATTCCCATTTACTGAAACATGAGACAGGTTAAAAATAAAAATACACATACTTCAAAAGATAATTATTGTTACTTCTTTATCCAGAATCTGCTATGGATCTATGATGTGACAGAGCCATCACATTTTGTAGGCCTGAATGCATGGAGGAATAGGTGGCCAGACTTTTTCCTCTACCGATGAACATCGAACGCAGGTGTCAATCCCTCATCCGAGCATGCTCAAGACATTATTAGCATATTTCCCTAGTAATTCATTAACGTGTCACCAATTATTGTTACTTACAAACACTTAATGCTAAAATAAAACAAATGAATGACTACATGCAGTGCTACAGACAGGAAGAACAGAGCCACACCACACAGCAACCACCCATGACTACTCAAGAAGCACACTACATAAGCAAAACCAGAAAATCTTACCACCTTGCTAGACTGCTGTCTGAGGAGTTTGCATCTCGTCTGAAACCAAGATCAGTTGGGAAGATGCATCACTACAAAGTTTCACATGCTAATAAAGATGCATTTGGCATTCACACATAAACACAGCAACAGTAATTCTGGACATTGTTAGTCTTAAAATAGCTAATAATAACATACTATTTCATCACTAATAAACTATAATTACATTGTGTTTTTTTTCCATTATGCATGATTACCATTATTGGGAAACTATGGTGGTATATGGTTAGTGTGCTTATCTGAAGATAATGACCTGTGTTCACTCAAAGTAGAGGAGGGATAATTTGTTCTGACCAGTACTGCTATGATCATCAACCCAAACCAGTTGCATAAAGATGAGTACCAGACAATTTTCAGAATCCTCTGGGAATTGTTAGGGAAGGAAAGGCAATGAAAAGGAAAATTGGCCATCCTACTTTAAATATCATGGTTTAGAATATATGAAGGCAGAACTCTTCATACCCAAATGGTGGTAGTCTATTTGACAACCTTTTACTATTACTGGTGTGTGTCGGGAGAGTTTAGTTAAGGCTAAGGAATAAAAACCATTTGCTCAAGCAGTCGCCACGTAGTATACAGGACAGAATGTTTTTTTTGTTTAAAAAAAGCACCTTACTGTGGATAGAAGACATCTCACAATGTGTCAGGTGTCAATGTGCCAGGAGGCACACACACCTCTTATAATTAGATTGTGTCATAAAAATCACGATGGCTGTCTTTACTTCCCAGATGAGATCCTAGTAACCATTTTAGGTTACTTTTTTTTATGACTGCCTTGAGGGGCAGATTCAAACACATGATCACTAGGCTGGCAGGCAAACGTTTCAGAAGGATGATGAATAAAAAATCTAGAGAAATGAGTAGTAATCGTCAGTCACAGCACAAGACAGTGCTAACCACAGAGCAAAGTCTATGGAGATGTTAAAAACCTAAAGTTAACTGCTACTTTCTTTAAATGCATTAAGGATAATGTTTGAAGGTGTATGAAGCCCAGCAGCAGGGAAGAAGAAAATGATGGTGATGGTTCTTTCTAGTATAAAGAGAATTATCTCTGATGCATCTTTCGAGCATCCAGTATAAAGCCAAGTATCTGCCATTTACATGTCTATGACTGCTGAATATACAGTTTTAGAGATCACAGTTACAGATACTTAGTGTTAAAAGAAAACTGGAGAATCTCTGATGATAGTGTAACTAGATATTCCCTTGCTTGGAACCCTTATGGTGAACAAAATAGTGGGAAACTAAAAACCACATGAAGAAAAGAACTACAGACAGAGATGAATAATTTGGAGAGAACATGGATGAAGCTGCAGGAGACAGTAAAAGATAGGATGGCTTTGCACTGGTTAAGGGTCTTTACCCCAATGAGTAATAAAGGACAGAAGAAGAAGTATCATCAGCACAGACATCTTATGGTTGCATAAACACTGATTTAGTCATCCTGACAGATTAGTAATTGTAGTGCTTCCGGTTATGTTTTATTTTCAGATATGAATATTTATTAGTATTATCAGGCAACCACTTAGTAACAGCAACATCCTTTAGCTAGAAACAGGATTAGAGGCAAATGGTGAAAAATAATTGAACAGTTTAATAGTGGGTGGAAATATACAGGATTCACACAACACAGCAATCACTTTGTCATGCTGCAAACAATTATTGTAAACTCAAAATGCCTATTCTAGAGTTAAGTAACAAATAAAATATGAAAAAATTAATATATAGAAATGATTATCAGCATTCATGATCAAAAGGAAGACAGTAGAATCACATGCTAATTGTGCTCACCGTATCATGGCTGATGATTTTTCATCCAGTTCCCTCAAGTTGCCTGTACTATAGGAATGATGTGCAACTCCAGGGTTTTCCATGTCAGCATCATTACCAGCACTTCCCCGACGCTTTGGTTTAGGACTTGGAGTCAATGTATTCTTTTTGCGGGATCCAAAGCTAAAAAACCTTATTACAAGATTAAAAGAAATGCATTTTATATTTAAAAATAACAATACTGAAGCTTGACAAAGACAGCTAAAAGATATTTAAATGAATTTAAGGTTTTATCATACCTAAGAAAACAGAAAAAGTTGTGTCTGATCTACAAAAACTGAAGATGCTTATATTCATATTTCCCACACATCTCTGGCTGCAGTTGACCTCTTAAATAGATGTCTACTTGTAAGTGATAACTGTATTTTGTCAGGTTCTCTGTATTTTGTATGTTGTTTGCATACACCCATTTTGTAAGGTTAATTTGCTTCACTTCAAGTTTTATTACAATATGTTAAAATCTCACAACTTTAAACCATGTATCTGTACAATAAAAACCAATTTATTTTTAAGAGCATGCATCTTTCCCATTGCAACATATGCCTGTGAGGCCTGGACACTAACTAAACAAGCTGAACAGCGCATAAATGCCTTTGAATATAAATGTTATAGACAGGTTCTAAGAATATCTTGGATACAGAAAAGAATAAATGCATCCAAATGACATGAGCTGGATGTTGAAGAAGGTCAGCTACTAAAGACGATAAAACAAAGAAAATTAAAATATTTTGGTCACTTGAAAGATCATGAAAGATTGAAGAGAACAATAATGCAGTGGTATATGCCCGGGAAGAGAGGAAGAGGAAGGCCAAAGAGAAGATGGGTGCAGGATGTGATAGATGATCTCTAGATGGGTGTATTGGATGCGGGCCATCTTGCTTATGACCGAGAAGTTTTCCAGAAGGTTGTTATGGGAGCGAGGTTCTGCAGAGGACATACTACTGAATGAATGAACCTTATCTAAAAGAATTGAATCACATTAGCATAGTCATTAGTGTACTTGCTTTCCAAAACAGTGGCACAAGTTCAACCCCCAGCAGTTGCAGATATTATTCCTAACAGTATAGCTCTGGGAATGCATAACCCAGCCTCATAAAATAGGCAGCAAATAATTTTTTGAGATTAAGAAGGTGGTGGGAAACAGAACTGGCTATGCTACCTGATTATGCCATGACCTAGAATATGTGAAGCCCTCCAACAGCAGTGTCTACCACTGGACTACCTTTCCCTTTTTTTTTTCCCCATGTAGTATGTTGACAATTACTTAAGGAATTTTATGTCCACAAACTAGTGACTTCTTTTACATGCTATTAAACGTATTTGTTGTGTTTTTCATGGAAATAAAAATATTATTTCAAGAGTTCCTTGTGAAACAAACATGATTTCAAGGGTTCTTGGAGACATGAAATATTTCAAAGGTCCCTGGAGTGACAAATATTATTTCAGGAGTTTATTGTGACACAAACATTATTTCAAAGATTCCTTGTGATACAACTATTATTTCAAAGAATCCTTGTGACACAACCAATTAATATATTCCCCCAGGGATAATTGAAACATCAACATTATTTCAAGAGTTTATTGAGACATTAAGTTAGGTAATGAGTCCCTCCAGGGTTAACATTTAAAAAATGCTGGGATTAGACTCTCAAACATAAATAAAAGATATTTTTACAGTAATCACTTACTTCTTTTTCCCACCAGGCTGTATGGCAATGGCTAACAGATTTTTATACTGTTCTGAACGTAAAAATCTCTGATAGGTATCTTTCTTCATTAAGGAAAATATCTGTTCTTGGGCACCGTCGAATGTGTACCTATAAGGATGAAAAATATATGCATTATGTATCCACTGGTTCAGAATTTCAAAACTGCTCTCCTATTAAGTTTGAATATACTTTTTTTTTGTAGCTTTAAATGTAATCTTAGAAAAGGCAGTGGTGAGTGTGCTAGTCTGCCAGACTAGTAGTCCAATGTTCAAAACCCCCTTGAAGAGGAAATTATATTTTGTGATCACATGGCTCTAGATTCAATACAGCTTAATAAAATTCTGAGATCTCTTACCCAACTGTAATTCCCCAAAAAAGAAAAAAAAAGATGTCCTTTGGTATTCTACCATCATCCATCCTCCTAACGTGTCCTATCCATCTAAGTCTATGAAGACTGAGCATGGAATAAACCGTCACACAACCTGATCTTTCCAATACTTCAGTATTTGTGATTTTGTCTTGCCACTTAATACCAAGTATTCTTCGCAGACACTGCATATTAAAGCTGTTTAAACGTTTCTCTTGGTGTGAGTAAGTTGTCCAGGCCTCACTGCCATAAAGAAGAGTACTAAGGACACAGGTTTACAGGCATACTGTGTTATGATGCTTGAATTTTTGAAATCCTATGGGACTTGCCCTTCTAGCCAGCATAGCTCTATTAGCTGGTGGATCTGTAGAGAGAGTGTGTCTTGCCCACTCCTGATAACCTCTATTGGAATCCCATCCTTACCTGGAGCCTTGTCAGATGCAAGTTCATTTATAGCACACTTAACTTCTGTTATATTGGGAAGTGTGTCCAGGTGGTCAAGAGTTGGTAGGGCCTCTGTGGTGTTGAAGGCATCATCCGCTAGTTTGGTCTCATTTGAGTAAAGCTCCAAATAGTGCTCTACCTATCTATCCATCTGCTGTTTCAGTGATGATTTCTCCAGTCACAGTTTTCAGTGGTGCACTTCTTTTGATCACTGGACCACAGGCTTTCTTTATCCCTTCATACATGCTTCCGATGTTTTCATTATCACTTGCATTTTGAATGGACTCACATAACTTGATCCAATAGTCATTTGCACACTGCCTGGCAGCCTTTTGCACATCCTTCCTAGCTTGCTTCAGCTCACTGAGAGTGTTATGTGTTGTTCTTTCCTTGTTTCTTAAGAGAGCTATCTTCTTTTTACAATCAAGGGCTGCAGTTTTTGGTCTGACTGTTTGCCGAAAACCAGTCCTGCCTCTTATGATCCACAGTGCCGTAAACCCCTACCACTGTTTTATAAAGAGTTTCCTTAAGTTTACCCCACTTTTAACTTGCTGTACAATTTTCTGATGTATCAGTGAAAGCGTCTTCAAGCTGCTGTTTAATTATCATGATCGTGGGTATTAATAATATTAATCCTGGGGCAACTAATTCAGGATAATGCTCGCCTGGGTGATGCGATTATATACACAGATGGTTCGGTGTTGAGAGGCAGGAGAAGTACCTGGGGGTTCTTAGCAAAAGCTAATGGTCACCACTTGGTGCAGGAGAGCCTGGCATATGATATCACAACATCTAGCTTAAGAATGGAGGTGGAGGCGGTCAGTGCAGCTTTCCGCTGGACGGAGAATACGATACACACACACATCGTGATTGTAACTGACTCAGAAAGCATGCTGAGTAGGGTGAGGACAGGCAAGCTTCGTGCAGAGTGGCTTGCTTCGCTTTGGAAGTCACGGGTGACAAGTATCGTCTGGATCTTTTCTCTGGGGCATGCTGGTGTGCTGGGGAATGAACAGGCGGACAGATTGGCTGGCTCTGCAAAACTTGGTGGAGTATTGATGCATGATAAGGAAGATGTGGTTGCGGCCTTGTGGGAGCACGTGTACACCAGAGGAGCAAATGGATCACCATGGTCTGGCAAGAATGCGACAGCGAGGGGTGACGAGGGGATCTGGCCGACGATCGACACTCAGAGGAAAGGCGAGACGGACATATTATCAGATTGCTACTGGTATTATTAGTGTTGGAACTCTTCGCTGGCTGCTGAGGATGGGGACGGAGCACTTATTGGAATGCCCTGAATGCTGTGATGTTGGTTCCTAAATCAATCAATCAATCCTGGGGCTAGATTTGTGTTTAGCTGTGTAGATTTTCTTTGGCTTCAGTCTAACCCTTGTAACAAAGAAAGAATGATCTGTATCACAGTCAGCACTGTGGTAACTTCGAGTTTATGATGTTTGGTTCAGATATTGTCTCCGTGTGATGATGAAGTCCAGCAGATGAAAATGGCTGGATCTTGGATGTTTCCATATGACCTTATGCAGCTCTTTTGTTTTAAAAAAGGAGTTTGTAATACATAGGTCATTTCTGGTGCAATGCTCCAGCAGCCTTTGCTCATTTTCATTCATGCGACCGATGTTGTATTTTCTAAGGCACACTGGCCATGAACTGAGTCCTTGCCCACACAGGCATTGAAATCACTGAGAATATAAATGTAGTCGGATTTTGGAACTGCTTTGATCACTGAATCTAACTCCTCATAGAACAAATCCTTCATATCATCAGGGGAAGTGAGTGTCAGTGCATATGCAGTAATAATGGTGGCAAAATCACAAGAGGTTGCCAAGCGCAGGGATAATAGTTTTTTATTACCACCAGCTGGAATTTCAATCATTCCCGGTAGTGAATTCTTCACTGCAAAGTCCACACCATGTTGCATTTTTTCTGCCTGCCCTCTACCCTTCCACACACAAAAAAGGAGTAATTGTTTTCCCTGAGTGACCCTTCCTCAGTGATGCAAATCTCCTGCAGGCCAGCAATATCAATGTTGAGACGACTGAGTTCGGCATAAATCACAGCAGTTTTTTTTCACATCATCAATATTCATCAAGTCAGTGGAAAATCGTGGGCACATTGTTCTTACGTTCCAGGTTCCAAGCCGTAGCTTGAGGTTTCTATTTTTCTTTTTAGTAGTACCTGGTGCAATGGTTTTACAGATTTTGTCCTAGCCCCAAGCATCCATTGAAGCTGGCAGGCTGTGGCAGATCAGCACCCAATTGGCCGGGGGATGCCCAGCTTGAGGCGGGCGGTAGCTGATCAGTGACACCTGTAGGTATCTCCCACCATCAGAAGCAACCCGTGGCGCCCCATGTCTACGCCAATTGACAAGGACTTATAACCCATAACTGCTACCTCTCGCTTTGATTCCTACACAGGTTAAGACCAGGGATGGAGTTATACCTCTCCATAGCACAAAGCCTGGGCTAAAATATAGAGACCATGTGTTGCCCATGCAGCATGATCCCTCTCTCGGCCTGTCTAGTTCATTCCAGAGGAAAGATAATCGCAATACATCTGGAACAAGACAAGCTGCAGAAGCTACCGGATCAGCAAAGCAATGCTCTAACTGTCCGCCTCTCGGAGCTTCGATCCTAGACCAGCTGCCAACCAAGGCTTAGGGCCTGGTCTGCCCTGCCATGACATTTTGTCTTTAGGTTGCATTTCCTCACACCAGGATAAGGCTTGTACCCTCCCAATTGCGCTCTTCTGCCCGAAGTCATTAGCACAATGTGGGGTGTCGGGTTTGGTAAGCGCCATCCAACATGTGGTGCTAATAAAAAGCAGGTAGTACTGTCTGCTGTCATTACGGTAGCTCAGTCATATCTGACTAAGACCTGACTATTAATAGTAATAAAATTTGCACTAGAAATGTTCTTGGGGGTTAAGTTAATAGCTATTGTGATATGGACCCCATAACCTACCAAATAACCTGTTGTGATATGGACCCCATAACCTATCAAATGTTATTTGGTTAAGAAAACAAGAGCCTAGTTCCATATTATTAAACTGTCACAGAGGCGAGAATACAGTGTCTTATACCTATACATATCTTACATGGAATCTTAGGGGTGAGGATATAATACTCCTAGTATACAGAACAATGTAAATAATTAGAAGCTTCACACTGTTATGTGGAGAGAACTACAAGTAATGACCATTTCTATACCACTGCTTGTATCAGTTTGATTGAATTTTTTGAGGATATAATACTCCTAGTATACAGAACAATGTAAATAATTAGAAGCTTCACACTGTTATGTGGAGAGAACTACAAGTAATGACCATTTCTATACCACTGCTTGTATCAGTTTGATTGAATTTTTTGAGGATATAATACTCCTAGTATACAGAACAATGTAAATAATTAGAAGCTTCACACTGTTATGTGGAGAGAACTACAAGTAATGACCATTTCTATACCACTGCTTGTATCAGTTTGATTGAATTTTTTGAGGATATAATACTCCTAGTATACAGAACAATGTAAATAATTAGAAGCTTCACACTGTTATGTGGAGAGAACTACAAGTAATGACCATTTCTATACCACTGCTTGTATCAGTTTGATTGAATTTTAGGAAGAAAGGTTTGTGTTCCTTTACTGATGTCATGGAGTTTGTTGGTTAGGTTTGTCATTTTACATCTTACAGATAAAACAAGGGATAGAATAATTAGCAATTTTCATGATCAGCCCAAGGGTTGAAATATTTAATGATACTTGATGATGATAGATAGATAAAACACCTCTATCTTAGTAGGGTTGAGAACTTATCTTCAAGTGTAAGAGACTGATACTCTTAGTAGTCTTGCCTTTTACACCAACTAAAAATATCCCCCTTCAATGTAACTTTGTTGTTTGCTGAAATGTTCTCAGGCAATGACTCATACAGATTACTTTTTATTTTATCAATTTATCGAGATATATTTAATACCTATAAACATACATATGAGATATCTAATTTTTGCTTTGTTTGAGAAGGCTAAGCATCCAAAGTATTACTCAAGAGATCCAGGAGCAGAGTAGGAAAGTATAACTGGATTCCTCTGAACAAATTATTTTGAGAGTACTGTCTTCAGCTGGATTTGAACCCAGCACTTTTGGGATAGAGGCTGAGACTGCAATCCTAAATCCAGGGTATTGAGAATAAAGATCAAATTGGACAAACATGGCAAAGTGGATACCGAGCATAGACATCTCTCTCTTATAAAAGACTTACATGGATACATTAGTTGCTGGAGTGCCAGGTGAGCGAGCAGGTTCGTTAGCTTCAAAAGTGCTAGTGACTGCAGTACACACAATGGTCTGCTTTTTGAAGACACAATAACAGATGAAACGACCTATTTAAGAATGCTTAAGATTGGATTTAACTGTGGTACTAGGAAGGAGAGATTAAGAGAATCTGAAGTGACTGTAACCAGCATGATATTCAAAGAATTAGCATGAGTACATGCAATATTTACTGAGACAGACAGAAACTACGGGTTTGCCCAGAGTTTTATGACATCAATTCTTCATTAACCAGACTGTATCCCATAATTGATAAACATACAGGTTGGTAATATCATTTCAAACAACAAGCTCCAAACCAGGAACCTCATATGAGTCAGTGATGCACTAGGACCTTCACTTTTGATAGACCTGAATGCATGAAGGCATAGGTGGCCAGGCTTTCTCTCCTTTAGGTGACAACTAATGCAGGTGCTGAACCTCCATACGTGCACATGACATTATCAGCTAGCCCCCTGGCAACTCCACTAATGTACCCACTAATGGTAATATCACTCTTCTTTATTAATCATTTGGGTTTTAATCATGGGGACGAAGCGCTTATGGGAATGTCCCGAATGCTGTGATGTCGGTTCCTAAATCAATCAATCAATCAATCATTTGGGTCTAGTACTATGGGCTTCATTCCTGTTTCTTCCTCCTAAAAGATGTACCTTACTGCTATCCTTTGCATCTATTACGTGACAGTTTACACATGTTTTCCATAAATATGTTTGCCTGCACAGTCTCATTTCTATTGTCATTCTGCTAGTATTTAATGTGTTTCATTTGTTCTTTAACATAAAAAAAATAAACATTTAAAGTTCACTCATTCATTCTATTGAAGCATTTCATGCAGATTTAACTCCACAAACTGACACGTTACGAGATACATGAGCTACTGTTCTACCATGAGCTACCATATAAATGTAATGACATGTAATACACATACTTTCTGACTCTCAACAGAAGAAAGATTTACACAAACAATAATGTCAGCTTACTTTCACATTGTTAAATATCTCACAAACTAACTGATTCCAGCATTATTATGAGTACCTATTTGGTTTTGGCAGTTTCATGTTTCTTTGTACTTCTTCAGAACATCTACTGTCAATGTTGATTTCATGTGGGGCTCCGTCTGTCAAGAATTCTCTGTAACATATGAAACAATTAAATTTTACATTTTCAATACAAGACATCAATAAACACTGTTTCCAATTCTGAAGTAATTATATAAAACATGTCTACTACATGGATTTATAAATTTGAAAGCTAAATTTAAAAAAAAAGAAAGAAAACAGATAAATAAAAAGTATTAGGTCTTTAGGTGGTGGTGATGGTGGAAGTAGTGGTGGTGTGTGTGGTGTTGAAGACAGAGACTAAATAAAAAAGAAAAAACAGGCAAATAAAAAGCATAGAGCGTGGCAGAGAGAGAGAGAAATACAGACTAAATAAAGTAGAAACATACAAGCAAATAAAATACACAGGCGGGGGGAGAGAGAGAAAGACAGACTAAAAACAACAAGGGAAAAAAAAACAGGTAAATAAAACGCATGCAGGTCAGCATGGCCGAATGGGTAAGAATGCGTGTTCTTAAACCTCCGGTGTGCTGATGCCAAGGTAAGCAGTTCAACCCCTACACTGGACAGCTGGACTAATATGCTGACCTATCGTCCCTGACTTGGGATGTAAATGACAAGTACCTCTGAAGTCAGAGTGGGTTTGCCTGATGGCAAGGGACACTGTTAAAAGGGAAAGTTAACCCACACGCAAAATTCAGTCCATCAGTACTATGAATAGTGTGTATGGACTACGCTTGAGTTAAAGCGAGCGAGTGCCCCCCCCCCAAAAAAAAAGAATGAAAAGGGGGATGGGGGGCATGGGGGGGGGGGGGGGTGTGCAGAGACAGAGCTATTTATTCAAATAACGTAGTTAAAGCCTGGTATCCATTTTAAGCTGAATCGACCTGGATGCACAGGTCAAATTACAAATTCACCCCGAATCAGATTCAAACCCATAACCAATAGGTTGGCAGGCAAGCACATAGCTACTACGCTAGCTTGGCTCCCGAGTGCTGATTGGTCTATAAAATATGGACCCAGCACCACGTACCCAATGTGCCTCAAAGCGTGTAAAAGGCTCCTTGACTGACTGACTTACAAGTGGTGTGCTGACACTAGCTACTCTAAACAATGAGCTAGCTAACACTACATACACATTACTGGTCGTATCATTATCCTGAAGCAGAACCTGCTGTGAGTCTATGATGCACATTCTGTAGGCCTGAATACATGAAGGAATAGGTGGCCTGTCTTTCCCTCGCTTAGCAAGACGACGAATGCAGGTGTCGACCCTCGTCTGACCATACTCATGACATTATCAGTGTAGCTCCCTACTCAAATCTTTATGGCTGTATAATAATTACCTAAGTTCAACATACTACTAATGTTTTCACGTCTTTCTCCATAATCCCGTATACTCTCGTGAGTAAGCAATGGCAAACTACTGAGCGTAATCTTGCCTAGTACATCAACAGCAGCTGAAAAATACTGGTGTTGACTGCAATGTCCTGTAAGGGATATGCAACAACAACAACAAAAAACACAAGTTTGCACTGTAATATGCTGGTATCAAATAATATCTTAACACTAATTCCTAACAAACTAAAACTGTTTCCCTGCACTGGAGGCGAGTGAATGCCTTATCTGTAATTGTCATGTTAAATTGCCCACTACGGTCCATTCACCTATTACTGTGCATCTCACTAAACATGTAAGCTGTCTGTGTTAACTGACCGCTACTTTCACCAGTTGTCCACTTTTTCAACTGTGTCTCGTCCAAGTTGTTTACCTATGTTGTGAGAGAGTGTGTGTGTGTGTCTGTGTGTGTCTGTCTGTCTGTGTGTGTGGGGGGGGGGGGGGGGGGGGAGAATATGCGCTAACAGGCAATCTTTAGTCATAATATTTAGTGACAAAATAGTAAGAACATAGCACTACAAATTGAAGACTAATCACAAAATAGATAATCTAACATTCACAATTAATCACAAAATAGATAATCTAACATTCACAATTCAATAAGCTAATAATGTTACAAATATATTACAAATGCATTTTCATTTTATGAGATATCCTTCAGAATGACACCCATAAAAAAAACAATAAAACTGTAAGACTGTATCATAATTAAACACATTATTTCAAAACATACCCCTATAATATCTGTATGATATGTTACAACAACAGAATCAAACTGCTTAAGAATACAATCTCACTCACTCAGCAATTTTTTGTATCTTTTCTGCCACTTCTGACTGCCTACAAAATTTCAACTCTTCACAGGCCGTCCAAAACCCAAAATTCTCATGGCTGTATTCTTTCAATAGAAAGTTTTCAAATTCAAGTCTGCCTCGTGGATCTGCAAGAAGAACTTGCAAACTGTATGCCCATTTTTTCACTCTCTGTTCAGTTGGAATTTCAGAGCTGCAACAAGAAAAAAGTTTCCTTTGTAACATTAGTCCATGAAAATGTAGTGGAGAAAACAACATAAAGATTAAAGGCCTCATTACAAATTAGAAGGAAAATAAATTAGCAGACCATGATCTTCAGGCTCAGAACAGAACACTGCAAACACTGAGCTTTCACCGAATGAGTCTCAGAAACAGCCATCTGCAACCAGAAAGGCATTAAAAGGGGTGGAGGATACAGACAAGAGGATTAATTTAACTGTTCTATCCTATATGGCTTGGTCATCTTTTCACAGAGCAGTCTGCCAAGAGCATTGCAACGAGCACAAACTTCGTAGCTGCAGTGACGACTCCCAGTGGTCTAAACACAAAACTGCAGCATGACCCAAATGATGGTGTTCAGAAACGAATCCATGATCTTCGTAGCTCGAGGCAGGCAGGTGGCTTGACCACTTCCACAAACCAGAAAGCAGTAAAACAGACAATAGAGCACATCCTACAAGACTGTCTAGATATTTCCTGACAGAGAATGGAAATATGGCCCACAGAAGCAACCCTTCAAGACAAATTTCTTTTTAAAACAGATTACTTGAGTCTTTTACAGGATGTCACAATCAACCCTAGCATTTATTGACAATTTTTTGGCAACTTTACGTTCAGTGTTTTGCCATTGCTTTCTGAACACCCTCGCTCTTACCATTGTGAAAATTAATGCAAAGCAATCTGCTCCCAAATCATCTGCGGCTGACTTCAAACTCGGTATATCAAGATTGACAAACTCGATATGTCAGGACACTACCCCTAAGTCACAGATAGAAAAAAAACACCTCTCAACTAAACTGATGCTGATGTTGACAGTGATGTCTTGTAAAGAATATGCGGGGGGGAAAAAACATATGGGGCCGATCTTCCTGGCGTAGGGGTTAAAGACATTGTTCGTAATGTTCAGTAGTTTGCCATTGCTTTCTGAACGACCGGCTCACATACCTCCGCAAGTAACAAACGCGACGTAATCGGCTACCGAATCTCGTGCAGTTGTATCGTATATGAGATTACAAACTGCTTCCATAACCCCTTCACTACAGAGCTGGTATTTTCCTTCTTACTGATCCATAATATTCTAAACATATAATGCAACATTTTATTTTTTAGCTAATGTCCATTATTCACAACCATATGTTGCAACAGGAAATATGCCTGATCTCAACATTTCTACCTTAGTTTTCTGTTGTTCAATAGGTTCTTAATACTGTTTAACGTCTGCACTGCTACTGTCAGTCTCCTTTTAAACTGTGTCCTTGAGTCAGTGAAGTAACCACAATGTTATCACAGCTTCTAACGCTGATTGTAACTGAGGTACTTATGTGTTACAGTTCTGTACACTAAAAACAGCAAGAAACAAAGTACAATATCTACTTACTAGTTTTCAATAATCTCAAAGTATGAGGTGTCATCAGAGATCCATGGGTTTGATGGTAATGGTGGTGTTATCATGGGATCAATATCCATGAAGTTCTCAGCAAAATGCTCCAGGCTGAAAGGTTAAAGTTTACGAGGACTGTACAAGTATATGCATGATTGAACTCAATGTTACAATTGGCACCTAGCCGTCTTGACAGATAACAGTTGTGCTTCAAAATAGGCATAATAACTACAACCCATTGTGGGGACAGGGATGGAGTTATACCTGTCCATAGCACAAAGCCTGGGATGAATTGTACAGCCCATATGTTGCCCATGCAGCATGATCCCTCCCTCAGCCTGCCTAGTTTACTATAGATTACTTTTTATTTTATCCAGTTGTCAAGATATATTTAATATACACATGAAATTTCTAATTTTTGCTTTGTTTGAGAAGGTTAAGCACCCAAAGCACTACTCAAGAGATCTAGGGGCAGAGGAGGAAAGTAACACCAATTCCAGTACATTGTTTTAGACTAATTCCCTAGTGATCAAGCAACTCTGGTTTATGGGGGAAAATTCATGACTGGCCAATACATGTGGATGAACTCATTGTAATAGTAAGAAATACCCACGCACATGTCATAAGGCACATTAGGTATATGGTGTCATATCCACATTGTCCATAACTGAATGGTACCTGTGGGGTGATTGGTGATTGATTTTGTGAATCCTCTGGAAGAATGAGTTTCAATTTAACTCGTTTAAATCTGATGCTTTGATATTCAGGTCTGAAAAGGGTTTGCATCTATCAGTGTGAGCTGGTGAAGAGACGTTTCTCCTGACCAGCACCAAAGCACCTTTTTCATATGGACTGTGTTGCAGAGTTCTCCTTCCCTTCTCCAAGCTCAGAAATCTCCATAGTGTGAAAGATAAGTTCTGAAACTTCACATCTATGGTGAATACTAGGATGTAAGCAGGTCAAGATTCAGCACAGCACATACTTAGTGGCTGGGAGAAGGCCTATGCTGGTCATGTTTCCCCCACAGGTTTTAGGAATTTCATTGTCAATAGACTTCAACTCAATGCCCAGAGGGAGTAAAAGTATATAAATGATTGGACTCAATGTATTATTATACATATTAATAAGACACAATTTTGAATTTGGGTGGAATCTGTCTAGAAGAAGTGAATCTTACAGAAATACATGCCAATGTCAGACACATTGACCTTTGAGGTGCATAACTAGATGTGACACACTTCCCAAGAAAGAGCAAAGAAGAAGAAGAAGAAGAATCCATGTATGTGTCACAAGACATATTAGAGTTAAAGTACAAGATCCATATTTTCCTTGACTTAATATGGTCAATGTAACGTCAGACATCTTTATCTTCCCGTCATTTTGGGGCTCGTTGTTGAGGCACAATCAATCCCTGAGCTGTACTGGTCTGGGGGAAAAATTCAAACCTGCTACCGGGGATCAAACCAAAGGTCACTATATTGGTAGGTGAGTGCACTGGACAGTACACCACATCCCATATACAATATGATATATATATATATATATATTTTTTTTTAAGCGCTCGCTTTGAACACAAGCGTAGTCCATACATACTACTTCTAGTAATGCTGGACTGAATTTTGTGTGTGGATTAGCTTTCCCTATTAACAGTGTTCCTCGCCATCAGGCAAATGCACTCTGACATCTGAGGTACTTGTGATTCACGTCCCCAAGTCAAGGACCACAGGTCAACATTTTAGTCCAACTGTCCGGTGTAGGGGTTGAACACGCATTCTTATCCATTCTGTGACATACATTATTATGTCTAACCATTAATTTGCCGGTCTCCTTGGTCTAGGTGTTACATGACTTTCTCCGTAATCCCGTATACTCTGGTGAGTAATGTGATGTGCGCGAGAATTGGTAGCGGTTCTCTCAGCGTCGATAACTTATGGGGTATGTGAGCTGGTCGCTCAGAAAGCAATGGCAACTACTGAGCGTAATCTTGCCAAGAAATCAACAATCAGCTGAAAGATGCTGATGGTTACAGCGATGTCCTGTAAAAGGATATGCGAACAAAAACCAAAAAAACCCCCATTAATTTGAGTAAGACCAGACACTATGACCACATTATGAGAAATGAAAAATGTGAACATATAACAACTGGAAAGATTAATGGAAAAAGATACTGAGGAAAGACGTGAAAGAGGATTCTTGACAGCCTTTCATAATGGTGTTGGAAAATATCAGTATATTCTGTTGAAGATCGCAAAATGTTGACAAGGGACTTATCATTATATCTCCAAATTCCCCATCTTCAGACTGTCAGTCAACATTATCACCAGTCCATTAGGTATCACTATGCATGAACTCAAATGATGTCAGTAGCTTGATTTTATTTTAAATATACGAGGGTAAGTTAATAAGTAAGTCACAAATGGCTGTAGAAAAATGATTAAATATGATAACAACTTGAAATCAGTTTATTTTTATACATACATTGTCCCTTTTTTTCTCAACATAATTTCCATCAACATTGATGTACTTATCCCATCGTTTTATCAATCCTCACAAACTGGCTGCATAGAACTGCATGCTCTGTTTTCTAAACCATGTTTTCACTTCACATTCAACTTCGGTGTCACTCGCAAAATGTCTCCCGCCAAGGTGAGTTTTCAGTGGACTTAGCCCCTAGCGGTTTCTCGTAAAGCGGTATAAAACGTTACGTGGCAAAGTCAATAAGTAAGTCACACAGTTCTGTGGGATGGCAGGTAAATGAAAACAAAGCATGCAGTTCTATGCAGCCAGTTTGGGAGGACTAATAAAACAATGGGATAAGTGCATCAATGTTGGTGGAAATTATGTTGAGAAATAAAGGGACAATGTATGTATAAAAATAAACTGGTTTCAAGTTGTTATCATAGTTGGTTATTTTTCTACAGCCATTTGTGACTTACTTATTAACTTACCCTCGTAGATGGCCAGCTACAAGTGAACATTTCCATACAAGTCTTTATCAATGAACAAAAGAACAAACTTGGCTAGAAAACTGAAGTATTACAATAAAAGATAAATAATCCACATGTTTCAATGAATACACATACTGCCAAGCTTCCTAATTGTCAACTGAGGAACCCTTTTGAGGACGTTACGACAGCTCATAAATAGATTCACATGTAATGCTTGGCACTCATTTAAATAGAAGAAAGAAATAGAGTAAAGGACATTTCATCATTATATCTCCAAAATCCCCATCCCCAGACTGTCAAATTCAATACTGTCAGGAGTCCACTGAGTATCACCATGTATGAACTTAAAAGATGTCAGTAGCTTGGTTTCACTTGACATATGGATGGCCAGGAACAGCTGAAGGATCATTTTCAGGATTTTACCACATACATATATATACATGATAATATCCAGTCAAAAGATGTCATTTGAAATGAGAAAAAGAGTGTTGAGGTGCTACATAGATCCTGTGCTTTTGTATGGATGTGAAGTGTGGACAATGAGTGGACAATGAACAAGCTGAAAAACATCTGATGGCTGTGAAAATGTGGTTTCTGAGGAGAATGCAAAGAATATCATGGACAGACAGAAAAATCAATGACCAAGTCCTACAAGAAACAAATGAAAACCATAAACTGATTAGAGAAATTAGACGCAGACAGTCACAATTGTTTGGTTACGTTATGAGAAGAAATAAATTGGAGAACTTGGTGACAACTGGCAAGATCGAGGGGAAGAGAACAATTAGAAGGCATAGAAGTAAATACCTGGATGGCTTGGCCACGTTGTATGGTCGAGACAAGAACAATGAGCTGATCCACGATTCTGGTGATGGAGTGAGATGGCAAAACATGACAGCCCACGCTTATCAGCATGACATATGATGATGAATATCCAGTCTCTTACTCTCATCTGGATTCCATACTCACAAGAGTATATGGATACAGACAATTGAGAATCATCAAAATGCCGAAGAAACATGGCTTCTGAAGAAAATGCATAGAATATCATAAAAAGTCCTTCAAGAAACAGATCAAAACCATAAATTGGTTAAACTAAAGATTTTGTGGGTATGTACTGAGGAGGAATATAACTTGAAAACTTAGTAACAATTGACAATCTTGATGGGCAAGAGGAAGACAAAGAGAAACACATGGATGGCTTGGCCATATGGCATAATCAGAACAAGAACATGGACCTGTTCCAAGACTAGTATTATATGAGATAGCGAACCATGATCACACATGTTTATCGTTATGGTGCATGATGATGATGATGACTGTGACTGAACAGACCAGTCACAGAACTTTTGTAATACAATATTGAGAACCATTAAAAGTGATGATTACTGACATATGCACATTAACCAAAACACATACTTTTCAATTGCCTTTGATGATTTCACTCGACATATAGTAAGAGTTCGTCGTAAATGTTGAATCTGGGGATGGATTATTGCCAAGTTACTTACAAACTGATTACCTGGAAGTAACAATAATAACCATTGGTATCAAATTTAAGTTAAGAATTCGGCAGTTGAATATAAAACCAGTAAAGGTTTCTGTTATTTAGAAGTTTACCTTGCATTTTTTGTCTAGTACAACAAAATCACCAATGTGGAACTCATGGAGAGAACTAGACAAATACCAGCGAATCAAGAAGTAAAGACAAGATGCTGGTGCAGGATAGGAAACATGTTGAGAAACCTGAGAGTTGTATAAGCTGAGATGAGCTGAGTTAAGAACCGACATCTCTGCACTCAGAACATTCCCATACGTGCTCCGTCCCCTTGTTCAACAGCCAGTGAAGAGTCATACTAATAATCATTCCTACCGCTATCTGATTAAAAGCTCTCCTGGTCTTCCCTCTCAGTTTTGAGAGTCTTCCAGAACCCCTGCTGATCCCCCGCAATCTCATTCTTTCCACATATGGGTTCTCAATCTATTCCTCCGCCTTCTCCACCTGGTCCCACAAGCGCACAACCACCTCCCCCTTATCCATAAGCAAACTACTACCAAGAGGTGCATTCCCTGCTAGCCTATCAGCCTGTTCATTCCCCCGTATCCCCGCATGGCCAGGGCAAAATATCCATACAATTCTCACAATCTGTGACCTCTGAAGCGACGAGAGCCATTCCACACGAAACATTCCTTTCTCCACCTTACTAAGCATACTCTTTGAATCTGTAATGAATACGTGTGTTGCAGTTGTATAACTAGAAAGGTTGTTGTCTGGTCTGGAATCTACAAAGCAAATGAAATAGAGGAAATACATGGAGAAGAGAAGCAGAGACAGAAATGAAAAATATGGGAAGGATGTGGAGCTGCATAGGACAGCTGAGGATAAGGTGGCTTGGAGTGAGTTGACTGAGGGCCTATGGCCCAACAGGGGATTGAGGGTGAAAAGAAGAGGTACAACTCTCAGAGTTTGAGCCAGCCTTGTAAACTGCCTTGTAAAGATCTAACACCTTGCATTACTATGGTGAAATCTGGAGCAGGATAAACCTTCACATGTAATGATGGATTTTGACATTTTATGGCTGGTTACTCTCATGAGTCTACAAAGGAAATAAACCTGGCTAGAGAGCATGAGAAAGACAGAGAAACTGCTAGATGAGATGATAAATATCCTATGGAAACACAGATAAATAGAGTCAAGATGACACATTTGGCTCAACAACAGAAACATCAACTTTCCCATCAGCCCAATGCTTAAACATACAGCAGGCATTGCTTTCATCCACCCATGGTCATAAAGTTAGGCAGAAACCTGTTACTGTATTCAGTGACTGAAACGGGAGTTGTAGTAGCACAGGTGTTATCAAGGCATTCCTGCCAGCCTAGTGGTCATATTTTTTAATCCCTTATTGAGGCGTGTATTTCTTTTAATTGACCTGACATCTTAGGTCAACCCAGCCTAAAATCGGTACCAGGACATTTTCTGGGAGGTTAAGGCAACCAACATAATACTGACCAGAGTGGCGACTGGTTTAAAAAAATGAAATTAGCACCATATATTCAAGACACCTCATGGTGATGAAAAAGGACCCCTACTTTTATACTGCTTAAAAACTATATTTATTTTAAAGTTTGCTTGCACATGATAATTTATTATTACTTAATAAATAAAAGTGCATCAACAAGAAATTTAGATCATCTCTGCACAACATAAGAGTTTTCAGAGGAGCAGATATGAGTGCAGATAATCATCTTCTGATAAGTAAAATTAAACTGAAGTAGGGAGATACATACTATTCTATAAAAACAGAAATCCCACGTTGGATACATCAGAAACCAAGAAACTAAGGAACCATTTATGGTCACAGCCTTCAATAAAACCAAGCACTACAACAGATAAACTACTGAATGTAAACTTTCTAATAGATCATAACAAAAAATGCTGGTGTTGACTGCGACATCCTGCAAAGGATATGCAACTAACTATAACAACAGATAGTAGATGAAGTGAGTATGGAAGACTGCAGGCAAAAGGCTAAAAACATTTGAAGCGAATCATGTTTAGAAGTACTTGGCAAAAGGGAAAGAAACCATAAGGCATGGATGATGCCAGATAAATACCTCGGTTATGACATACAATCATCATCATCATCATCATCCATCATCATCATCACGGGTACCTATAGTTCTATCCGCCACCTGGTTACACACAATGGATTTTCACAATGGCATGGACGCCAACCGTTCATAAGGCAATGATAAATTACTGAATGTAAAATTGCCTTTAAAGAAATCACAAACAGCCAATAAATGATGGGGTTGACTGCGACATACTGTAAAGTATATGCAACCAACTATTTTAACAGATACATTAAGATTTAAGATAAATAAGTGAAAACTGTGTACTAACTTCTTTCTGAAGTAAGTCTTTGTTTTTTTTTCGTCTTGCTGCTATCTGACTTGGCTGGAAGTTTCGTTTTGGGCCATCATCAAGAGTTTTTATGCAACCAGGCTAAAGGAAATAGAACACAACAAATATTTGCATGAATATCCTCTTTGTCTTCCAAACACTTATAACTTTCTATATCTGCAGTGCTTCTATATAAACTGGATGGGGATTTTTGGTTAGGAATGAAAATAATGAACTTTTACAGGAGTTATAGAAGGGCAGCATACACTGGCTGGGGAGAAAAATGTGCAGACCAAAAAGTCGCTTAAAAGTCGACAGGGTCGACTTCATTGCACCGGGTTTTATCCCATATGGCTCTGTCTCTTTCCGTAGCGCAGAAAGCATCGCACAAAGCACAAACTCCGTAGCTCTAGCGACGACCCACAGGAGTCTCAGAAAAATTTAACTCGTTAACCAAAGGACGCGGCCCAGGATCGAACCCACAACCTTTGGAGCCCAAGTCAAAAGGCTTCGCCACGGAGACTCCCAATGTGCAGACCAGAAACTATAGTTAGAACAGGACATTGTTGACTCAGAGCACTCTTCCTCTGAAGGGGTCTCACAGACTCTGCCACTTGCAGATCTGAAGCACCAAGGCAACCCCAAAGCATGACCTCTTACATTGCTGCCCTGACTTTGTCAGAAAAAGAGAGAGGAAATCTGACCCACATGAGTGACCCTTCAAGACAATCTCTGGGAGACCCGTGAAGACCTGAAGCAAACAGTTCTGTTTTTGATCCATAGCAGAAAATACATCTATCAAATTTTAATAGTTGAAGACGAAGTGTCATAGTTGACGCATTCTTTAAGAATGTGCTTCTGCAATCTAGTGCACTTTCTTATCAAACCAGTTTGAGAGTTAAGGTAGCTTAGTGTTTTGTGCAAAAGAAAATCCTAATAAGCATAGTTTGTAGCAACTGCACTAGCCAGGCAGGCCTTAATTCCTCAGACTCAAGACCCCCCCGTCCTACACTGCAAGGTACTATAAGCTGTAGACGACAGTGTTTTGTGCAGTGACATGTCGACACAGTGGCCCAGGTTTAATCCCAAGCATGTACAGAATTGTTGTTCAACACTGTCTCCTGAGCTAATCCTGCTCTGTAAAACGGGTACTTACAGATTTGTCAAAAATGGAAAGGTGACAAGGAAGGGACGAGACCACCTCACCTCACGATGATGTGACCAAGTAAATACGATGTCCTATAATCAAAGGAAAGACATTAGACTTATAAAAAACATATATTGGAAACAACAAGCTGCTATAAGGATTGATAATGAAGTGGGACAATATCAGCCTATTAAGAGAGGTGTTAGGCAGGGATGTGTAATGTCTCCAGATCCTTTTTCCCTGTACAGTGAAAATATTTTCAGAAATGTAGAAGATATAAACGGAATCAGCATAGGAGGACGAAACATCAATAAGATTAGATATGCAGATGATACAGTATTGATTGCAGACAATGCGCAGGATCTGCAACAATTAGTAGATACGGTTGTTGTACACAGTGAACAACTGGGGTTAACATTAAATTGTAAAAAGACACAGGTTATGGTCGTGACTAGGAAGAACGAAGTACCACAATGTAATATACATGTAAATGGGAATATTCTTCAACAAGTGAATCGATACAATTATCACGGAACAGTCATAACATCTGATGGGAGATGCCTTGAAGAGATTAGAATAAGAATCGCCATGGTGAAAGTAGCCTTTAGCAAGATGAAAAAACATTCTGACCAATAAAAAGATGTCAACTGAAATGAGAAAAAGAGTGTTGAGGGGATACATAGAGCCTGTTCTTTTGTATGGATGTGAAACTTGGACAATGTGCAGTCGAGCTGAAAAACATCTGATGGCTGCAGAAATGTGGTTTCTGAGGAAAATGCAAAGAATACCATGGACAGATAGAAAAACCAATGACCAAGTACTACAGGAGACAAATGAAACTCATAAATTGATTAGAGAAATTAGATGTAGACAGTCAAAATTTTTTGGACATTTTATGAGAATAAATGGATTGGAGAACTTAGTGACAACTGGCAAGATCGAAGGGCACAGACCAAGAGGAAAACCGAGAGGAAAATACCTGGATGGTTTGGCCACATGGCATGGACGAGACAGGAACACTGAGCTGATCCACGACTCTGGTGATCGAGTGAAATGGTGAGTCATGACCGCCCACGCTTTCCGGCATGGCACATGATTAATTGATTGATTGATTGATTGATAATCAATTGACAGCACTATTAAATGTGTTTTACTGTATGACAAACCAGTTCTGATGTCAATTACATGTCCTAATAAATGATAAATCAGTTTATTAAAAAAAAAAAAGGTTAAAGGCAAGATAATTTAATTCATTGTTCCGTTTTACTCCATCTGGCTAAGTCTCTATCTGCTGAATGGTAAGCTACGCCACAAGCATCGTACAAAGCAGCAATGACCCCCACTGATCTCCACAAAATACCTGTGAAGGGAGTACCTTGACCTTTTATAATCAACTGATCTGAGGTGAAATGCAAACTCGCACTAGACATGATTAGGTGCTAGAGGTATAGTCTAGGGGGCAAGTATGCCAGAGTTCAATAATTTGCCCACCACTAGTCTCATGGGTGTGTTGGGGTAATGGTTATGATGTTAAGCTGAAAAATTGCATGAGCGCAGAAGGATTCGATATCAGCTCTCGACAATAGCTACAGAAAACTGGCTGCTTATTCCTCCGTGCACCCACACCTACAAAATGTGATGGACCTCACATTTCACATAGTCACAACAGGTTCATGCCACGTGACTTGTATTTTGTTTACCACTGGTCTAAATGGTTCTGAATTGGGCACAGAAGTCAAGCTGCAGCATTTATTAGCAAAACTACATGAAACGTTCATCAGTGCTCTAATTTCACACATGTAAACACATATTGAATAATGACACTCATCTGTGGCTGAGAGAGGTTCTTGTGAGAAAATAAGACACATCCACAAGTCTATTTGCAGTGTATATAAGAGACACCACAAATGACTATTTACAGTACAGATAAGGTACACCACAAATGACTATTTACAGTACAGATAAGGTACACCACAAATGACTATTTACAGTACAGATAAGGTACACCACAAATGACTATTTACAGTACACATAAGGAACACCACAAATGACTACTTGCAGTAGATATAAGTTACACCACAAATGACTATTTACAGTACAGATAAGGTACACCACAAATGACTATTTACAGTACAGATAAGGTACACCACAAATGACTATTTACAGTATGTATAATTTGCACCACAAATGACTATTTACAGTACATATAAGGTACACCACAAATGAATATTTACAGTACAGATAAGGTACACCAGAAATGACTATTTACAGTACAGATAAGGTACACCAGAAATGACTATTTACAGTACAGATAAGGTACACCAGAAATGACAATTTACAGTACATATAAGGTACACCACAAATGAATATTTACAGTACAGATAAGGTACACCAGAAATGACTATTTACAGTACATATAAAGTACACCACAAATGAATATTTACAGTACGTATAAAGTACATCACACATGACTATGTGCCTGCAACTGAAGAAATAATGCTTCACTCTACTATTACTCACAGGAGGTCGGTGTATTCTCCAGAAAGCTCTTTCTTGACTATCCATTATGGCCTTGTCAGCTCTTTTCCTTTCTTTGGCTATCCTGTAAAACATGAAGCACACTTTAATATGTCTGTTAAATATGAAATGTTTACTCAGCTTTACAGAACTGCCTTTAACCAGTGACAAAATATATATGTGTTTATTCTTGGTGCTCTGGTCAAATTAGCAGACGAGTGTACCTGACTGTCATTATGGAACTTAGTGCAACTGCTGGTAGATGCCATGAGAGTTTTCAAGGGTTAAAAGAAAAATAAAGGCTGATTACCCTAGAATAGCTGGCTCTGTGGCAAAGGGGTTATGGACGCAGGTCGATTTGGCAGCAGACTGCCTTGCTTTGGTTTTTTATTATGGTATGGGTGCCAGTTGTTCAGAAACCAATGGCAAACTACATGCCAAGAGATCACAAACAGCATTAAAAATGTTGGGGTTGACTGCGACATCCTGTAAAGGATATGCAACAAACTTTTAACCCTAGAACAAGAACACAGACCTGATCCAAGACGTGTTTATGTGAGGTGGTGAACCATGACTACCTATGCTTACCACCATGGTACATGATGATGATGACCCTAGCATTTCCGTGGCTAGCATGCTTAGTTTAGTGAGTTTAGTTTAGTTTAGTTGATGGATCAACATCACGGCACACGGGTGTAACCCATAAGTGCTCCGTTCTACTCCTAACTCAAGCCTCAGTCCGGAGAATCTCAGATCAGTGCATGAACTCCATAGCACCAGCGAGGATCCTGAAATACTTTGGGTAGATTTTTAACTCAAAATTTTGCCCAGGCAGCGCCATTAGGCTACTTTTTTTCGATTTCCAACTGATATTTTACGTGCACAACAATACACATGTGGGCCTGACCTCACTACCCAGAGACCAGGGGAAATTTTATTACTAGAAGTCCAGGTGAAAAAAATCCCGGCCCTCACTGGGGCTTGAACCCAGGACCTCTAGCACTCGAGGCGGACACCATACCTCGAGACCACTCAGCCCGTCAGCATGGTGGTCATGAGTTTGAATTTGCTTTGGTGTAAATGTTTAAACTGAACTAGGTTGCCAGAACCTAAAATGGTAACTAGGAAATGTCGTGGCAAGTAAAGGTGGCCATCATGACATTTACCACACCACCCTTTGAGTGGCTAGTGATCTATAAACACATGGTGCTAGCAGTGAATGCACCATGCATGTCAAGACATGTGAACAAGGGCTCGGTACTTTTTGTGAAGACACCTTGGGCATGTAAATGCATGAGGCAGGAGAACTGTTTGCCATCACTGTTCTTTCCAAACCAATGTGATGCTGAGTATAGCCAAAGTATTGCAGTTTCCCAAACATGCTACTCTGCATATTTTTCTAGATGCTATGTCTGGAACATGCTGCTCCTTAGGAACTCATCTGTCATTAACCATGACCCTGATCCTGGAAACACATGGCACATTCTGTTATATAAGCTGTTAGTCATGTACTAATGGATCAAACTACGCTTTGTGGAGAAGTAATCAAAGTCCTTACAAATCCTCAGCAGACCTAATCCTACTGGTCTCTAACAGTTCAGTGTGTAATAAACGGGAGAATCAATATATAGAAGTGATACTAAGTAGCGATGTGCAGGACAGGATGATTCCTTGGGTGAGCTCAGAACACGAGCATTATCTGTCAGCACTGCATTAATGTAAGCATGCATGCATGTGGGTAATGGCCATGTGTTGCCGCTGCTTCCCAGTGAGGGCATTCATGCAGCTTTTTTTGGATGGGCTTGTTTGAGTGTATCTTCTGTGAAACAAATGGATGCGGATGAAGTCACTACATGTAGATAGAGTAGTGTCCTACAAAATTACTTAGGAAGGCTAACCCAGTTAACAAATAATGAAAGAAGTTTAATGTGTCCACAGAAAGGTGTGAGTATTGCTGCTCTAATGTAAACAGACACCTCACAGTTAACTTCCAATAATGTTTTAAAACATGCAAACACAGGAGGCAATCAAGCCAATAGTAGGCAGCAATACAACAGGACAGATAACATCAAGAGATGTTAGACAGCAATCTATCAGAGAGTAGTAGTAGGCCTCTTTCAGTCCTGTAGGACTATAGAGTTGTGCTCATTGGGAAAACACCTGACAGCACTGCTGGTGACTGTATAGTCCAATGCGAGAGTAACAATCTCTGTCACAGTTTCCACATCTGTAAGACAAGGCTGGTCCTGCAGTAAGTGACTGCATTTTATGCCTGTGCATCCTATCCTCAGTTTGTTGGATCAGATTGCGCTCAAAGAGCACCACTCGTTTCGTACATCTTTTCTCCAGGAACATCTGTCTGTTGCAACTCTTTCCGTATCTAGATCTATGCCAAGGGTTTTCATATCATGTTTACACACATCCTTAAATTGCATTTGGGGTTTTCCGGTTAGCCTCTTCCCAGTGGCTAGTTTTCCGTATAGGAGATCTATGGGAATATATTCATCCTCCATTCTAGATACATGGCCCAGCCACAGGAGGCATGGTAATATCCGCTGTTTCAAGCATGTGTTTGTTATGTGGTCTTTCCAAGACATCCCCGGATATGTCTCAGACATCTCATATGGAAGGAATTCAACTTTCTTTCCTGTGTACCATTACAGCAAGAGAGAGAAAGTGTTGGAGCTCCAATGCAGTCAGTGTTTATAGTGTAGTTTGTGCCTGATGGATAGAATGTTTGATATAGTGAGCAAAACAGGACACTCACAAAGACAAAGTAAGACATAAGACACAGGAATACTATCCTAACTTTACTTACTTGACTTGGTCTTGTGCTTGGGCAACAATGAAATCCCACTTGTCACACAGCATTGTTTGCAGCTTTGTCAAACTTGCCTGTAATAATAATACAATGGACATGAGTAACATAGCTCAAGGACAAGTAGTATTTATGAATGTTTATTGAAATAAAAGTAAATTCAATTAATGAAATGTATATCCAATAACAAAAGTTCCCTTAGTTCTGGATCAGTGAATACAAAACACTATCAGCCAGTTCTTATTTATAAAGTGTTCTTTGCATTAATGGCAGGATGCTGCTAAAAAGTACAATAGACAATCAAAAGAATTAATCATAAGTAAGCGATGCAAACAAAAAGTATGCAGAGGACAAGAAATACAATACTCTGTAGAAACTCTTTATCCATTTAAATATAAGGGGCATTCATTTGAAATCCGTTCATGCCACAGTGCGCGTAATTGCATACGTTGAACATGATCTTGTCATAGTCATATGATAAGTACTGACCAATGAATAAAAGAGCACATGCTTATCGTCTCATGATGCATAGGTTCTGTTTCTGACCGTTGAAAAAATGGCCGGGTTGATCCAAAATCCGTCCAAAGAAGCTCAAAGAGCGGTGATTCAGTTTCTTTCATTTGAAGGATGTCGACCAGTAAACATTCATCAAAGAATGCAGGTATCATACGGTAACAAATGTGTGTCGAAGACAACAGTGACAGGCTGGGGACGAATGTTTCAGAAAGGACGTCAGCTCACGACAGATCTTTGACGGCCGGGTCAAGCGCATGTTTTTGCAACAGAAAAAGCCACCGCCAAAATTGATGCAGCAGTACAGATGAACCGTTGTCGAAGCATACGTTCGCTAGCAAAAGAATTTGATGTGTCAATTGGGACAATTCAAAAGGTTGGAAGGTGTGTTCACAGTGGGTACCATGGATATTGACTGACCACCAAAATGAGGAATGCATGGGATGGTGTTTGAACCACTTGCTGCGTTACAGAGTGGAGGGTGATGCATTTCTCTTCCTCATAGTGGCAGGCGATGAATCATGGTGTCATCACTTTGAGCTGAGCAGCAAAAGAGAGAGCATGCAATGGAAGCATGCTGGATCACCAAAAGCTAAAAAATTCAAGTTACAGGATTCCGCTGGTAAGGTTATGCTGAGCGCATTATTTTGACCATAAAGAGCTATTGTTGGCCGACTTTAAAGAAGCTGGTGTCAACATCAATTCTACCCACTACTTGCAAACACTAGACAAGCTGCAAAATGCCATCAAAAATAAACAACCCAGCATGCTTTCTCGCGGTGTGATTTTGTTGCACGATAATGCTCATCTGCATGTCACAAAGATTGTGCAGGAAGCATTAGCAAGGAAGAAGTGGGAAATTCTGCAACATCCAGCCTATAGTCCTGATTTGTCACCATGTGATTTTCATTTGTTCGGATCTCTAAAAACAGCTCTCAAGGGGCAACGATTTCACAGAGATTCAGACTGTAATGAACGAGGTAAACACTTGGTTCAGTGAGAAACCACAATCCTTTTTTGTGGACGGCATTTGCCTCCTACCTAAGCAATGGGATGCTTGCCTGAATGCCAACAGCGACTTCTTCTGACCAACCCATGGTGCATAATTCACTCAAAATGAATGATTTGTTTAATTCTACCATACCTGTTAATGTTTCTTTAATGCTTTTGTAATAAAGCATTGGAACGGATTTCAAATGAACGTCCCTAGTAACATGAAAAATAAATTCATAAGTATTAATCAGCACTCATTAAAGTGAAATAAAACACAGAGATCAGAAGACACACTAGACAATATCAAAATGTAAAGCTATAGGCACTCCAGAATGTTAACCTGTCACCTCCGAATAATGATAGTGTCTCTCTGAATGAACACGTGTGGAGGCAGCAGGTTTGAAGTCTGGTGTGCCTATAGTTTTCAATGTCTACATTGGCTAATCAAAAGGAAACGCAGCTTTCCAAATCTTCAAGGTCCTTCACTCCAATAATATTCTGTTTCTGCTCTCATATCTTGATAATTCTCCAAAATTCAATGTCTGTCACAGTTCATAATTTCGCATGTGCATGTGTAATAAACAATATATGACAGTCAGATGCTGCTCAATGTTTTGTTCTGAATGCATTCACATCTGTCTTGTACCTCACCCAACAAGCAGTAATCACAGCTCTCCTAGCCCCTCAACAAAGGTTCTTGATAGTGTCCAGTTCCTTAACACTATGTTTAATTGGGGCTGACTATTTGATAAACAAAGACTTAACTGGTTCGGTCACCTAGTGAGAATGAACCCAGTAGTCACCAGTAGCAAGAGCATACAACATGAAAATGGAAACATCAAGAAGCAGGGGAAGACTATGAAAAAGATAGATCAACGGAGTCATCAACACCTTAAAAACCCACAACATCTCAGCATACCAAGCGACCGAGCAAGCCCTAGTTTGGAAACCAATCATCAAACAAGTCTGCGACGTCTAACGCATAGAGCAGTGAAGGACAAAAGAAGAAAAATAGAAGAAGATTATTTGACATCATTTACCAAACTAGTGGCATATACATCTCTTTCATTCCAGCCATGTGGATCTGCAAGGCTCTTTACTGTTTTATAACTTTAAAAACTGTGCATCTTTGCATGAAACTTTGTACTGTCCTTTCATCTTCTACTATGACAATGGCTCCAAAATTGGGTAATAACTAATCATATATAGGGCAGATAAATTTGAGTACAAACAGCTCTTGAAAAAAATTATTTGCTTGTAAATGTAGTATAAGAACCGGGGTCTATGTGCAAGTGTGTGTCTGTACACACATTAGGCACCACTGAAGTGCAGTGGCTAGCATGCTTGTCTGTTCTTCATGTGTTCAAATCCTTATTATGTCAGATGTTTTTTTTTTAAAACTCCCAGGTCGACCCAGCCTAAAATATGTACCAGAAAATATCCTAGGAAGTAAAGGTCGCTGACTGGCACCTTGCCATCTTGACAGGCAATAGTTTGTAAAATGGAGTTATTACCTCTCCATAACACAAAGCCTGGGCTGAATTTAGAGACCATGTGTTGCCCATGCAGCATGATCCCTCTCTCGGCCTGTCTAGTGTACTCCAGAGGAAAGGTAACACCAATAGTCTGGAACAAGACAAGCTGCAGAAGCTGCTGGATCAGCAAAGCAATGCTCTAACTGTCCGCCTGTCGGAGCTTCGATCCTAGACCAGTTGCCAACCATGGCTTGGGCCTGGTCTGCCCTGCCATGACATTTAGTCTTTAGGTTGTATTTCCTCGCATCAGGATAAGGCTTGTATCCTCCCTAATGCGTTCCTCCACCCGAAGCCGTTGGCACAATGTGGGGGTGTCAGGTTTGGTAAGTATCGCAAAACATTCGGCGCTAACAGAAGCAGGTAGTACCATCTTATCTGGCTAAGACCTGACATTAAAGGTGGCTAGCAATTTGTTAACCACATCACCCATTGAGTGGCCATTGATCTTTACGAATATGGGTCTAGCACCAATTGCCCAATGTACTTTAAGGCCTGTAGAAGAAATACTTTAATATACTTTCTTTTTTTTACTGGGGACCATATGACCCAAATGAATCCCTTTTTTTGCATATCCTTTTTCACAGGAAATCGCATTTCTGTCACTGTGATCTCTTGGCAAGTTTTACATTCAGTAGTTTGCCACTGCTTTCTGAACAACCAGCACCGATACCAACGTGAAACCAACGCAACGCGGTGTGTTGCCAAATCGCATGCAGCTGTTTCGAACGCGGGTATATGGGATTATGAACCGCGTCCGTAAGCCCTTAGCTACGGAGACCGGCACATGAACCACTGCTGTATAATAATCTATTACTAGACCAAACCAAACCCCCACAGGACTCAAATCTGGTAAAGTGTGTGCATGCCGCCCAAGCACCAACATGAAACTTGGCACAAAGCTTTTGCAGGAGTATTTTTTGTCATTTAGTTGCCATAGCGCATACTAATTCCAGTTAATATTCAGTGCTGCTGGATCTGGAATTTTTTACAGCACCCCATAAATAACCGGAATCAATAGCAAGTAAAATGAAGCAAGGGCAAAAAAACATGAATCCATAGTAATTAAAATCCAAGTGGGGTAGGATCAATGAACATAAGAATGTTTAGACGGTTTAAAAGGTGAGAAGATCAACTTCACTGCACTGGGTTTTACCCCATTTGGATACGTCTCTGCCGAAAGCATTGTACAAAGCAGATAATAAATATGACATGTTACCAGGAAGGATAATGGTAAATAATCAATTTACATATGTTTTTTCTTAGACTCATACTCGGCTGTGGTAGTATAGTGATTAGAGCAAAGGATTTCCAACCTAGTGATCCACAGGTCAATCCACAGTAGTGGTGATTTTATCAAGCACATATGGTGTTGAATCGATTTAGCATCAATAACTGGGTACCAGACATTTTTCTCAGACCATGTGTTACTGCCTCATGCGTGATATAACTAGTTAGTTTGAATATTTTTTAGAGGAATATTTGAATTACTCTGAAATTTCCTAGTCATCATTATCATGTGCCATGCCAATAAGGGTGGATGATTATGGTTTACCATCTCACAAGATCACAAAGGGATGGGATGCAAAGAATAGTAACACTGCAATCCAGCATACATGTTGTAATGGTGTCCGCCTCGAGTGCTAGAGGTCCCGGGTTCAGGTCCCGGTGAGGACCGGGATTTATTTAAAAAATCCACCTGGACTTCCAGTAATAAAATTTCCCCTGGTCTCGGGTAGTGAGATCGGACGCCCGTGTGTATTGTTGTGCACGTAAAAAATCCCTTGGCAGTTGGAAATCGAAAAAGAGTAGCCTAACGGCGCTGCCCGGGCAAAATTTCGAGTTAAAAATCTATCCAAAGTATTTCAGGATCCTCGCCGATGCAACAGAGTTCGTGCATTGAGCTGAGTTTCTCCAGACTCAGGTTTGAGTTAGGAGGAAAACGGAGCACTTATGGGTTAAACCGTGTGCCGTGATGTTGATCCAACGACTAAACTAAACTATACATGTCGTAAGAAGCCACTAAAGAGGATTAGCATGGGAATGGCTACTTCTCCCCATAGACAAATTTAGCTGCAAAATCCTAGAAATCATGAGCAAGTCTACAAAGGGCTCGACTTGAGTAGGTTGGGATCCTATGCTCCATTGACAGATGAAAGGCTGAAGAAGAAGATTTTTCTGGATGCATAACTAGGCAATCAGCTGGTTGTATACCTCTTTACATAGTTTTTTTGGGGGTTTTGTTTCTAAAATCAAAGATCGCTTTCATTCTACACAATAAATCACCATAAGTATTCCAACCCTCCCTAAGATCACTCAAGGAGAATCACAGCACATTGCATGAACTCTGTAGCACCAATGAGGATTTAAATGTCTACATACCAGAGCCACACATGCTATTATGAATCATTTGTGGGTAAGTATTCAAATGTTGAAATTCAGCCTAGGTGGCGGCCTATCCGGCCTGCCTTTTTCGATTTCCAACTGCTAAAGGATTTTTAATGTGCGTAACATGCATATGGGTCCTTCAAATTGAGTACCCTTGTCTGTGAAGTCTAAACATCCAATCCACTACCCCATGATGAGGAGGAGTATACCATATGTGAAGGTCTAACATTTCACGCCTCTAAAGCAGTAACCATCTTTACCTTTTATAAATTTATGACATTATTTTAGCTTGTTCCTGCGTCATTTTAGCTTAATTTATGCTTGCTTGCGTTCGCTGGCTGTGAACTCCAGTGCGAAGTCCTGTATGTCGGATGAAAACATCCTGTTGTCCAACATCAGTGTGATGTCATACAGGACCTGAGGTTTGTATGAGTATCCATGTCTGGCTTATTGGTGTGCAGACTGGTGGCTCCTCGCCGTGCGGGCAGACATTCTACGACTTTGGAAGAATCAGAAATCCTACTACTTTAGCCAGGACCCCGAAGGAAGCTGTTGCCCAGGGCACACGACTAGGACGTGTTAGTAGGTCTTGGCCAGTATAGAACCTGGCCGTGGCGCCTTGGAAACACCTCTGCATCCCAGCTTAATTTATGACATATTTGTTAAATTTAATCCGTTCACCAGCACCATACATAAAAAATATATTACCATTTTTTTATTTTGCATATCCTTTACAGGACATTGCCGTCAACACCAGCATCTTTCAGCTGTATGTTGATTTCTTGGCAAGATTACGCTCAGTAGTTTGCCATTGCTTTCTGAGCGGCCGGCTCACATAGCCCGTAAGTCAGTGATGCGATTCGAACCACTGCTGATTCTCACCATCATCACGTTACCCATGAGAGTATACTGAGATTACGGAGAAAAGTCGCTAATCTCTAAGCCACGAAGCCGGCCCTTCAGTATTTTCCAAAACATTATAACCAATAATATAAAAATTCACTTCAGCCACAAACAGTAAAACTGTACCTGCTCATAATCATCAAGGCCATGCTTCTGTTTGTTGCGCATAGATCGTTTCACTAAATGGATTGCTGGAAAATAAACACAGACATCACCTATGATCATATTACAATATTAGGATGATAACAATTAATGTCAACAATCAAACAGTAGTAACAGAAAGCAGATGGCAAACTAATGAATGTAAAACTGCCTAATAAATCACAAAATATCAACAACAAAAAATGTTCCTACTTACCTCAGAATTCCTAGCTGTGTATTTAGGCTATACACAGCTCAGAAGTCTGAGGTAAGTAGGAACATTTTTTCAAATTTTCATTTTCTTTTCATCGCTTTCATTTTTTCATCTTTGTATTCTTCTCATTCTGTCATAACGTCTTAATGTAGTCACTGGAGATCTTCTCAGTGACTATATGTTGTGTATTGTGTATGTGTTTGTTTGCTGATGAAGGTTAGTGGCCGCAACGTCCTGTATTAGTCGTAATTCTGTTATGTAAAGCTGCACTACTTTGTGTCATTTTATATTGTTTACATTTTCACAGCTTTACTGCAGTTCCACCAAATTCTATTTCTTCCTGTCCTCTGGGATCCAGAGAAAGGACATCCCAGTTTTACGCATTGGCACCTTGCTGTCTTGACATTTGATAGTTTGTTACATTGCACTTAACAAGGCATAATAACTACAACCCATGGTGGAGTGAATGTGACTGATCAGGCTAATTTGCGCTTTAAATGTCAGTCCGCAATAGATGTATGTGAAGACATGGGCTATACTACGAATGAGTTTTCTCAAGGTATGTACTATTCAGCACCAGCATCTTTTCCTCACCCCTTGATTCGGTGGACTGTGTTTAGTTTTCTCCATAAACTTCATATTGGTGATTCTGTCATACCATTGTAGTTCATATACTCTGCACATGCACCAGTTAATGAATGTTTGTACTTTATTAGTAATTCTTTTAGTCATTCTCTGTGTTGCTAATCCATACAGTATATATACATACATAGTTTAGATATCTTTTGATTATCTGTAAACATAGAACATCTGCTTACCATAAGAGACATTGTCAGGTTCTGCATTTTGTGAAGGCCAAAAGTATGGCTTCTGTTCATATAAAGAGACAATTGTGATAAAAATATGTCATTAAAATTATAATGCAAAAAAGGAATATGTGCTATTAAATATGAGCATGCATCAAGTCATTTCACATGATTCAGAGAGAAAGTCTTTGAACCTGATGATCTTAAATTGTCATCAAAAATTCATTACTAAGTACAAAAATGTCTTTGCTCTTTTGGGGGAGCTCATCTATACAGATGGATCTGTTGTAAAGCAGCAGAGAAGTGCGTGGGCATTTACAGCCCGTTCAGCGGGCCGAACCGTTCAAGAATCCAGTGGTGCCCACTCTATGACCACGAGCAGCATGACGATGGAGGTGATGGCAGTTACACAGGCTTTCATATGGCTGGAATCACAGCATTATACCAACGTGTGTGTACTAAGTGATTCAATGAGCATGATTCAGAAGGTCGAAGCTGGATCTGTACGTAGACAGTGGACTGAGTCGCTGCGGAAGTCTGTTGTCCGCAAAGTCACCTTCATCTTCGTCCCGGGACATGCGGGAGTCGAGGGAAATGAACGAGCTGATAAATTGGCTGGCTCTGCACCCCCTGTAGATGGCCAGCCCATGGATCGTGCGGATGTTATTAACGCCCTTAAAGATATGGCGAGAACAGAGGATTTTGACGCCAGTGATTCCACATCGCTTTCCAGGATGAAAGACCTGGGAGTAAGAATCCGCACAGCCAGACGCGAGAGGTACATCGGGAAAACAAAGCGCCTCGTCAACCAACACAGAACTGGCACTATTAGCCACCGGACGCTGATGCATATGCTGGGGGGAGGATCTGAGCACCTATGGACATGTCCGGAGTGCAACGAAGATACCCCAACTGATAACTAATAACTAACTAACTGCTCTTTTGTTTTTCAACGATTATGTGGAAAGTCTCATCTCATCTCATCTCATCATGTTTCTCTTGTACCTTGCGGTGTCGAGGTGAAGTATAAACATCGGGAGAGTGCCCGCTTATGGGCTTCATGTATTGATATTCCCATGGACTCTGTTATTCCCTGCGTCCATCGTTTACGTGGTCAGCCTCTTCCTCTGTTTCCCTCTGGTCTGTACATCATTGCTTGTTGTGGTATACTGTTAGTTGGTAACCTACTTGCATGGCCAAACCATTTGACTTGCTGCTTTCTAATAAAATCTAGTGCAGCTATAACCCCCACTTTAGTCCTGATTTCTTCATTTCTGATCTTATCTCTTCTTGATACACTGAGTATTCTTCACAGGAATCTCATTTCTGTTGTGATTTTTCTTTTATCTTTTTCTGTCATTGTCCAGGTTTGGCATTGGTAACATAGAGTTGGTAGGAAGATTGTGTTGTAAAGTGCTTTCTTAGTAGTTATTGATACATGTTTGTTCTTTAGTATTGGTGCCATTTGTCCAATGAGTTGGTTTGCCTTGTTGCATCTATTTTCGATCTCGTCTTCTGATTTGCCATTTGATGATATTATACTTCCTAGGTACTTGAAACTCTTTACTTGTTTCAAGGGATGTTCGTTTAGGTAAATCGTTGTTGCTTTTTCTTCTTTAGTTATAGTCAGTACCTCTGTTTTACTTGTGCTAATTTTGATGTTATGTTCCCTACACATTTCGTTTAGACTATTCATGTGGTCTTGTAATTCAGCTTCTGATTGTGCTATTAGTGCTTGGTCGTCTGCAAACAGGAGTTCTCTAATGGTTAGATTTGCAGATGGTTCTTCTTCTGTGTTCTTGTCATGCGGTCTCTGTTTGGCTGGTTTCTTTACATATGTTGTCTATATATGTTATAAACAAGAGAAGGGACAGGACACAACCTTGTCGTACTCTGGATGTGGAAAGTCACTAAGATTAAATGCAACAATATGTATACTTAATAGTTAACTTTAGGTTTACCAATGTTGCAAATACCTTGGACTGCCAGTATAACCAATTACGAGTGCTTAGAAGAAGCTAATAAATGTAGAACATTATGTACAAATATAAGAAAGAAGGAAACAATTATCTTTGGTCATAATGAGATGAGATAAATTGGAAAAGATTGTGGTGACTGTAAAGATCAATGGTAGAAGAGTCAGAGGCTGCCCGAGAGAAATGATGCTGGATGGCCTAAGACAATGGCATGGAGGAAGATCAACAGAATTTATATTGAACACCAAGAACTGAAATCTGTGGAGAGACATTAACGCCTATGTGATATGGCAGGTTACATAATGATGAGTTAACTTCAGTTAATTAACCAAACTATTTTAAATGAACAACTAATTAATTATCATGCCTCTTTTTGAATTCTCATTACCAGGTCTATACATGCAAGATGTACCAGCTAAATTCTAAGAAATAATCCTTTTTGTACAAATTTCTACATTGATCATCCATCATCTTGTAGCAAATCTGTTGTAGAATGTTGCTCTCACTACAGCCCATGGGATAACTCCAGATCCTTTATCAGTTCCCACCTCATGCCTTTTCATGCGTAGGGTGTAATAGCATGTGTCCATCACCATGTTGGCCAGCCCCTGTCTCGTCTTCCAGGAACCATGCCTCCCATTACTGTTCTGTCTAAACCACTGTCATGTTTGATGTTTCCATCACCATGTTGACCAGCCCCTGTCTCGTCCTCCAGGAACCATGCCTCCCATTACTGTTCTGTCTAAACCACTGTCATGTTTGATGTTTCCATCACCATGTTGGCCAGCCCCTGTCTCGTCCTCCAGGAACCATGCCTCCCATTACTGTTCTGTCTAAACCACTGTCATGTTTGATGTTTCCATCACCATGTTGAGCAGCCCCTGTCTCGTCCTCCAGGAACCATGCCTCCCATTACTGTTCTGTCTAAACCACTGTCATGTTTGATGTGCCCATCATCATGTTGGCCAGCCCCTGTCTCGTCCTCCAGGAACCATGCCTTCCATTACTGTTCTGTCTAAACCACTGTCATGTTTGATGTGTCCATCACCATGTTGGCCAGCCCCTGTCTCGTCTTCCAGGAACCATGCCTTCCATTACTGTTCTGTCTAAACCACTGTCATGTTTGATGTGTCCATCACCATGTTGGCCAGCCCGTCTCGTCTTCCAGGAACCATGCCTTCCATTACTGTTCTGTCTAAACCACTGTCATGTTTGATGTGTCCATCACCATGTTGGCCAGCCCCTGTCTCGTCTTCCAGGAACCATGCCTTCCATTACTGTTCTGTCTAAACCACTGTCATGTTTGATGTGGCCAAAGCATTTAATTTCCAAGACAGGATACAATTTCTGAGCCAATTTTCTTCAAAGTTGTGATCTCAAAGAATGTCAGTATTTTTTCTTCTTTATCCATAGTACTCTAAAAATATTCCTGTAACACTTAAGTTCAAAAGAGTCATAGAACTGATTGATCAGCAGAAAACTGGTAGGATCAGTCACTTTACGCTGTTGGGTATGTTAAGTTAGAAATCTGAGCACCTATAGACTTGGGCAGAGTACAATGATGATGATGATTCCTGTTAATCGATAATTCGAGAGTGAATAACAGTGTTCTCAACCAACACCAATACTCTTTTGGATATAATTCCTCCACATATCATTCATCAGGAGGTCTGCGTGTTATAGAGATTTAATGCACTCACGCTTATACTTTCTCTAGTGATACACCCGTTAGTTAAGACTTAAATGTTGACTTCTCGTCCTTGACTTGGGAATGTAAATTACAAGTACCACAGAAGTCAGAGTGGGTTGACCTGATGGCAGGGGACACTGATAACAGGGAAAGCTAACCCTGACACAAAATCAGTCCAGTGCGCTCAGTAATAGTCGTAACTACAAATAACAGTAGCAGCACATGTGTAGGCTACGCGTGAGTGCAAAGCGAGCGAATGTAAAGTCAACTGTTCTCTGTATCTCTTCAATGAAAGGATTGATTAGACACAATGCTCTCCATTTCCACAATGCTGAAAGTGTTTACACATTTTACTGAACAACCAAACACTAATCAACTCACTTGAAACCGATACAATGATGCATCCTCCTTGACAGTCAAATTTCTGGAGTCATTTACGGGAAATATATACCCATAATGGCACAGTAGCATAGCCAGCCTTACTGCCTCCATATGTTCTTCTTCACTGATCTTCAAGCGGGCAGCCAACCACTGTATCAAGTCATTACCTGGAGAGAAAAAATAACATTCTATCATTTCCACCTGCAGAATTATTAAAACACATGAGCAACAAACAATAGGTTGCACAATTTATTGCCTGGCATATTTCAAGAAATAATATTCAATGAACAATGAACTATTACTCAAAAACGCTAAGGACCTAGCAAATAGGTCTCTAAAATCTGGGTTATACAGACAGAAAGACTTCACAGTGACTGCAATTACCATGGGTAAAATTTGAACAGTGTTGGTGAGTATGTGCTGCATGTTTCAGTCAAAATATTAAGGAAGGAGCAAAAGAACAGCCTGATGTGCCCGTTACATACCACCAAAAGAAAAGAATGATCAAATCAGACAGAAAGCCACCAAAACCTGCTCAAAATGTCTACCACATTATGGACAGACCAGAACAGGTCATTATTCTGCGCCTCAGAACAGGACACAATAGATTACGTAACCACATGTATACAAAATTCAAGATTGGTGAATCAGCCATGTGCACATAAGGACTGGCGTTGCAGACAGCAGAGCACATACTCCAAGACTGCCCAAAATATAACATATCTAGGCAAGCCTTCTGGCGATGCGATGACGTTTCTGAGCCAGTTTTTCTGTTGTTGTGGTGTTCAGATCTTGTAGAAAGTAGGAATGTTCCTTTTTTTTTATCCACACTGTGCTAAGAGTAACTAACGACGACTGCTTGAAAGAGGCTAATGAAACTAGAACATTACATTCAACAATAAGAATTAGACAAACAGCCATCTTTGGTCATGTGATGAAAAGAGAGGCATTGGAGAACAATGTGACGACAGGAAAGATCATTGGGAAAAGAAGCAGATGCCAATCAAGAAAAATTATGATGGATGAACTAAGATGGTGATATGGAGGAATATCATCAGCAGAGTTGATCCAGAACCCCAAAGACCAAGATCTGTGGAGAGACAACGCCTATGCCAGCTGGCAACACACTTGATGATGATGAGGCTAAGAACATTTCTGTAGCATCTAAGTTCAAAATAATAGACCTCAGCATTAAACTCAAAGCCGTGTGGATTTGAAAAGGATCTCATCTCATCTCATCTCATCATGTTCCTCTTGTACCTTGCGGTGTCAAGGTGAAGTATAAAAATCGTGAGAGTGCCCGATTATGGGCTTCATAAATCGACATTCCCATGGACTGCTATTCCCTCCGTCCAACGTTTACGTGGTCGGCCTCTTTCTCTGTTTCCAGAAGAGGATATCCAGACAAATTTTAACAACAGACCTAATCTACCACCACAAACATCAAAGATGCACTCACATGATAATGAGCACATAAACAGGGGTTAAAAAAAAGAAAGCCTTAAAACATTCAATAAATGTACATTCAAAATAATGTATTCAATGAGTTAATTGAAACACAGAAGCCATAAACAATATCTGCATGATTTATTGCCTGGTATATTTCACCACATCTCATTTTAATTGTTTCTTCTTCTTCTTCTTCTTCGTTCATCCGGAGTTTTTTTTCGGATGTGATTGCGTTGTGCCTGTTTACAGCAGAGCTGCGTTCTTGCGCCGTTAGGCCGACACATCCGACTTCTGCGGGCATTTGTTGACCGGGTTAACCTTCCCGGGGGTTTCTTAGGACGTTTGACTCTCACTGTTGTGGTGTTATCCCCCATCCCAGCTGGTCCATATAGAACAGCCAAAGATCCTGGTCAGCCCTCAAGGGAAGGCAGGGGCAGACCATGGGCATTCCCCGCCATCCAAGGAGGCTTCCATAATTGCAGAGCCGATACATAGCGCTCTGGTACTGGGCTCACCCAAGGAATCGTCACGTCCTGCACATGGCTGCTTAGCCTCACTTCCGTATATTGGGCCTTCCGTTCACCATAGGCTGTTCTTCCGGAAACCAGAAGTATGCAGTCTGCAGATGACATCCACACAGTGGGCTTTAGATACGGACTTTCCACGTAATGGATTTGCTATCCAAGCAATATTCCATTTCGTGCCACTAGGACACTTTTCCACCTTTTATGAAGTCCACACAGTGGGCTTTAGATACGGACTTTCCACGTAATGGATTTGCTATCCAAGCAATATTCCATTTCATGCCACTAGGACACTTTTCCACCTTTTATGAAGCCCACACAATGGGCTTTTGATTCGGACTTTCCACGTAATGGATTTGCTATCCAAGCAATATTCCATTTCGTGCCACTAGGACACTTTTCCACCTTTTATGAAGCCCACACAGCGAGCTTTCGATTTGGACTTTCCACATAATGGATTTGCTATCCAAGCAATATTCCATTTCATGCCTCTGGGTCTTCATGCACCTTTAAATGTCAACCTGTATGTAGTTAAAGTAAGCTGCGGTCAACTTGAGCTTGTTGATATCTCCATAGAGCTTGTCCTCAAATGACGCAGGTGTGGGCCAAAATATCTTTCTCTGTTCTGCATACGTTGGGCAATCCTGCAGCAAATGTTTTGCTGTCATTTTTCCAGTTCTACAATTACATTCATCGGTATCTCCTATCTTTAGTTTATTGAACAAGTGGTATTTCAGCCTGTTATGTCCTGTGCGGAGTCTGAAGATTGCTACTTGTTCTCTTCGGTCGAGTTTGTAATATGCATCATCCTTCTGATGGCCTGGATGCTCAGATTCCCATTTGGTTCTATAAGTGCTTTTTATCAACCTCTTTGCCTCATTATAGGTTATGTCTATGTCAGGCTGTGGTAGTCGTCCGCCCTCTTTTGCCAGTCTGTCAGCCTCTTCGTTTCCAGGTATACTGCAATGTGATGGGATCCACTGTATTACAACTTTTTTGGATTTCTGGCATAGACCATGGAGTGCTGCTCTTAGGTCAGTTAGTTCTGTGCTGTTATTGCTCTTGAGTATTGAGACAGCTGACTTTGCATCTGTGAAGATAGCTATTTGCTTCTCTTTATTTTCCTCCATCAGGAGCATTTCTGCTGCAGTTTTCAAAGCCTCTACCTCCGCTTTGAAGTTACTTGAAAATTTTCCAGTTGCCATTGAATGTGTTTTTTTCACTCCATTTTTTAAATTTAGGAGAATTCCTCCTCCTCCATTCTCTATTGAATTTTTGGCTGATCCATCTGTATATGCATGGGTCCAATTCCTGCTTGGGTAATGTTCTTTTATGTAGTTTAGGGTTATTTCTCTTCTTTCGGTTTCATGCTGAGTGTTCTTTTTCTCAATACCAGGAATGTTTTCTATCATCTCAGGCAGTTGCTGCTGTCTCCAAGCTGGGAACTTGTGTGCATTGTGTATGGGCTTGACTGTTGATATGTTAAGTATAGGATCTGACCTAATCCTTCGTTTTGCAGTTTCTACAAAGTTGCTACGCTTCAGTCTTCCCTTTCCAAAACCATTAAATCTGTTGTACATAGGGTGGTCTGTCAATCTTCTAAATTTTTCTGCTTGTTGCTGGGCTCTGCTATCTCTTCTATCCTGCATTGGTTGTAAACAAGTGATCTTTTCTAGTTCATTAATAGGCGTTGTCTTCAGGCTTCCAGTTATGATTCGCATTCCTTGGTTTTGGACTCTACTTATTTTGTTAAAGTTTGACTTAGCTGCTGTTGCCCAAGCTGCAATGCCATATTCCAGTACTGGCCTCACCCGTCCAGTATATAACTTCTTGAGAACTTTCTCATCTGCTCCCCACGTTGTACCAGCAAGCTTTTTCATGATTGCCATTCTCTGCCTTGCTCTTGTTCGATTTTTCTCAACCTGTGTCTTCCATGTCAGGCGACGATCAAAGGTGACTCCTAGATAGTTTGGATTTTCTTCATGGCGCAATATTTTTCCATTCAATACCAGCTTAGGTTGCTGAGTTTTATTTGAGAGGGAGAACACTGTGCATGTTGTTTTCTCCTCACTTATCTTCACTAGCCATGATTTTGACCAGTCCTCTAGCGCTAATAAGGCTTGCTGTATTCTGCTGTTAGCTGTACTAATATATTCTTCAGATGTCCATATGGCTAGGTCATCTGCAAAGGAGGATGTGTGTACTCTGGCTGGAAAATTTTCTGTGATGTCATTTATATATGCTAGGAATAATGTTGGTGAAAGAACTCCTCCTTGGGGGACACCTTGCTCCAGCAGCATCATTTTGCTTGTTTGTCCTTGTACTTTTGTCCTGGCAGTTCTGTTCTCAAGGTAGTGGCTGATCCATTTATACATTTTTCCACAAACATGCATGTTTTGCAGTTTTACTTTCAGTCCTTCCTTCCATACTTTATCAAATGCTTTTTCTAAATCTATCCAGACTGCTAGTGTGTGCTTTTTCTCTTGGAAGGCATCCTCTATTTCCTGAGCTATATAGGTTATTTGATCTTCAGTGGATCTGTATTTTCTGAATCCTGCTTGGTGTGGTGTTAAGAGTTTGTTTTCTTCCAGATGCCATGTTAGCCTGCCATTGATAATGCGTTCCATTAATTTTCCTACACAGCTAAGTAGACTGATAGGTCGATAGCCATTTGGTTCTTCCAGGTCTTTTCCTTTCTTTGGGACTGGTATTAGTATAGCTTCCTTCCATGCCTGTGGGACTATTCCTCTCTTCCAGCTGTTATTTAGGACTGCTAGTAGTTTCTTCTTGCCTTGGTGCCTAGTCCTATTAGCATTTCATTTGTGATTCCATCCTTTCCTGGTGATTTCTTCTTTTTTAGGGTATTCATTGCCTGTTCCATTTCTTCCATTGTTAGATTTGCCATCATATATTCTGCTGCTGTCTCTTTATTTCTATGATGTATCTGTTTGTCTTTGATTGCTTTCTTCTGTTCGGTTGTAATATCAATGTGGTTTGCATTTGCATAGTGTTCCATTAGTGCATTTGCAGCCTTTTTGCCTGTAAGCAAGGCATTTCCTTGTTTAATTGTTATTTGTTTGTTTCTAGGTCCTTCATTGTTCATAGCTTTCACTAGTTTCCATAGTTTGTTTCCATCCCTGTCAAAATTCAGGTTTTCTGTTTTTTCCCTCCAACAATCTCTTGTTGTTTGATTTACTGTTCTTTTATATTTTGCTGAGATGGCTTTGAGAGAGATGTTTGCTTCAATTGTTTGTTCTCTCTCTGCTGTCTTCCTGGCATCTTCAACTTTGTCCTCCAAACTTTGTAGTTCTTCAGTCCAGTATGGTTTGTAATTTTTCCTCGCTCCTCTTGGAATGGACTCAGTGGCTGCCTGTATTATCGCTCTGTTTAGACTTTCCACCATTTGCTTTATGTTGCCATATCGTGTATTTATGTTTTCACAATATTTGTCTGTTAGTATGGCAAATCTGTCCCAATCTGCTCGTTTGTAATTCCAGCGGGACAAGGGCTTTTGCTCCTGTGGAACATACTCCATATTCATTTCAAGCTTGATTGGTCTGTGGTCACTACCTGCTAATTGGTCCAGCACATGGCGATCGATTTTGTGGAGGATGTCTCCTGTGCAGAAAGCTAAGTCTGGAGTAGAAGTGGTAAGCCATCTTCTGGAGTAGAAGCTCGGTGTGTCATCTGCTTTGTTGAGTAGATGGAGATTTGAGTCTATTTCCCAGTCCTCCAATTCATCTCCTCTTTTGTCAGTATCTGGGTATCCCCATCTTTCTGAACGGCTATTAAAGTCTCCGACAATAATGCAGTTTGTGTCAGTTATTTTCATGTTTGAGAGTGTAAGGTCCTTATCTGCTGGGCTATACAGATTGTAGATTCTTATTTTCACGTCCTTTATCATTATATCAACACCTATAATTTCCGTTTGGTTGTTAGAGATCACAGATACTTCGCTGCAAGGTATTGTATTTCGTGTAAGTATTAGAACTCCTCCTTTGTGTCCTTCGCGGTCGAAACGTGTGGCCTGATATTCTCTGACTGAGAATTTGTGATTGGCGTTGAGGTGTGTCTCTTGAATGCATGCCACATCTATTCTATCTTTATGAAGACGCTGTGTTAGGGAGTCTTTCTTCTTGTAAACTCCTTCGGCATTCCACTGTAGTATGTTGAGTGTCCGGGGTATTTGGTCAATAGCTCTTAACCTACTCCTCTGTGCCTTGACTCCACAGCACAGGGGAAGGTGACCACCAGTAGTCATGGGTGGACCCCCTCGAGGCAGGGGGCCCGGCACTATCACCGCCTGATGGGACTTCACGGGATTAGCACCATATCGATTAATTTTGATTTGTGACATCATGAATTAAGTTACGTTGCACTGCTTTGTCAAGCCTGTGGCTCAGTACATCCGATTTCGACAAGCATTTATTCGGGATGCTTTCCCTAGCCTTTGACTGTCCCCAGTCTACCTACAAGGCAGCAGGTTTCACGTTGCACTGCTTTGTCAAGCCTGTGGCTCAGTACATCCGATTTCGACAAGCATGTATTTGGGGTGCTTTCCCTAGCCTTTGACTGTCCCCAGTCTACCTACAAGGCAGCAGGTTTGTGTGTCTCTTCGTCTGGTCCCTCTCCCTTGACCTGTCCGACATGGGTGGCCCTACCAGTAGCTGTGCTACCGTCGGCATAGCTCTTGGGGTCATTGGGACGCACAAGCCCCTCTACCTCGTCACGGTGGACACACAGCAGAGGGGTAATTGTTTCAGTGGTCTCGAGGTATGGTGAGTGCTGGAGGTCCCGGGTTCAAGCCCCGGTGAGGACCGAGATTTTTTTCACGTGGACTTCTAGTAATAAAATTTCCCCTGGTCTCTGGGTAGTGAGATCGGATGCCCATGTGTATTGTTGCGCACATAAAAAAATCCCTTGGCAGTTGGAAATCGAAAAAGAATAGCCTAACGGCACTGCCCGGGCAAAATTTCGAGTTAAAAATCTACCCAAAGTATTTCAGGATCCTCGCCGGAGGTACGGAGTTCATGCACTGAGCTGGGTTTCTCCAGACTCAGGTTTGAGTTAGGAGGAGAACGGAGCACTTATGGGTTACACCCATTGCCATGCGGCGCAAACCAACAAGAAAGATTTGAAAGATATAACTGCGGCGCGGACAGTGAAGGCACACGGGGAGATATGGAAATGACACGTCATAGAGATGGAAAGGAGATGTGCCGTGATGTTGGTCCATCGACTAAACTAAACTTAAGAATTATTCATTTATTCACTTCATTTGATATATAACTCTGAAGAATGTACCTGACGAGATGCAGCGAAATATGCTAGGCAATAAATCCTGCAACACATTGCTTGTGACTTCTGTATTTACATGTATATTATTCAACACATCTCTGGACTGTATACAGAAAGTCAGAAGTACAACTGACATTTAACTGTATCAAGGAAATGTTCTGGCAAGCCAAAATGATATTGACCACATCACCCACCGAGTGCAAACTGATCTATAAAAATATGTGACAACCATCCATATACCTAATATGCCTCAAAGTGTGGGAAAGGGTTCTGAAAAATTACTATGATAAATATAATGCACAATAAAAACAAGAATAAACAATTAAGCTTCTATCTATAATGATTACAGACATCCATCCATCATGTGCCATGCTGATAAGCTTGGGCGGTCATGTTTTGCCATCTCACTCAATCACCAGAGTCGTGGATCTTTTCTGTTCCTGTCTCGACCATGCCACATGGCCAAGCCATCCAGGTATTTACTTCTCGGTCTTCCCCTTGGTCTCTTCCTGTCGATCTTGCTAGTTGTCACCAAGTTCTCCAATTAATTTCTTCTCATAACATGCTCAACAAATTTTGATTGTCTACACCTAATGTGTCTAATCAGTTTACGATCTTCATTTGTTTCTTGAAGGACTTGTTCATTGGTTTTTCTGTCTGTCCATGGTATAATTTGCATTTTTTTCGGAAACCACATTTCCACAGCCATCAGATGTTTTTCAGCTTGTCTGATCATTGCCCACACTTCACATCCATACAAAAGTACAGGTTCTATGTAGAACTTCAACACTCTTTTTCTCGTTTCAATTGATATCTTTTTATTGGTCAGTATGTTTTTCATCTTGCAAAAGGCTATCTTCGCAATGGCAATTCTTGTTCTAATTTCTTCAAAGTATCTCCCATCAGATGCTATGACTATTTTGAGATAACTGTACCAATTCACTTGTTTAAGAATATGCCCATTTACTTGTATATCACATTGCGGTATTTCCTTCTTCCCAGTGACGACATATACCACAGTTAAAACCCAACAGTGTTGAGCTAGTTCTGACTTGTTTTACATATATTCTCTCTCTCTCTCTCTCTCTCTCTCTCTTTTCTCTCAAAACAACAGCTATCCCACCTCCTGTCTGTACACTACATTTAGTCTTTTCCAAATAAACATTTTACTCATTAGTAGTACCATTTTTGCAGTTTTTACATCTACAATCTTCTTCTAAATTCTTTAAGGATTATATCTGATTTTATATGAGCAAGTCCTACGTGAAACAAATGAAAACTGTAAACTTATTAGAGAAATTAGACATAATCAAAATTAGATTTTTTGGACACGTTATGAGTAGAAATAATCTAGAGAAGTTGGTGACAACTGGCAAGATTGAGGGAAAATTAACAAGGGGAAGGCATAAAAGTAAATATCTAGGTGGCTCTGCCTCATGGCTTAGCCGAGACAAAAACACAGAGTTGAGGCACGACTCTGGTGATCGTGTGAGATGGCGAAACATGACAGCCCATGCTTATCAGCCTGGCACATGATGATGATTTGATATAATCCACAAATATGGATTATTATAATACCATATAAGTAATCAGACTGTAGATATCCTCATGACCAGCAGTATAATACAGAGCAGCAAGAATGGAAAAGCTAGACAAACTGGCTGAAGTTCTTGTAACAAAATCCCATGATCAACTAATCAACAAATGAGGCCTGCATTGTCATTGACATAATTGAATAGTGAAAATGTGATTGCTACGATAGCATTTCCACCATAACATAAACAACAATATCCTCCATGCCACCTTAATTTCATTACATTAACTAAATGATTTCATCACAATATGCATTGCTTAGCAATCACTTTCTGCTTAATTTCCATTGTTTTTCATTTATGAAATAAGCTTACTAGTGCAGTACGGTTAGTTGGTTGGTTTGTTGGTTGGCTGGGTGAGTAGATGGGTGGGTTAGTGAGTGAGTGAGTGAGTGAGTGAGTGAGTGAGTGAGTGAGTGAGTGAGTGAGTGAGTGAGTGAGTGAGTGAGTGAGTGAGTGAGTGAGTGAGTGAGTGAACTGGCAGATTAATCTCACTGCACATCAAACCATCCAGTCCATAAGAGCTCAGATTCCCTCATCAGTATCTCCCATAGATTCTTATTCAGTGGTGTAAAACAAGAACATATACAACTGAAAACTGAATGATAATTTCAGTATTTTGTATCTGCTTGAGTAAGAGTAAAGAAATAATGGGAAAGTAAATGTGTATCCAATTCAATGAAATCATCATCATCATCATATGTAATAGCTGATAAGCATGGGAGGTCATGTTTTGCCATCAGACACGATCATCGGATGTGTGGATTAGCTCAGTGTTCTTGTCTCGACCACTCAATTAAATACATTTGTAAACAAAAAAATAATACATATGGATAACATTAGTTAATACTTAAATATTTAAGTCACATGCTGGACTGATCCAATACGTATTTACTTTATATGTGTCAAACTTCTGCTTGTTCAGTGATAATGTAATAAAACAAAATGTTAATATGTATGATGTTTCAGTGAAATTGCTGCCATCTTCATCAGGAATAAAACAAATGGAAAACAAACAGAAATAAGCAACATTATATAGTATACACTTTATAGTATGCTTGTTTAGTACACTTTATTGTATACTTGTTTAGTAAACTTTATAGCACACTTGCTTAGAATACTTAATAGTATGCTTGCTTACAAAGACAGCAGTCCAGATTCAATCCCCTGCAGTCGCAGAATTCTTTTTTCAATACAGCTACCGGGTCGACCCAACAGCATCAAAAAATGAGGACTAAATAATTTTCAGAATTGTGTGCGTATTGTTTGGGAAGTAAAGGTGGCGTTGTAGAAAGCTGTCCATTTCACCTGATTATGCTATAGCCTAAAAAATGTTAAGGCCCAGTGGCAGTATCTGCCTTGGGTCAAATTTTACTTACATTTTATATATATATATCAGGTGCAGTCGCCACAATGATGAAGGTTGGCTGCAATGGATTTCCAACACTGTCTGTCTCTTGCCCCGACTGTACATTCTGTCAGGCTGATGTTCTTCCATCTCTTGATGTTATCTTCCCACTTGTATCATTGTCTACCTCTTGCTCGCTTGCACTCAACCTTGCCCTCCAGTATGGTTTTTATAAGAGTATCATGTCTGTTAACGTGGCCAAAATATTTAACTTGCCTCCTCTTTATTTCTTTAATCAACTCTCTCTTCATTCCCAGTTTTTCTGGAACCTCTGCATTTGATTGTTTTTGTTTCCAAGAAATACGACATATTCGTCTGTATATCCACATCTCCAGGACCTCTTTTCGACTTTCTCTCTCTCTATCTCTCTCTCTATATATATAGATATATATATATATACATATATAATAGTATACCAGCGTGAGACTTCACTGAATAAGCAATGTTCTGTATAATAATCACTTATATCAATTACCCGCACAGCTGTTACGCCAGGCATATAAACTCTGTATCTGTATTTTCATATATTAATATCTACAACATTTTTTACAACTACAAATGCATACATGTTCATGTCACTAGAGTTTATTGGCATCATGGTGTTAGGCTCATTGTAATATATGTAACATAATGGCACATGAGGAGTTATTTAATGCATGCTGAGTCGTCCAATTCTAGCTTTCAGCTGTCGACTATTGTGTGTTGAATTTCTACTTACATGAGCTACTAGCATTCAATCAGTTGGTGAGATTACATGTGCCTACTACTAATAAAAGTCATTATCTTCAGCTCATGCACTGAGGAATGGTTGGTTAGTTGATTATGAACTCTCTGAAGACTTGAGTTTGAACTCTTAAGTCTAATGCAATGACATGTGAGTTTGAACTCTTAAGTCTAATGCACTGACAAGTGAGTTTTAACTCTTAAGTCTAATGCACTGACATATGAGTTTCAACTCTTAAGTCTAATGTATTGACATGTGAGCTTTAACTCTTAAGTCGAATGCACTGACATGTGATTTTTAACTCTTAAGTCTAATGCACTGGCATGTGAGTTTTAAAGTCTAATGCATCAACATGTGAGTTTTAACTCTCAGGTCTAATGCATTGACATGAGTTTTAACTCTTAAGTATAATGCATTGCAATGTGAATTTTAACTCTCAGTCTAATGCATTGTCATGTGAGTTTTAACTCTCAGTCTAATGCATTGTCATGTGAGTTTTAACTCTGTCTAATGCACTGACATGCAGGTTGCCTGAGCCCTGAAATTGGCCTGCTTCTATGGGAGTGAGGCTGAGAAAACAAAAAGTAAAGGATCTCTTTTCATGGTATCAGGCACACTTGGGTATTTGGTAAGTAAAGTTAGTAAAGGAGCCCATTCCATGCCAGAGAGTGTATTGTGTATATAATTACTGATTGTCAGACAAGTTGGCACTGGATGGGTGCTGTGGTCAATATCTTGCCAGTTGCCTTTACTTCCCATAGAATTTCCTAGTACCAATTTTAGGATGGATCGACCTGGGAACCCAAGTCAATGGAAAAGAATACTCCCCTCAAATGGGATTTAAATAAATAACTACAGGGTTGGAAAGCATGTATGCTAACTACCATGGCTCTCATATAAGAGAATTATATGTTATAAATATTCTAATGTGAGTTGGTTTTCTATTTCTTTCATTAATTTTAATTAGGCAGTTGACAATTGCACCCAAAACTATAGAGAAATTAAATGCCCAGTCAATCTAACATGGATATAAACTGATGTTTTTAGTTTTGTGTGTGTTAAGAATGACTAATTATCTACAGAAATCTCCAAAAGTGCACCAGACTTCTCTGCTGTGCTGAGTCAAGAATTAACAACTCAGCACTCAAGACATTCCCATACAAGCTTCATCATCATCTTCAACTAACCAGCAAAGAGTTCAATTATTACTGGTACCGGTCAGTTGCAGTCTGATTATGTCCAATTGGCCTTTCCTTTCATTGATCACTCAAGGAGAATCTCAGTATTGTATACGAACTTCACAGAACCATTGAGGATTCAAAACTGATGTAGTAAATGTTATCATGCAATACTTTAACTAGAAGAATGTAACCAGAGTAAGCAAATATGACAACAAACCATAACATCTTACCAGTAAAAACTGAAGGAATGAATGTAAGAAATGTCTTTTGGCTGCGAACTGGGACACCAGACTTGGACTGCTGCATCTCCTGAACAAGCTTTTCCATCTGCAAATAATTCAAGAAACAATAAAGTGTATTAAAGAAATCACAACCACAGAAACAATACTAATAATAATAATAAGTATCATGAAATGTGCTATAGGGGCCACAAGAAAAACAAAGTAAAGTAACACTTAGTTATTTAGTTAGTTGGTCGCGGTTCCAACTTCACAGCAATGGGTCGTCCCCATTATGCTCTGTTTCTGTGCCAGTGAATATCACACAAACTGCTCCTCACTGCCCTATGTGAACAATGGAATAGACAGGATTATCGGCAAGCCAACAGCCCGCACAGGTACAATGTGCATAACGCCACCGCCAGAATGCCAACACAAAAGTCCTCCACGAAAAATACAGTTCATCATCGATGGAATCGGCAGTCACCAGAAAGACTTCATTGACCCAGGTTTTATCCCATATAGCTCGGTCTCTTTCCGCAGGGCGACCCGCCAAAAGCGCCACACAAAGCACAAACTCCATAGCTCAAGCGATGACTCCCAGGAGTCTCCTGAAAAATGCACTCGTGAACCGAAAAGGCAAACCAGTCAATCCAGCAACAGTCGGCCATTATCATCCCGAACATGCAGTTCACGCTACAAACAACCACGGACAAATGTAAAAGCACTCCACGCGAAATTCACAGCTCAGTGTCGCGCCACGCAATCAGTAGCAGTCCAACATGAGGAAAATGTGAATGCAAACCGTAGCCACAAGCGTAAACACTCCAGAGGCCTTAATGGTTTAAATGCCTATCCATCATGTTGGGGACCGGAGGTCCCAATAGACTGTAGACTAAGTCTCAGCCCAAGTCTCCTTAGTCGCCTCTTACAACATGCATGGAGGGCAACAGTGTTACTATTCTTCGCTTCCCTTATGGGTCCCGGCAACACTGTCACCTCCCAAGTATATCATAAGAGGCAACTAAAGAGTGTTGATGTGAGATTGGCGACCTCATCCTGAAGAAATATTTAGCTGCAAAACCCAACCAATCATGAGCATGTCAACAAAGGGCTTGGCATAAGTCTGTGTTAGGTCTCTGCTCCATTGGGAGATGAAAGACAGAAGAAGACCATAATATTTTGACTACAATGCACACAGGAACATTCATTTATTTCATTCATTTCATTCATTCATTCATTCAGTAGCACGTCCTTTGCAGAACCTCGCTTCCATAACAACCTTCCGGAAAACCTCTCGATCATAAGCAGGATGTCCCGCATCCAACACACCCATTTGGAGATCATCCGCCACATCCTGCACCCATCTTCTCTTTGGCCTTCTTCTTCCTCACTTCCCAGGCATATACCCCTCATTATTGTTCTCTCCAAACTTTCGTTCCTTCAAACTACCTTCTGCAAAACTTGCTAAGAAACCTTAACAACACAGGAATATAGTAAATGAAAAATAACATCTCCCAAAGCAGAATCGACTACGGGTCTATAATGTGATATAGTGATCACATTTTTCAGGCCTGAATGCACGGAGGAACAGGTGGCCAGTCTTTTTCTCTGTTAGCGAGCGATGAATGTGAGCATCGAACTCTCGTCCGATCGCGCCTATAATATTATCAACATAGCCTCAAATCAACACCCTAAAGGAGTATAATGCACAGGCTCTATTAGTAGTCAGACCTGAAGGCAGACCTGCAATTCACAAGTACAGTGGGCACCTTAACTTATACATACAAAACTTTATTTATTAGTCTTTAAAAATCAAGAGGATCGACTTCATTGCCCTGGGTTTTATCCCATATGGCTCGGCCAGCCGAAAGTGTCGACGCACAAAGCACAAACTGCATAGCTCCAGCTATGACCTTCAGGAGGCTCTAAGAAAAATGCACTCGTAGACAAAGACGTAGCCCAGAATCAAACCCACCTTAACTTATACATACAAAACTTTATTTATTAGTCTTTAAAAATCAAGAGGATCGACTTCATTGCCCCGGGTTTTATCCCATATGGCTCGGCCAGCCGAAAGTGTCGACGCACAAAGCACAAACTGCATAGCTCCAGCTATGACCTTCAGGAGGCTCTGAGAAAAATGCACTCGTAGACAAAGACGTAGCCCAGAATCAAACCCACAACCTTCAGAACACAAGGCAGACAGTTTTACTGTGCCACAGATACTCCCTTTATTAGCAATAAAGCTAAAACATTGAACACAGCTCTGTGTTCACAAGTGACCTAGACATTTTACAATGTGACATACATTTCAGAATGTATGTGCTTTGATCAAACCCAAGAGATCTCAACTGCTATGATAAATTATTATAATGTGGTCACTGAACTTGATTACTAAAAGGTGCCTGCTGTGATCCATACAAACATCATGAGATACATATATACCGGTCTCCCTGGTTGAGGGGTTAGCAGCTTTCTCCGTAACCCCGAATACTCTCGTGGTTGATGTGAGCGCATGAGAATTGGAAGCGGTTTGAGTCGCACCAGTGACTTATGAGAGTATGGAGCCGGTCACTCAGAAAGTCGTGGCGTGCTGATGAGCGTAATCTAGCCTAGGAATCAACATACAGCTGAAAGATGCTGATGTTGACCGCAATATCCTGAAACAGGATGGAAACGCGGAAAAAAAAAGTGTGTGCGTGCGTGTGTGTGTGTGTGTGTGTGTGTATATATATATCTCATCTCATCTCATCATGTTCCTTTTGTACCTTGCTGTGTCGAGGTGAAGTATAAACTGCAACAGCGGGAGAGTGCCCGCTTATGGGCTTCATGTATCGGTACTCCCATAGACTCTGTTATTCCCTGCGTCCATCGTTTACGTGGTCTGCCTCTTTCTCTGCTTCCCTCTGGTCTGTACATCATTGCTTGTTGTGGTATACTGTTAGTTGGTAACCTACTTGCATGGCCAAGCCATTTGACTTGCTGCCTTCTAATAAAATATAGTGCAGCTATAACCACCACTTTAGTCCTGATTTCTTCATTTCTGATCTTATCTCTTCTTGATACATTGAGTATTCTTCTCAGGAATCTCATTTCTGTTGTTGTGATTTTTCTTTTCTCTTTTTCTGTCAATGTCCAGGTCTGACACTGATAACATAGAGTTGGTAGGAAGATTGTGTTGTAAAGTGCTTTCTTAGTAGTTATTGATACATGTTTGTTCTTTAGAATTGGTGCCATTTGTCCAATGAGTTGGTTTGCCTTATTGCATCTATTTTTGATCTCGTCTTCTGATTTGTCATTAGATGATATTATACTTCCTAGGTACTTGAAACTCTTTACTTGTTTCAAGGGATGTTCGTTTAGCTGAATCGTTGTTGCTTTCTCTTCTTTAGTTATAGTCATTACCTCTGTTTTACTTGTGCTAATTTTCATGTTATGTTCCCTACACATTTCATTTAGACTATTCATGTGGTTTTGTAATTCAGCTTCTGATATTGCTATTAGTGCTTGGTCGTCCGCAAACAGGAGTTCTCTAATGGTTAGATTTGCAGATGGTTCTTCTTCTCGTGTTCTCGTCATGCAGTGTTCTTGCGGTCTCAGTTTGGCTGGCTTCTTTACATATGTTCTCTATATATGTTATGAACAAGAGAGGGGACAGGACACAACCTTGTTGTACTCCGGATCTTACGGTGAAGGGTTCTGAGTGTCCTCCAGTTGCTCTCACTATGCATTCACTGTTGTTGTATAAGCTTCTACATAGGTTTGTTAGACTCACTCCATATTGTTTTAGGATTTCCCACAGTTTGTTTCTATCTACTCTATCAAATGCCTTTTCTTGGTCGACAAAGGCTAAGTAGAGTGTTTCATTGATTTGATTGATTTTTCTATAAATTGCCTATGCGCAAAAATGGCATCTGTGCATCCTGTTTTTTTCCTAATTCTAAGTTGGGTTTCACTTTGCTGGGGTTCTATGGTAGTTCGTAATCTTTTCTCAAGAATTTTGCAAAATATTTTCCCAGTATGACTCAACAGTGAAATGCCTCTGTATTGTGTGCAGTCTCTTTTGCTGCCTTTGTTTTTCCAAATTGGGATAATTATGGCGTTTCCCCAGTTGCTTGCTTGCTTGTGTTTGCTGGCTGTGATCTCCAGCATGAAGTCCTGTATGTCGGATGAAGACATCCTGTTGTCCAACATCAGAGTGATGTCATACAGGACCTGAGGTTTGCGTGAGTATCCGTTGTCCCATGTCCGGCTTATTGGTGTGCAGACTGGTGGTTCCTCGCAGTGCAGGCAGACACTCTCCAACTTCGGAGGAATCAATGATCCTACTGACTTTAGCCAGGACCCAGAAGGGAGCTGTTGCCCAGGATACTCGGCGAGGACGTGTCAGTAGGTCTTGGCCAGTATAGAACCCAGCCCTGGTGCCTTGTAAACATCTCTGCGTCCCATTTCCCGAGTCTCGTGGTGTCTGTTGTTCTACCCAAACATATATATATACATTTTTACACTATTTACTGGTTGATTCATCATCGTCATGATAATCTAGTGCCTTGCCAGCTGGCACGGGAGGTCATACTTCTCCACAAACTGTGATCTCCTATGGCATGGATCATTTCGTGTGTTGACTCCCTTCCGTGCCATGAGACAATACTGTCAAGAATTTTCTCACAATATTCCTCTACCTCTCTTTCCACAAGTCTTTCCGGTTGTCAAACATGTTCCAGTTTCTGTCTTCTCAATATCTGGCCAAAATATTATGACTGCCTTCTTTCTGATGTAAGTGATAAGTTGTCTTTGTGACAAAATGTCCAGATGGCTCATTTGGCTGTCTGATTAATTCTCAGCATTCTTTTATAAAATCACATCTCCAAGGCTTCCAGGGATATTTTCACCTGTTTACTAATTTTCCAGGTTTCACAGCCTTATGTTAAATATATATTGGTTGATTAAGACTCAAAATAGGCCCCTCAGGGAAACAATGGAAAAATTACTTTATGAACAGAATGTGCCCTTTTAACTGGAAGAGAAAACCAGAGTACAAAAAGTGTGTATTATGAGATGTTACAGAAAGTTAAGAACATCCTCCCATATAATGTAGCGGATTTATGATACAGTAAGAGGTCCATATTTTTAGACAAATCAGCACTTGATAGTCAATATCACACTGGCCACCTTTAACTTCCCAAAACATTTTCTGGTACCTATTTTCATGAGGCTGAGTCAACGCCAGAACCATGCGGTCCACACACAAATCTTCAAATCAAAGGGGATTTGAACACAAGACCTACATGCTGACTGGTGAATATGCTAGCCTCTGTGGTACTAGGCTCCAATATTAATCACATGAAATTCTAATAAGAGCATCGCCACAGTCCGATTATACTTCTCAGTTTTTCTATGAATAGCAGAACAACAAGCAATGATGTACAGACCAAATACAAGCAGAAGAAGAGGCCGGCCACGTAAGTGATGGACAAAGGGAATAGTAGAGTTCATGGGAATCTCGATACATAAAAGCCCATTAACGGGCACTATCCCGCTGTTTATACTTCACCTCGACACCACAAGGTACAAGAGGAACAGGATGAGATGAGATAAGATGAGAGCATCAGCACAGACGTCAGTCTAATTGCAGATGTAGACAGCACTGGCAAATGTTTCTGCATCTATTTTCCTTAAATAAACGAAAAGAAGAGCTATACCCACCCGTGGTGCTTGTTGGAATGAGTGCTTGAAAAAGAGGCAGTGTGTCAGTAAGAATTGCTTCTGGATGTATATTTTCTGATTGAACAAGTTCTTCAGCTGCAGCTAATATTGCTCGGACTTCAGGAATATGTCGTTGTGGTACTTACAAGCTGCTTTACTAAAAGTTGCACTGGAACTGTCTGGGTATTCTACATATACATCAGGCTTTCCCCATTCACCCTAATCCCACATACACCAACAACTCCTATACACTGTATCATGCTGTTTGCTGATTTACTGTAATGCTGTCCTGAGCAATGCATGATGTGCGATGGGATCCTCTGTGTGAATCCCATCCATCATCCATTGCATAATGAGTGCAAGTGAATGAACAGGTTGATGGTAGATTACCTATGCACAAGGGAGAGGTGGCCGAGCACCTGTGGAACCAGGTGGAGAAGGTGGGGTAAAAGACTGAGAACCTGTATTTGGAAAGAATGATAATGCAGGGGATTGGCAGGAGTTCTGGAAGAATCTCAAAGCAGAGGGAAGACCAGCAGAACTTTCAATCAGACAGCGGTTGGAACGATTAGTAGTATGACTCTTCATTGGCTGTTGAGCGGAGGGATGGAGCAAGTATGGGAAAATCCTGAGTGCAGTGATGTTGGTTCTTAGCTCAAATCAACTCAACTCAACTGATTTTTTACATTTGGTCAGAGCATGTTAAAGAAATCTCACAACTTGCACTGTGTATTTTTACATTTGGTCAGAGCATATTAAGAAATCTGACAACTTGCACTGTGTATTTAGTCTCTTTGAAAGAAATTCATTCATAATATTTAATAGTGGATATTCCCCATCATTATAAAAGATAATTGAACCAATCGGGAACCACAGCATCCAGGTCACCAGAAAGAGTATGCATATTACCAACTTCACCGAAGAGAACAAGTAACCATCTTCAGACTATGCACAGAACACAACAGACTGAAATATCATATGCTTAATAAACTACAGATAAGACATACAGATAAAAGTAGCTGTGGAACTGGTCAAATGACAGCTAAACATGTGTTGCAATGAGTGTGAAACATTCTGTACAGAGAAACTTTGTTGGCCTTAATTCATATTATTTGAAGACAAATTATAGAGATGTCAACAGACTCAATTTTGCTGATGCTTTCTTTGGATATATTCATATTGATGACTGAAGATGTACAAAGAAAAACAAAATGATGATGAAGATTTCCCCACCTGGGAATTTGCTGCTAAATCTTCTGAAGCTGAAAAGGCTAAGAAATAATATTTTAAATGGTGAAATCTTACTAAATGGTTTTCAATTCTTAAAACTGCTATTTGTTGATGTTCTTTATTGAAAACTTTTTATCAATTTGATTATTTGCTCATCTTCCACTCTGTCAAATGCCTCGGATAGAAAGAGTTAAAGTAGCAATTCCATGAGACAGAAAGAGTTAAGAAAAATTAAGAAACACACTTTCACATCAATGCATTTCATAAAATTCCTTTTTTTAAGCTTTAACGCAATTCAAACACTCCTTAAAAAGCTTAAAGAGCAATGTAATTGCAAAATCCTCTAATCGCTATTCTTCACACTGTAGTTACTAATCATACAGAATGCCTCTTGTAAGGAAGAGAATCACCAAACAAACAAACGTGTTGATGTGACGCAATAACTTTCTGTTAATTCTGACTGAAATCAATACACAAAACACGTACAAATAACATAGCTCTCAAATATTTCCCAGGACACAAAAAAGCATTCTGATTATTGCAGTTCAACTTGCAGCTGGATCCAATCAATTTCTTCTCTGTCAAGTTTACCAACTCTTTAGCTTTCTATTTCTGTCTGATACAACAGCAGCATGGACGCATGTGGCTACCCGAGAAGCTAATCCGCCGGAATCAATTGCCGCCGAGATTCATAGAACACCTCGCTGGGGTGTCTATACTTGTATATAAATGAAAGTTGAGTGCAAGTTCACGGTTCTTGAGGGTATCACTTCAGCCTTTTGAACAAGTGGTATTCCAGCAAAATCAAAGTCGATTGGCATCACGTGCAATCAATATTATTGATGGCCATAATGGTGCTTGTCTCTGAAGGCATCTAGAGCCTGAGTCAAACTTATCAGTGACGCAAAGGCCACTTGACATGAAACGACAGCTCCAGGTGAGAAAGAAATGATAGAAGTTTTGATTTGTGTAAGAAGTTTCTCGGGGTCATTGGGTATAAGTAGTTCCAGGCTTGAAGCTATGATTAGACCAACTAGGCAGCAACCTAAGATCGGACATCAGAGAGTTGCAATACTGGCATTTTATGTCACGTATTTAATTGTATCTTTTTAGCTATGCTTCACAGTGTCATTTCAGCGAGGCAATATCATTTGGAAGCTGCACTTTTGAATTCTTGTGTCCCCATAGCTTTAATTTTGTCCGTTGCTTAGTGTGTCCTCTGATTTTGATTTCCTACTTTACCTTCTATAAGTGTCAGTGTGTACTTGTGAACTATTTCTCATATTATTTCAATGGCCTTGAGGATTCCTCAGTGACTGACACTTCTTTGTATTACGCTGATGCCATCAACAACAGAAAAAGACTATTACTACCTTCAAAACAATGTCTTCCCGCAGTGAATTTGAATAACGAAGACACAAACAATAGATTGCATGATTTATTGCCTGGCATATTTCGCTGCATCTCGTCAGGTACATACTGCAGAAATCACACAACAAAAAGTGAAATAACTAGATAAATCCTTCAATCTGAAATATACACATATTCGCACAGTAATGTCAATTGTCTCCCACGGTAATTTAAAACTGACTAACATGTCTTTCTGCTTGCACAAGGCCGGCTTACGCAGGTTGATCACTATGGCTTCAGCAAATCTTAACAACCGACAATTCTGTGTGTTGGACAACACACGGAAGGCATTCTTCAGAGTTTCAAATTCTTCTGTCAGCGTCTCAATAGGATATCTAGAAACGGCAACGCTTCTTTGTGTTCATGTTCCATTGATAGAGAGAACCTGAATGGGTACTCCACAGGATTTATAAAGCACCAAACCTAAACCAGAAGAAACTACAGTCCCTAAACTCAAGGTTTTCATCCAGTTAACCTTACAAGGAGATGATGTAATGCACTGTTTGCAGGACCGGCTCATCGCAGCAGTCAGGCGAACATTCTGTGCTGCAACTTCGGTTATCAGGTACAAAACCACACCGATCCCCATCCCAGCAGTTAAAGAACCTGTAGCTTTGTACACCAAATCGAATTGTATTTACCAATTTACATGCAGCCATCTACATAGGTAGAACAGACAGTTACATAACAGGGTGTTGGAACACATTCCGAACTGGCTGGACAAGATACTACACACAGAAGATGGTAGCCTAGGCAGGCTGACACACCGGAACAGTCCTGCTTCATTGGTCGCGAGACACATGTGCTCGAGAGTGGTCATGTGGTTGAAAGAGACAGTGCCTTCCGTGTGTTGTTCAACACACAGAATAGTCGGTTGTTAAGGTTTGCTGAAGCCATAGTGATCAACCTGCGTAAGCCGGCCTTGTGCAGGCAGAAAGACATGTTAGTCAGTTTAATATTACTACCTTGATCAAGCAAAACAGGTGATGCTGTCACTATAAGGACACACCAGACCAGAGAAGTCTTTGAAGTGGTCCCTTCACCCATGTGCACATGTGGACTGGAGAAGAGACAGCCAAAGTATATTCTTCAAGATTGCCTTATATGCTTTGTCAGTTGTAGATTGAGCATTGGCTCACAGAGACAAACATTCGGCTCACAGAGACAAACATCGGCTCACAGATACTTTAGAGTCTAAACGAGCATATATGCAAACAAAACCTGACTTCTTGTGCAGACATTACCAGGACAACAATGAACAAGAGGATGTTAATGTTCATTAGACCTTCAGTTCAAGTTATAGTTTTATGCATATTTTAGCCTTGAAAAAATACACCTATTCAGCACTGCCTTGGGTGTTAAATAGCTTGTCACTGGCAAGGCAATTCTTTAACAAATAATGCACTGAAGACATGAGATGCTAAGTACATTGCTTATATTATATTAGGATTTTGTGGAATATGGCAACTAGCTCACTTCTTCTCAATGGTGTCTTGCCATAACTTGGAGCATCATGAGTTGTTGCAGATTCAGGGACTGCATGTCAAAGTCATGAAACTCATATTGTCTAACTCTAGTCACTCTCAATTGAGGCTGTTACCAGTGATTTGAGTTATTCACTCCTGCATGACTTGAAGAATTGGGGATATTGAGGCTTAGTTCCATTCTGATAAGAAAGCAATAAACTCATTTAGAGCAGGCCTTTGAGCTCTCCAAAAGGTAAATGCAAGACTTGGGAGCTGATTGTCTACCACCATCAAGGTGAATTGTTGTAACTCTCTAGCAGTCTTGCAGGATGCAAAGTTTTGAAGTCCTCGACATATTTCATCATAGCAGTGACCTTATTCAATCCTCCCATTTAGTCAGACTAGTGTCTGTTTTCTAGGATGCCCCGCAAGGAGGCGAAGAGAAGTCTTTGCCAATATAAAACCTGCCCTTGGTACATAACTGGCAGTAAACCATTCAATTTAACTTACTAATTGTATATCAAGCAACATTAATATATAATAAGCAGCAAACATTAAAGCAAGGAGGCGGAGAAAAGTCTTTGCCAATATAAAACCTGCCCTTGGTACATAACTGGCAGTCATCAACTGTCATTTACTGCCAATATAGTACCTTGCGGTGTATGTCTTTGAGCCCGAGGAATAAAGACCGCCTGGCTATTGCAGTCGCCGCGAAATTTGGTGCAAATTACAATTTTCGATTGACATTAGACATAAAAAATCCACACCTTACCGAGGGAAATTTCGGACTGAGGACCACTTGGCTTACACAGGTCATGAACAAAAGTACGGTTCTTGATGTAGTACTTTATACTCTGTTTTATTATCTCACCTAGTACAGTTTGACTCCTTTATAGTAGGTCAATAATGTTTTGCAACTTGCAAAAGACAACCTGTCATCACGGACTAGCGATTCTTATTCTAAATCTAAAAAACGCTTTAAAGCCAGCCCTCCCATCAGCCACATTGTTGTTGTCTTTCATTGTAGGCTCATCGGCTACTGCTTCACCGTTTCAAGCTCCATACCTCTACTCGTATGTATTAGTGGGTTAGAAGTAAACCAACATCTCACAAGATAGACATGTATACCAAAATAATTATGGACCGGTGGGAAAGCAGGCTACATCCGGGCAAAGAGGGCGTTGTATCTGTCACATGCGTAAGGATACAGCCGAACGCGTCGTAAGAGGGTACTACAGAAAAAAACGGTGTTCTGTTGCGATCGAACCAGGGACCTAACTCGTGATGACAACCATTACGGGAGTGATTCTCCCCCCCTCGTCAACATGGCGCCGGAAGTTTAAAAGGGTCTCCCTTCTCTATCGTTTCTATGTCCGAGTCGTCATAGGGTCACCAAGTAACATAAAGAACAGGAAACTACTACTACCGACGCCTCTATACACCACAAGGCAGTTTGGAAATACAGTATACACAACTATAACCAAGTCATCACTGTGTTCGACTAACCCATTCTCATAAACATAAGGAGAGATGTGAGCACCGAGGCCAGTTGTGCAGGTGTACCTTTTTACTTAACAGCAATAATCGGGTCATACACCGACAGAGTGTTTACTATTTTTATCACCTGTATAATTTACCTGTGAACACAACAAGTTTCCCCGATCAATCTTAGGTGTCTTATATAACATGACAATATCATGTACCCCCTGGCCTGACCAGCGCAGTTATCGCGGCTCAGAGGAGACATTTACACTTTTATTAACTCTTCTGCCTGGCCAAATGGTCTTTGCATCTTTCCGCAGAAACCTATTTCCAATGCCAATTATGTTTTTAAATGTGTCGCTCATTGCCATTTCACATCCAGACAAAAGTACAGGTTCTATGTTCCACTCCAACAGACAAATAAGAAAAAAAATGTTTATCCAATTATTAAAATGTTGGCCACAATATAGAAATATATCGACCAGACGTTAAAAATATAGTAAAATTGTTAGCCAAATTATAAAACTCGTGGTCAAAATAAGAAATATCTCAACCAAGCGTATAAGAAATAGGAAAAAAGGCTAGTCAAACTAATGAAAATGGTGGCCAAATACAGAAATATCTCGACCAACTTATAAAATGTAGAAAAATTGTTAGCCAAACTGACAAAACAGTTGGTCAAAATAAGAAACGTCTCGACTAACATTATAAAAAGTAGGAAATAATGGTAAACAAATTAATTAAAAAAAGGTGACCAAATAAGGAAATGCTCGACCAAACTTATGAAAAGTATGAAAAATTGTTCGTCAATGTTACAAATATTGGGCAAGTAGTAAATCATGTTAGACAAATAGGAAAAATATCGATCAAACTTATAGATTCTCGTCCAAACTTATAAAATGTATGAACATTTGTTAGCCAAGGTGAAAATATTGGCCAAGTAAGAAATATCTCTCCGAATTTTATAACAAGTAAGAAAAACATGCTAGTAAAAATCAAGAAATATGTCGACTGAAGTTATACAATAGGCGAAACGTTGGACAAACTTATAAAGATGTCGACCTTATAAGCAAAATGTATTAACCAAATTAGGAAACAAATATTGACCAAGTTTTGAAATATCTCGACCAAACTTACAAAAAGTAGGAAAATATGTCGACTAAGTAGGAACATTTGTTACCAAAGATGAAAAAATATTGGTCAGTGAAAGAAATACGCATCCAAACTTTTAAATGTAGGAAACTTTATAACCAAATGTGAAAAATATTGTCCAAGTAAAGACATGTTTCACATATCTTATAAATAGGTCGTCCAAACTTATAAACATTAGGAAATGTGTTAACCAATGGGAAAATTTTGCCAAGTGAAGAAAAAGTTACACAAACTTATAAAACTAGGACAATGTGTTTAACCTAATGAGAAAAATATCGCCCAATTGAAGAAAAAGGTACACAAAACTTTAAAACTTAGAAAATGTGTTAACCTAATGAGAAAAATATCGCCCAAGTGAAGAAAAAAAGTTACACAAAACTTATAAAACTTAGGAAATGTGTTAACCTAATGAGAAAAATATCGCCCATTGAAGAAAAAGTTACACAAAACTTATAAATCTTAGGGAAATGGTATTAACCTAATGAGAAAAATATTGACCAAGTAAAGAAAAACGTATAACAAACTTCTGAAAAGTAAGAATTTGTTAACCAAGGGAAAATATATGGGCTAAACTTTAAATATGTTGTCCGAAGTAAGAAAATGTGTTAACCAATGGGGAAAAATGTTGGCCAAAACATGAAACATCTCGACCAAACTTTATAAATATCTCGTGTAAACTTATAAAAAAAAGTAGGAACAATATTGCTACTGTAGTTATGTCAAAGTGTCTTGAACTTTTATCTGAACAGGCATTTCACAGACATAATCATCAACGTCAACACTTTCCCTCTTTTACATTACCGAAAGCTCACTTAGCAGTCCAGAGTATCCACTAAAGAAGCACTTATGCATACTAATCACCCACTCTTCACCTCTTGTTTTTCTCTCTTTTCTACACAAAGCATCTCTGTCTTTCATATATGCTTCACAACTTTTCTATTATCACCACTAACAACTCCAACCTTCATTGCCATGAAGCTCTAATGAAACAGTCATAACAACATTTATGGCAATGCAATCTGTGGCTCCACCTGGGATTGTTTCAATATCACATGAGTATTCGTCAGCAAAGATCCACTTCCCATGGCATGACATCTTTAACTTTCTATACCACAATGTCTGCTACACTAACCTTTCATTGGTCATCTTTCAACAATACAAGAGTGTTCTCGAAGTCTAGCTTAACATAACATTGCTTACTTTGTCTTCCACCTCTATCACACTTTGTCATTTCACAGCTGCAATAGCGGCAAGTCCTGCAACCAACCAACAGTGTCTATATGAAGTCGATCTTTCTTAAAGCCACGTCTGCCTTATTGAGCCCCTTGAATAACCCTCTACCACATCATCTAACCGACTTTCAACGTTTCATACCAAATAACATTAACATTCTCTTTGATTACAGAACAGCTGATTTCTGCTGACTAGGCAGATTTTCCCAACCTCGTGGAGATAATCATATGCCCCCTGTTGTTTTTGTCCATCAAGAATGATGATGACCATTCATTTCATCCAGTGGGGTTGAAGGTGTGGAGCCGTGGGTTCTAAGATGGCTGATAAGGCCTATTTTGGCTCGAAATGTTCTTTGACAATGTGGACAAAGAATGCTTGACGTCTCTGGAGGAGGATTTCCTGCAGTGGTTTTTCTGTCCTGCCTTTTCTTCACAGCTCTTGCAGTCCTGGTTGCCTCACATATAACTGCACCTTTGCGCAATGATGCACGCCACGAATTTCGGTCTCTGGCTGCAGCCTCCCAGGTGTCATGATGAATTCCAAAAGCATTCAGTGAAATTTTCAGAGTGTCTTTAAAAACGTTTCCTCTGGCCACCTTGGGAGCGTTTACCACAACGCAGTTCGCTGTAAAAAATTCGTTTAGGGAGCCTGTGATCTGGCATGCGAGTCAAGTGACCAGCCCAGCGAATCTGATTCTTCATCAGTAGAGTGTGGATACTGGGTATGGATGCTCTTTCTAGGACTTCAGTGTCTGGAATCTTGTCTTGCCATTTAATCTTCAGTAGCTTCCTTAGGCAGACTGTGTGGAAGTGGTTTAATTTCCTAGCGTGTCGCTGATAAACAGTCCAGGTTTCACAAGCATATAGCAGTGTGGATAATACAACTGCTTTGTAGACTTTTAGCTTTGTTTGCAGGCTTATTCCAGTTCTGTCCCATACATTCTTGTACAGTCTGCCAAAGGCTGCACTGGCCTTGGAGATTCTTGCATTCACTTCGTCATCGATTGTGGCAGCTTGTGACACGGTGCTGCCAAGATAGGTAAATTTGTCCACAACACTTAGTCTATGATCATTCACTTTGATATTCGGCACAGTGTGATTATTCCCTGGAGCTGGCTGGTACATAACTACAGTCTTCTCCAAGTTGATATTGAGCCCAAAGTTGGCACAGGCATGTGAGAAAGCTGAAACATTATGTTGCATGTCCGCCTCTGAGTTGGCGTATAGAGCGCAATCATCAGCAAACAGGAGCTCTCTGACGGTGCCACTGTTCAATTTTGGTTTTAGCTTTCAGCCTTCTGAGATTGAATAACTTTCCATCCATACGGTAGTTGATGTCTATTCCAATGTCGTCGTTCTCGAAGGCATTCATCAACATGGCTGAAAACATGAGGCTGAACAGTGTTGGTGCCAGGACACATCCTTGCTTCACTCCATTGGTGACAGGAAAGGGTTCAGACAGCTCACCATTTTCCTGTACTCTTGCCTGCATGCCGTCATGAAATAGCCGCACTATTTGGACAAACTTTCGTGGACAGCCATATTTTGCCATAATCTTCCACAGTCCTTCTCTGCTGACTGTATCAAAAGCCTTGGTAAGGTCAATGAAAGTGGAGAACATTTCGCAGTTCTGTTCCTGACATTTCTCTTGCAGCTGCCTTGCAGCGAAAATCATGTCAACAGTTCCACGTTCTTTTCTGAAGCCACATTGACTCTCAGGAAGAAGACCTTGATCGAGATGGGCTGTGAGGCGATTGAGAAGAATTCTGGCGAGTATCTTCCCTGCAATTGAAAGCAAGGAGATGCCTCGGTGGTTGTCACAGGATTGGCGGTTTCCTTTACGTTTGTAAAGGTGGACTATTGACGCGTCCTTAAAATCTTGTGGCATGGTCTCGTTCATCCATATGTTTGTGAAGACTCGGTGAAGCTGCTCTGTTAGGACCGGCCCACCTGCCTTGTATATCTCTGCTGGGATGGAGTCAGGACCAGGTGCCTTGCCGCTGGAGAGTTGCTGGATGGCTTTGTTTATTTCCACTATGGTTGGCAGGTCATCAAGAGTCTCATTGGTGGGAACTTGAGGAAGGCAATTGATGGTTTCATCATCGAAGAAGGAAGTTGCATTTAAGATTTTGCTGAAATGCTCTGCCCAGCGTTGGAGGATTTCTTTCTTATCGGTGACCAATGTTCCCCCGTCTGCACTGAGGAGGGGAACTATGCCTGGTGATGAAGGACCATAGACCGCTTTCAGTGAGTCGTAGAAGTTTTTCATATCGTGTCTGTCAGCAAAGCCCTGAATTTCATCAGCTTTGCTGCTCAGCCAGGAGTCCCGCATGTGCCGAAGTTTCTGCTGCACTACTCTCTGAATGTTCTTGAAAGCATCTTTTTTGATGTTGACTTTGGGTCATTCAAATGTGCCTTGAGGAGAAGATGTTTCTCGGCCAGCAATTGGTTGATGTCTTCGGAATTTTCATCAAACCAGTCTTTATGCTTTCGGGGGGCTGGACCCAGGATTTCCATAGCAGTGTTGTAAATCGTGTCCTTTAGGGCTCTCCATTCTGTTTCTGTATCCTGTTTTGCTTCAGCATTGGGCTTGAGGCGGTCTTCCAGCATATTTTCAAACGACTGCTGCATTTTCTTGCTGTTTAGGCGGGTGACATTTAGCTTTGTTTGCATTTTTGCCCCTTGAGGACGCCGTGGTGGCCTGATGTGGATGTTCATTTTCGAGACAATGAGACGATGGTCTGTCCAACATTCGGCACCACACATGGATTTTGTCACTCGAACGTCTTGTCTGTCACTCCTCCTGACGATTACATAGTCAATGAGGTGCCAGTGTTTCGAGCGAGGGTGCATCCACGATGTCCTATTTCTCATGGGGAGACGGAAAATTGTGTTCGTAATCAGGAGATCATGTTCGGCACATGTCTGAAGGAGGCGGAGTCCATTGGTGATACAATTTCCGACTCCATGCTTTCCAATAATGCCACTCCAAGAGGTGGTGTCCGTGCCTACTCTGGCATTGAAATCCCCAAGGAGTATAAGTTTGTCTCCTTTGGGAACAGATGTTAATACATTGTGCAGGTCCTCATAGAACTTATTCTTGACATCATCTTCGTTGGTCATAGTTGGTGCGTAGACACTCACAATGGTTGCGTGCTTCCTTCCATTCAGCAGAGGCAACTTCATGGTCATGAGCCTGTCATTTACAGCCTTTGGAAATCCAGCTAATTTGCCGACCAGGGCCGACTTAATGGCAAATCCCACACCGGATTGGCGTCTTTCCTCGCTTTTCCTTCCACTCCAGAAAAATGTGTAGCCGGCACCAATTTCACAGATTTGGCCTTCTTCTGCAAGTCGTGTCTCGCTCAAGGCTGCAATGTCGATGTTGTACCTGCCCAGCTCTCTCCCAATCAGTGCTGTTCGTCTCTCTGGATCTGACGCGCCGTCTCTGTCAAGTAGGGTGCGTACATTCCAAGTTCCAATTGTTAAGGGAATATGGTTTACTCTTTTAGCTTTGCTTGTTTTATCTTTCTTTGTATGTCGACCGCAGTTTAGGGTACCCACCAACCGCGGCTAGCTGGTTAGGTAGTGATGAAGCAGACAATGTTTAGGGCACCTTTTCTAGCCCCTTCCTCATGCTATGGAGGTGAGCAGTGTGTTCCTATAGAGGGCTGCTCAGTCGCTCAGGGGGCTGCCGAATCCCACTGCTGCTCCGGTCAGTAGAAGACGACCATATGGCCTGAGCCGCCTGTGTGCAGGTCTGCGACTACGGCTGCCAGCGTACCCACGCCTGCCGCTTTGCCGCTCGCCCATCGCCACAGGGCGTGAAGGTGATATGTGACGTTGGATGAAGAATGACTTGCGCGATGACTTGGATTAAAGTGAGGAAGAGTTGCGCAATTCGTCGACCTCACTCTCTCGCCTGATGTCCATCTGAGTCCAGTGGCAAGACAAGTCGAGACGATTGGAGACGAATACAGGTGCAGTGGATGACCAGGGCGCTCTACGTGCCTTGCCGTGCTCATTACGTTCCACAACGCTTTGCAGGTAAACGCCGTCTTGCCCGTTGAATCTATGCCCCCTAACCTACTAGGCTGCTATTCTAGACAACGAATATGGTCAGTCGACCAGCACCCCTAGGCAGAACTTGAAAAAAACAACAACAGAAGCTTGGGTTATTGAGACGAATGAGTTGCATTCCTTGGACTACCAGAGTGACATCAAACACAACAAACTCTTTCTTACTAACCCTAGCCCTAAGTATACATCATCTAATCCTAACCCTAACCCTCACCCTAATTATACATCAACTAACCTAACCCTAACCCTAACTATACAACAAACTCTTTCTTAAGAGACATAGATACAAACCAGTGTTAGAAATGTAAAAATTTAAATTTATGTGATTAAATTTTAATTGAAAATTTAAAACTAATAAATCGCAATATTATTGACGCTTCACTTAATATACAGATATAGGGTAAGTATAGGTATAGGTTAGGTATAGGACATATATCAAGCTTACATCTTGCGCAATAATATTGCGATTTATTAGTTTTAAATTTTAATTAAAATTTAATCACATAAATTTAACTTTTTCATTTCTAACACTGGTTTGTATCTATGTCTCTTAAGAAAGAGTTTGTTGTATAGTTAGGGTTAGGGTTAGGGTTAGTTGATGTATAGTTAGGGTTAGGGTTAGGGTTAGGATTAGATGATGTATACTTAGGGTTAGGGTTAGTAAGAAAGAGTTTGTTGTGTTTGATGTCACTCTGGTAGTCCAAGGAATGCAACTCATTCGTCTCAATAACCCAAGCTCTGTTGTTTTTTTCAAGTTCTGCCTAGGGGTGCTGGTCGATGACCATATTCGTTGTCTAGAATAGCGCCTAGTAGGTTAGGGGGCATATGATTTATCTCCACGAGGTTGGAAAATCTGCCTAGTCAGCAGAAAATCAGCTGTTCTGTAATCAAAGAGAATGTTAATGTTATTTGGTATGAAACGTTGAAAGTCGGTTAGACGATGTGGTAGAGGGTATTCAAGGGCTCAATAAGGCAGACGTGGCTTTAAGAAAGGTCGACTTCATAACAGACACTGTTGGTTGGTTGCAGACTTGCCGCTATTGCAGCTGTGAAATGACAAAGTGTGATAGAGGTGGACAAAGTAAGCAATGTTATGTTAGCTAGACTTCGAGAACACTCTTTGTATTGTTGAAAGATGGACCAATGGAAGGTTAGTGTAGCAGACATTGTGGTATAGAAAGTTGAAGATGTCAGCCATGGGAAGTGGATCTTTGCTGACGAATACTCAGATGATATTGAAACTATCCCAGGTGGAGCCACAGATTGCATTGCCATAAATGTTGTTATGACTGTTTCATTAGAGCTCATGTGCAACGAAGGTTTGGAGTTGTTAGTGGTGCTACATAGAAAAGTTGTGAAGCTATCTATGAAAGACAGAGACACTTTGTGTTAGAAAAGAAAAAAACCAAGAGTGTGAAGAGCTGGGTGATTAGTATGCATAAGTGCTTCTTTAGTGGATACTCTGGACTGATAAGTTGGAAGCTTTCGGTAATGTAAAAGAGGGAAAGTGTTGACGTTGATGATTATGTCTTGTGAAATGTCTGTTCAGATAAAAGTTCAAGACACGTTTGACATAACTACAGAAGCAATATTTGTTCCTACTTTTTTATAAGTTTACACGAGATATTTATAAGTTTGGTCGAGATGTTTCATGTTTTGGCCAACATTTTTCCCCATTTGGTTAACACATTTTCTTACTTCGGTCAACATATTTCATAGTTTAGCCCATATATTTTTCCCTTTTGGTTAACAAATTTTCTTACTTTTCAGAAGTTTGGTGTACGTTTTTCTTTACTTGGTCAATATTTTTCTCATTAGGTTAACACATTTTCCTAAGTTTTATAAGTTTTGTGTAACTATTTTCTTCAATTGGGCGATATTTTTCTCATTAGGTTAACACATTTTCCTAAGTTTTATAAGTTTTGTGTAACTTTTTTCTTCACTTGGGCGATATTTTTCTCATTAGGTTAACACATTTTCCTCCTTTTCATAAGTATGGTTGAGATATTTCTCCACTTGGCCAATATTTTTCCCATTTGGTTAACACATTTTCCTAATGTTTATAAGTTTGGACGACATATTTATAAGATTAGTTGAAACATGTCTTTACTTGGACAATATTTTTCACATTTGGTTAATAAAGTTTCCTACATTTTAAAAGTTTGGATGCGATATTTCTTTACTTGACCAATATTTTTCATCTTTGGCTAACAAATGTTCCTACTTTAGTCGACATATTTTCCTACTTTTTGTAAGTTTGGTCGAGATATTTCAAAACTTGGTCAATATTTTTTCCTAATTTGGGTAATACATTTTCTTATAACGGTCGACATCTTTATAAGTTTGTCCATCGTTTCGCCTATTGTATAACTTCAGTCGACATATTTCTTGATTTTACTAGCATGTTTTCTTACTTGTTATAAATTCGGATGAGATATTTCTTTACTTGGCCAATATTTTTCACCTTTGGCTAACAAATGTTCATACATTTTATAAGTTTGGACGAGACATCTATAAGTTTGATCGATATTTTTCCTATTTGGCTAACATGATTTCCTACTTGCCCAATATTTGTCACATTTGACGAACAATTTTCCTACTTTTCATAAGTTTGGTCGAGATATTTCCTATTTTGGTCACCTTTTTAAATTAATTTGGTTACCATTTTTCCTACTTTTTATAATGTTAGTCGAGACGTTTCTTATTTTGACCAACTGTTTTGTCAGTTTGGCTAACAATTTTTCCTACATTTTATAAGTTGGTCGAGACGTTTCTTATTTTGGCTAACAGTTTTGTCAGTTTGGCTAACAATTTTTCCTACATTTTATAAGTTGGTCGAGATATTTCTGTATTTGGCCAACATTTTCATTAGTTTGACTAGCCTTTTTCCTATTTCTTATACGCTTGGTTGAGATATTTCTTATTTTGACCACGAGTTTTATAATTTTGGCTAACATATTTTACTATATTTTATACGTCTGGTCGATATATTTCTATATTTGGCCAACATTTTAATAATTTGGCTAACATTTTTTCTTATTTGACTGTTGGAGTGGAACATAGAACCTGTACTTTTGTCTGGATGTGAAATGTGGCAATGAGCCGACACATTGAAAAACATATATTGGCATTGGAAATAGGTTTCTGCGGAAAGATGCAAAGACCCATTTGGCCAGGCAGAAGAGTTAATGAAAGTGTAAATGTCTGCTCTGAGCCGCGATAACTGCGCTGGTCAGGCCAGCGGGTACATGATATGTCATGTTATATGAGACACCTAAGATTGATCCGGGGAAGCTTGTTGTGTTCACAGGTAATATTATACAGGTGATAAAAATAGCTAAACACTCGTCGGTGTATGACCCGATTGCTGTTAAGTAAAAGGTACACCTGCCCCAACTGGCCTCGGTGCTCACATCTCTCCTCTATGTCTATGAGAATGGGTTAGTCGAACACAGTGATGACTTGGTTATAGTTGTGTATACTGTATTCGAAACTGCCTTGTGGTGTATAGAGGCCTCGGTAGTAGTAGTTTCGTGTTCTTTGCTGTTACTTGGTGACCCTATGACGACTCGGACATAGAAACGATAGAGAAGGGAGACCCTTTTAAACTTCCGGCGCCATGTTGACGAGGGGGAAGAATCACTCCCGTACATGGTGGTCATCACGAGTTAGGTCCCCTGGTTCGATCGCCAACAGAACACCGTTTTTTTCTGTAGTATCCCTCTTAACGACGCGTCTCGGCTGTATCCTTACGCATGTGACAGATACAACGCCCTCTTTGCCCGGATGTAGCCGTTTCCCACAGGTCCATATACATTGTGGTAATACATGTCTATCTTGTGAGATGTTGGTTTACTTCTACCACACTAATACATACGAGTAGAGGTATGGAGCTTGAAACGATGAAGCAGTAGCCGTGAGCCTACAAGGAAAGACAACAATGTCTGATGGGAGGTGGCTTTAAAGCGTTAGAACAAGAATCGCTGTGATGAAGGTTGTCTTTTGCAAGTTGCAAAACATACTGACTAATATAAAGTTGTCAACTGTAATGAGAAATAAAAAGAGTATTTAAAGTACTACATAGAACCTGTACTTTTGTATGACTGTGAAGCGAGGTCAGATGAGCAGACAAGTTGAAATGCCTCTAATGCCAGTGGCGTTGTGGATTCTGAGACATCGTTTTTTTTTTTTAAAATTCACCGCATGAAACTCCCTCCAAATACTACAAGGCAACATGACAAAACATACAACGTAGCAGACACATAGACACTATACCAGCTCTGTAAGGCAACATACTTTGATAATGTTTACATAACGGCCGCTTTCCAAGTACTACTACACACATCTATAAGCAGTGGTAAACCCGTATACACAGATACACGATACTTTCCTAAAGTAGACTCTAGCCAAGTTCGCAGTGCAGCTATATAGAGGCATGCCTACTTGAGTTGATATGAACCATGTTTGATTATTTTCACACCCGGATGTAATTAGGCGACAATTCACAACACAGCTACGATGTGCTGACAAGGGTGCCTTATCAACTTCACATATTGATCAATCTATATAAACCTCCCAATAACATAGCACACCATTCTTCTTCAAGCCACAAGCGTTTTCAATGTCACAAGAATAACGAACTACTGATATTTAAGATCAGAGTGGCACATGCTGATACTGTTTGTGATATCTCCTACTCATACCACCTGTTTTAACTGAATAAGGACACATACATCTAACCCATAATCCCCATCCGGCAAATATGAGAAAAATCGAGGGTAGTGTTATTGATTTTTATTCGATGTCCCGACAATAGGTGTTAATCTCTCAATCCCCTACCAACCTTTATATGAACCTTTATTAATAGCGCGAACTATTTGCAATGGCGGAGATATCAGGAATATTATTAACCTGAATTGGTCATTACGAGGATGATAATCCCATGGATTAGCCGTTATGAAGATGCGTATTGATTTTTTGCAACACCTGTTGAGGTTATGGGTATATTGTGTTCTCCCGTTTATGTTATGTTAAGTTAAGCTGTGAAGTCGGATGCCTGTGTTTTTCATCACCGGTGGGACTTGTGGCCGCGGCGACAAGGCCGGACAAAGCGACCCTAACCCCTATAATCAACTAGAGACCCACATGTTGATGACTGCAATTTTACCAACGACAAAGTTCCCAGATTAGAACCTGTCACTTCCACGGTGTCTGGAGTACCACCTAAACATACTCCGCAACCAGCACACCACCTCTCCTATTCTAAACGTAGCCGGGTTAATAACACCAGAGCTCGAAATCTCAACTAAGTAACCAAATATTATCAATATTTCTTCTACCACTAGACCGCCCCACTGGGATTCGAACCCGCTGATAGTGTTCAGAAGCGTTTATCTAGCTACTCATCCACTCATCCCACCCCTTAACAATGAATATCACAAAGTCATACCCACTAAAACCATCGGCCATCTTTACTGTTTTAAGGTTTTCATTTGAAGAGCTGTAACCGGTATGATGATAGTATTTAAGTCCCATCCACTACAGATAATAGTAACCACCGTTATAATAAACAGTCGACCACTTTACAATAGACATATAATGAAAATATCCTAGGTCTTCTGACGACCGACGCCGCCATTATGCGTTGAATTTGTCCAGGTGGTAGACCTCCCTGCCTTTATTTACACACTTCTCCACTCGATCACCCTGGCTCTTACCAAGGAACGCGCGTAATTATCTAACCACTCCGCCCCTCGCCCACCTCTTAACAAGGATCGGAAGCAGTTATCTAGCTATTTCTACACTCACCAACCCCTTAACAACGACCTGGAGCCTTTATCTAGCAACTCCTCTGTCTCTTAGCAAGGAACCGCCGCAATTCATTTAGCCACTTCGCCACTTTCCCACCCCTTTAAAATGGTCAGAAGCACTTCTTTAGCTACTTCTCTGCTCACCCACTCCTTAACAACGAATAACACTAAGCCACACCCACTACAACATTTACTATCGGCCATCTTTACTTTTTTAAGATTTTCATTTGAAGAGTTGTAACCTGTATGATGATAGTGTTCGGGAGCTGTTATCTAGGTACATCACCACTCACCAACCCCTTAACAACGAATACTACGAAGCCATACCCACTATAACCGTTAATATCGGCAATATTTACTTCTTTAAGGTTTTCATTTGAAGAGGTGTAATCTACTTGATGATAGTGTTCCGAAGCAGTTATCTAACTATTCGGCTACTCAACCACCCCTTAACATCAAACAACACTAAGCCATACCTCTTACAACCGTTACTACCGGCCATCTTTACTGTTTTAAGGATTTCATTTGAAGCCGTGTAATCTATATGATGATAGTGTATAAGCCACTACGACCCACTACAGGTCATATACACGCCATATTTACCCTTTTACTGTTTACAATTTTCATATGACACCCGGCGCGGCTCGAGGGGTCGAACCGTCTAGCCCCACAACCCGCACTCGTCGCTGATCGGCCTTGTGGTCACTCAGCAATTACCGGCCAAGTGGTTACTACAAGACACTGTTTTACTGGGGTCGACGGCTCCACGTGACCGCCGCCCGCGACCGCCCCCGCGCTCGTTCCTGCGCCCGCCGCCGCGTGCCTCTGATTGTCTTTTATTTTTATTTTTATTTTTTACAATTAGTTAAAATATTATACACAAACTCAGTTATCTGCTCTTAGAAAAAACATGTCTTTTCTTAGATTTATCACCCCTTACATATGACCTAAGTACCTACCCTACCCAAATCGCCCTGGTCCCGAGCTGGATTGGGGGCAATCCAGCGAGGTCAATCCAGAAAGTATAATTAGGAGCAAACAGAAACCCTAACCCTAACCCCTAACCCTAACTCCTAACCCTAACCCCTAACCCTAACCCTAACCCCTAACCCTAACTCTAACCCCTAACCCTAACCCCTAACCCCTAACCCTAACCCCTAACTCCTAACCCCTAACCCTAACCCTAATCCAGCTGGATTGGGGTCAATCCAGCACCACAATCCAGAAAATCTACTCAAATACCCGCTACTCTAGTACTATCGAGTACAAAGCACGTACTCCGTTGTATTATTCATAGTTGGTTAGATACGACGGCGGGATATAATCGGTCACCCTAGTAGAGCCTGCCTGCTAGGGAAGGGGCAGGGGATGCCCCTCAGGAGTCCATACGCCTGGGGCCGCCCCGCCCACATACCAGACGTTCCACGTTCACAACCAGCTCACCCGTGGCCATTCAGTCCTCGGCACGTTGGTCCACCTTAAACTTGGGGGTTTATAATCGGAGTTTTCCATCTCCTAGATTGGCCGCTGTAATAGCTAACGGGCGCAGTCTACCCGGGGGAAAGAGGTTCAAGCGCCTAATTCCTGGCGTGATTCGTAAGTAAGATGCATCCTCTGGTTGCCTACAAAAGCCTACCTAAGTATTTCGACATAATAACCAACTTGGCTCTATGAGGCTACTAGACTAAATCAAGTCAGTTTTGGCCCAGATGCGCTTCCTTGAGGTCTGTAAACGGAATGACAGATTTTGTAATCTGTTTCCGACACAAGGGTTTTTCTCACATGACCTTCGTTGTCAACGCGGATTGGATGATCTTTCACCTGGGCAGATCTCTCGGCGGCTTTGCGATTGTGTTTACTTTGCTATTCCATCCTCAGCATTAAAAGTAAAATTTGTATTGCTGTTTCAAACCCATATACTTATGTTAAGAATTCTTCCTTTGACATGAGCAAAAGTGAGGCTATCCAAGTAACTCACTACATACATTGTGCTTTTTTTTTTTATTTGTCATACAGTATGTTTTGTTTTAAGGTGAGCATACGTGGTTAGACATACTGTACAGGTTTTTTAAATGTCAGCATGCAAGGTGTGTCAACTGTATGTTTTGTTTCGAACAACAGGCAACAGAATAAGCAAAGAACTTTTTGATTCTTTAGAGGAATTCGGCTTGTACCATACTGACACATTCGTGGACACATTGTTGAGATGTGTTGACGGGCTGAAGTCAAAACTGGGTAAGGCATTGACATATACAAAATATGAATTTATGTTGGCTTTCTTGTATTGTATGGAGGACCCGTTAACGCAGTTCATAGACAACTGCGCTGATAATGGATGGACGGATGGATGCTAGTAATAGTATACTCATAATTTTCTAAACCACAGATTATATTGCAAGTGTATCCTACTCATGACTTTCTAAACCCCAGATTATATTGCAATATATCCTACTCATGACTTTCTAAACCATAGATTATATCGCAAGTATATTCTACTCATAACTTTCTAAACCCCAGATTATATTGCAAGTATATCCTGTTCGCAACTTTCGAAACCACACGTTATATTGCATGTATATTCTACTCATAACTTTCTAAACCAGAGATTATATATCATCTAGTAAGTCCCCTCACATGATGTAGCTGTGAAGTGAAGTATTAAGACCATCAAAAATTTTAGCCTGAGCGCACGAAGAAAAAGGTGCCCAGACTTTCCCTCCCCTAGTGAATAACGAGCCCCAACAGAGAACACTCTCCAGATCAACCTTAATAACACATAAAACCACGCACGCAATCACACTCTCCTTCACACAGTCTCTCAAATTAATATACACAAACGCCCACACTTTCACACACATAGACGTCGGAATGAAATAGCTGACAGGTGAGTTAGATGTTTCATTGTCTAGTTTACCACAGGAATCAAGCTATGCATTGTTTTTAGCCGTTAAACCACCCTGAGAACTTTACAGCAGAACTGTTATGCTAGTTCAACTTTATGTAAAGCTCTGGCGTAAATATGATTTGTGTTTCACAATCCTCCCACAGAAAGTGGAATCGAAGTCATTGAGTTTGGTTGTGGCAGAGCTCAGCTGCTGGTCAAGATAGCCCAGATGTTTCCAAAGAGCGTCTTCATCGCATCGGATAATGTGGATGTCCTCCAAGAACAGATGAAATCCACCATGAGTCTGCTTCCCAACATCAGCCATGATTTCATTGATCTGTGTTCCAATAATCCATGTAGCCAGCAATATGATTGGGTCATCTGTATCCATGTAATCCATGATGTGCCCAATCCACCAGTAGCGCTAAAGAACATCAGAAACTTGCTGAAACCAGGTGGTATATTCACAATGTTTGAATTTGCAGTTTCTGGCAGTCCGCTTGCCGACAGAGGTAACCTTTTTGTGGCTGCTCTGTATGCCACTCAGTTCATTTGGCTGTGTGGCTGAGAGCTACCAGCGGGAAGACAGTCATGCCAAGGGTGCGTGTTGGGGCAAACAGAACATTTTAGAGTCACTCACAAATGCTGGATTTGATGTCAAAACTGTAGATTTTGAATACCCCATAACACTGTATGTTTGTACATAATATATTGTCTCAGAGAATAAGCTGGGCTTTTCATTCTAAATTCGAATTCCTTTGCAAGTGGGTGATAACAACAGCATCATATATGCAGATGTTTACGTTTTATTAATTTATTTATTGTTTTCATTTACGGAATTTAATTTAATTTCTTTGACCGGCTGCGTCTCACGTTTGTAAATTGTCTGCACCGTTTAAAGATATCTCAGCCTCACGTTATATATGAGACATGTAACATACAGCCCCTGGAATTGACACAATATTTGTGTACATGTAATTCACAAATTAAACATGTTACTTGTACAGTCAAGTTTGCATGTCCTTGCAGAACTTTGCCACCACTCCCAGGTAGATCTTCTAGGCAGCTATACGTTAGTAGTTTGCCAACGCTTTCTCAACAAGAATTCAACGTTTACGACCAACTTCAAGGATTGTTTTTGTTGAACCCACTTCCTCGCGGTAAAACTGATGACGTGCCTCTTGCTACCGTCTTCGATGGTGCGAGGGACTGGAAACTGACCGTTGACCTAAAGGACCATGGCAGTTACTCTGAGGTGATCCGAAAGTTTGGCTTGCGACCTGACATTGTACTTAGCTCTTCGTCAGCCAAGCAGCTCACGCTGATTGAGCTGACAGTCCCGTACGAGTCCAACATTGAGGAGCAGCACCTGTACAAGACAGAGAAGTACAATGACATGGTCACAGGTCTTAGGCGGGAGGGATAAACCGTCAGGCTGTTCACCGTCGAGGTAGGCGCGAGGGGTCTCGTCTCCCACTCCGTGTTTGATGTGCTGAAGCGAATGAGCATTAAAGGACGATTAAGAGCCCGGGCCCAGAAACAACTGTCTGAGGGAGCCAAAATGGCCTCGTGCTGGCTGTGGAACTGCCGCAACCTAGAGTGGGACAAGTCTCGGAACTAGTATGATTAGAAGCGGTGACTGCAATACCAACAATTTCTCTATGACGACCATGTACTCTATAACGTCCCACCTCCATAAGATAGCGATAATCGACCGAGCGCAATTTAACAAGCCTACAATAATAACCAACACCTCACATTTTCAGGAGATATACGTACTACGTCGTCTAGTCAGTTGCAGACAAACCAAGAGGTGGGTCCGAAAAGAAAGGGAGATCCTAACAGGGTGCGGCGCCGTGAACGGGGCACGGATAAGGAAGACGGCATCGGTGACAAATGGAGGAGACTGAGGCCGGGGCGGGGAATGAAGCT
>JACEFZ010015683.1:62500-145000 GCA_014155875.1 Cepaea nemoralis | reverse complement strand
CAATGGCAAACTACTGAGCGTAATCTTGCCAAGAAATCAACAATCAGCTGAAAGATGCTGAGGTTAACAGCAATGTCCTGTAAAGGATATGAAAAAAAAAAAAAAATTCTAGTCAGGAAGGCTAACATGCCGGTGGATAGGGTCTGGTAGACCCGAATAAATACTGATTGGCAGCCGTGGATGCCTGCATTAGAAATAGCTTCTGACCGTGGTTGCCAGGGCATTCCTGAGTCTTTGTTGAGCTCACACTAAAGAGCGTACCATGTTTGTGTTTGTATTTCTATTGTTGTTTATTTTAAAGTCGGTTTATTGTGTTTGTTCCAGTCAGACTAGGAATGCGATGTCTAGTTGTGCTTTGCATATCACTCCTGGATGTTTTAAATTTGAGGTGTGGGGCTTAACTATCCTGAGAACTATTTTTGTTGTCATTGTTAAAGTTCTTTTGTTGTTATGTTTTTATTGGCTTAGGGATGTGGGTATCTGGTTATATGTGGGGCACAACCCGTTATTTTTAACACTTGATGTTTTATTGCAGTATGTTGCATCTGGATATCATCTGTCCTGAAGCCATCAGAGTTGACTAATAAACATTCCAGTTTTGTTGTCATTTACTTGTTTGTTTAATCTTTAAAAGTTTAGTTTATTGTTACTGTACTCACGGGTGCTGTGCCAGGGTGCGACTGTTACGGGAATTGCCACGGCGCGGATTTATAGTAATCACTCTGTCTATTGCGCCCGTATTTATAGGGGTATGTATTATCACTTTATCTTCCTCCAGTAGGCACCGTGGTCGTTTCTCGGCACTTAACTTTGCTGATGGTTAGACTAATATTCTACACACGTTACACCAGCTCACTAAGAACAACACTCAACACAACTGTAAGTATGTGTAACTCGAACGCCGGTTGTAGTTTTGTTCGTATATTGTTATATACAGACTAAAATAGACACCATCAATGCACAACCATATATTCAACATTAAATATACACCACATTTACTAACAGAATACTATGATAAAAGAGTGGCTCGATTTTGGCCGCAACTCTGTTCTCAACGTGGTCCGCACTGGACGAAACCACAGTCTAGAATGTCCGTTCGTCCGGATCTCGCTTCCTCCGAAGTTCCTGTTGACCGCGAAGCGAGCCCCAGCGTTTTAACGCTGTGTGAAAAGAATCCACTTTCCACGTTCCAGGTGTCCATTTCCTGAACACGGCCATAACCTTTAACCTAATCTAATTTGGGTTTTGGCATGCTAGTACAGTCCAACTCTCAAATCTATTGTCAGGAAATAGAGATATTCTAGTTCCCTGTTCAAGATCCTGATAATCTTCTGATCTCTCTTTCTCTCCCACCTCTCTCCCCACCGCCCTCTTTCTGTCTCTCTCTTTCTGTGTTCTTTTCCTGAAGCTGGGGATACTGATGTTTTCTCTGTCTTCTTCTTGGTTCTTTTCTTCTCTGGCTCAAGTCAGTGTTGCGCATCTTTCTTCTCCTCATGTCACTGTGGCAAAAGATCGTATGTTCTTTCTTTTGTTTACCCGACCTGCGTAAGTTAGCGAGCCTGCCTTTAGGATGATTGGCAGCTTTTAGATTGTTCTGTGGAAATTATTCCAATAGATTTTGATTGTTTAATGTAATAGGGCTGTGTTTATTTTGTATGCGTTCATTGTTATGTGGGAAGCTCTTGAGGTGTGACAATAACAGGGCCCAGGTTTGCTTTTGGCGTTCCAGGGAAGAGATGCACCAGAAAGGAGTCCCTGTGCTGTGCTGGGCTCAGATAACCCCCAGACATGCCTTGATCCCAGATTGTCGGAATCAGTATTGGCCTCATCTTCTGTGTTTAGGAACCTCAATTCCTCCCCCCAATCCCCCACCCCTAGTTGGCGATCCTGGAGTCTCAGAGCCCACCGGTGAAGCAAGGTACATGAAGGTGCCTACAACATCAGAAGAATCAGGTGTTGGCCAGAAAGTAGGACCCACTGTTGAGGACTATTTGATATAGCCAAGAGAGCAGCCTTGGGGTCTTGTGTGGCGTCTGCAGAGGACCGAGTCTATGAAATCTGGAGAAGCATCATTCCCAGTGTTCCAGAGTCCAAATAAAGTTGCAATCTCGGTCAGTCTGGCGATTTCGAGGGGATGCTGTTGTACATTCAGGAGGACCTCGATCAGTCTGGTGATTTAGAGAGGATGTTATTGTACATTCAAGGGGACAGTTTCAGAGTGTGGTCCTTGACAGAAGTGTTTTTCAGAACCAACTGGAGCTGATTGTGTAGGGGTGTCTGAGTGAGTGAGCCAACAGAATCAGCTGGGTTATAAGAGACAACGAAGGTCTCATCACACTGTTGCAGTGTAACAGATGGACAATGGTGTTTTGTCGTTCCTTTATACACAGGTCGATTAAGAGTGTCCCTATCTAGGTATTCAAGACTGTGACATTGTACTGAGGGAGATGGTGAGGACCACCAGAGAGGGACCGCTCAATAATATTGTCGAGGATGAAAATGCAGCCGTTATAGGCTTACACTGACTACTTAATGGACAGCTGTAATTAATTAGTTGGACAATTGTTTTGTTTAGTCCAGTTCTTGTATAAAGGTGGCTTGTATTTTCAGGTTACCAATGGCGTTGTTAATGTTTGGGTAGCAGAGAAGCTTCCCTTCACCTCTAATGCTACATGTTTTCATTGTTACAATGATGTGTTCCAATATGAGGCTTGTATCCATTATTAGTGTGTTTTTCTGCCATAATTGATGCATGGATGCATTTTTTTATCACTCAGGCGAGAGAGACAAACATAATATTACCAGAAATGCCTGTTGTGGTGGATCTGGGGAACCATAGGACAGACCAAAAGAAACTATCGCCACATGTTTGTACCAGGGGACATATTATGTTTTCAAAGGTTAAACCGTATTTTTTTTTTTTGGCGACTGGTATCAAGGTTGCCAGCCGGTCTCTGTGGCTAAGGGCTTGCGAACGCAGTTTGTGAGCCCGCATACCTGGGTTCGAAACACAGATTGCTGGTTTTTTTCGAAAAAAGGTATAGGAGACGGTCGTTCAGAAAGCAATGGAAAATTACTAAGCGTACATTTTGCCCAGGAATCACGAACAGCGAAAATGCTGGGGTTGACTGCTACGTCCTTTGAAGGACATGCAACTTAATCAAGGATGCTAGCTTATTTTGCAGATGGCCTACACGTTTTTTTTTTTTTTTTTAAATATCACTTTTTATGGGATAATGTGTTCCCTTTGTTTTGGGGACTGGGTTTTTTTCTTCCCTTCTTGTAGTTGTTCAAATGAGAGTTGAAGCCTGTATTCATCTCAGGAGATTTGTGTTTTTGTGACATGATGGATGCCTGGCGCAGACCTTTGTTTCACTCATAATGACTGTGTGAGACAAAATTAGATTTCGTGGATGGCGATATAAAGGGATGTAACCGTTAGTTCATTTTTGGCAATGTTTCGTTAGATAGTTGTGTCCCTGGAGTAGATAAAATCTAATAATAAAGATCCTTGGGTAGTCACAAACCACCACCCAGGCATCCATTGCACCAGAAGTGCAAGGTCTGTTGCCGACACGGCAACAAATTGGGACGTGAAACAGTGTTACAGGCATGGCTCTGGAAGATTCGTGATAGGGCATATTCCATATTACATTGCCAGAACCCGCGGGCAATCATGGGAGGCTTCGCTTCGCTTCGATTTTTCAAAAAAAAAAAATAATTTCCAAATTCGGCCTTGTTGAACCTGATTCTTTCAGCTGTGGTTATTGTTGAGGTCCGTGGTTTTTGTGTTTTTATTCACCCTGATTCTTGTCTTCTGAGTTCTTACGAATGAGTCATATCTCGGACTCGTTGAAAGAGGGCATCATGGGAAGCTGTTTTATGGAGCTATAAATAGTAATGAGGACGAAAAATATTTTTCCTCTCTGACAAACGACAGCCATGGTCAGAGGGCACGGATGTGGGGGGAGGGGGGGGGGGGGAAACATGCCCAAAGTCAAATGTAGAAGCATCAAACCGGCCTGTCTCAGCCACGATCCAAGCAGGAGGGTACAAATGCCCAGAATTACATTGGACCGGCCTTTGTGACTTTGTGATCCACTATTCTAGTCCGGAAGGCGAACACGCCGGTGAATGGGGTCTGGTACAAACAGAGAAATGCTGATTGGCAGTCGTGGATGCCTGCATTGGAAATGGCTTCTGACTCTGGTTGTCAGGGCATTCCTGAGTGTTTGTTGAGCTTACACTAAAGAGCGAACCAAGTTCATGTTTCTGTTTGTATTTCTATTGTTGTTTATGATAATGTCGTTTTGTTGTGTTGTGTCCCAGTCAGCCCAGGAATGTGATGTGTAGTTGTGCTTTGCATGTCACTCCTGGGTGTATTACATTTGAGGTGTGGGGCTTAACTATCAAGAGAACTATTTTTGTTGTCATTGTTAAAGTTCTTTTGTTGTCATGTTCTTATTGGTTTAGGGATGTGGGTATCTGGTTATATGTGGGGCATAACCGGTTATTTCTGGCACTTGGTGTTGTATTGCAGTTGTCTTTGCTGCTGTATGATGTATCTGGATATTATCTGTCCTGGAACCATGAGATCTGACTAATAAAAGTTAAATTTTTGTTGTTATTAACTTGTTTATTTAGTCTGTAAGACTTTAGTTTATTGTTATTGCACTCATTAGTGATGGTATAGTCCAACTCTCCAATCTATTGGAAGGAATTAGACATATTCTAATTCTCTGTTCAAGATCCTGATAATCGTCTCATCTCTCTCTCTCTCTCTCTCTCTCTCTCTCTCTCTCTCTCTCTCTCTCTCTCTCTCTCTCTCTCTCTCTCTCTCTCTCTCTCTTTCGCTCAACTCTTCCTCCTCCCCCCTCTCTCTCCCCCCTCTCTCTTTCTCTCTTTCGCTCGCTCTCTCCCTCGCTCTCTCTCTCTCTTTCTCTCTTTCGCTCAACTCTTCCGCCTCCCCCTCTCTCTCTCTCTCTCTCTCTCTCTCTCTCTCTCTCTCTTTCTCTCTTTCGCTCTTTCGCTCGCACTCTCCCTCCTCTCTCTCTCTCTCTCTCTCTCTCTCTCTCTCTCTCTCTCTCTCTCTCTCTCTCTATCTATCTCTCTGTTCTTTTCTTGAAGCTGGGGACAGTGATGTTTTTCTCTTTTTTCTTGTTGTTTCTTTTCTTCTCTGGCTCAAGTTTAGTCAGTGTTGTGCATTCGTCCTCTCCTCAGGTCACTATGGTAAAATAGAGTACTTTCTTTGTTTTGGTTCTCCGTCCTGCTTCATATCTATCTATCTATCTATCTATCTATTGGTCGGTCGGTCGATCGGTCGGTCGGTCGGTCGGTCAGTCGGTCGGTCGGTCGGTCGGTCGGTCGGTCGGTCTGTCTGTCTGTCTGTCTGTCTGTCTGTCTGTCTGTCTGTCTGTCTGTCTGTCTCTCTGTCTGTCTGTCTGTCTGTATAATTATAATGCAAACTAAAGACTAAATGTCATAGCAGGAGAGACCAGGCCCTAAATCTTGATTGGCATCCGGCCTAGGATGGAAGCTCCGACACGCGGACATTTAGAGCATTGCTATGCTGATCCGGCAGCTTCTGCTGCCTGGCTTGTTGCAGATGTATTGGTGTTACTTTTCCTCTGGAGTAAACTAGGTTGGCCGAGAGAGGGATCGTGCTGCATGGGCAACACATGGTGGCTACAATTCAGCCCAGGCTTTGTGCTATGGAACGAGATAATTCCATCCAAGTTCTTGTCAACTGACGTTTAGACAGAGGCGCCACGAGTTGCCTCTGACGGTGGGAAACACCTACAGCTGTCACTTATCAGCTACCACCCACCTCAAGCTTGGTACCCCCGACCAATTGGATGCTGATTCGCCTTAGCCTGCCTTCTTCAACGGGTGCTTGGGGCTAGGACAAAATGTGTATCGCAGGCTGTAAAACCAATGCACCATGCACTAAAACAGGAAAATAGAAACCTCAAACTACGGCATGCAATCTTGCAACATAAGAACCATGTGTCCGGGATTTTCCACTGATCTGAAGAATATTGCCGATGTGAGAAAAACGGCTATGATTGATGCCGAACTCAATTGTCTTAACATTGCTATTGTTGGCCTGCAAGAGACTCTCCTCGCCGAAGAAGGTTCACTCAGGGAAAACTATTACACCTTTGTTTTTGGAAAGGTAGAGGGCTGAAAGTAAAAAGACAACATGGTGTGGGTTTTGTAGCTAAGAATTCACTACTGGGAATAATTGAAATTCCAGCTGATGAAAATGAACAATTAGTATCCTTGCGCTTGGCAACCACTTGGGGTTTTACCACAATTATTACTGCATACGCATCGACACTCCCTTCCTCTGATGATGTGAAGGATTCATTCAATGAGGAGTTAGATTCTGTGATCAAGACAACACAAACATCTGACTACATGTGTATGCTCGGTGATTTTAATGCTCGTGTGGGCAAGGACTCGAGTTCATGGCCAGTGTGCCTGGGAAAATACAACATCGATCGCATCAATGACAATGGGCAAAGGCTGCTGGAGCATTGCATCAGAAACGACTTATGTATTACAAACTCGTTATTTAAAACAAAAAGCGGCATGAGGTCACATGGAAACACCCAAGATCTGGCCATTGGTATCAACTGGACTTCATCGTTACACGGAGTCAACATTTGAATCAAACATCATTATCTCGAGGTCACCAAAGTGCTGATTGTGATACTGATCATTCTTTAGGTGTTGCAAGAGTTAGACTGAGACCAAAAAACATCTACACGGCAAAACACAAATCTAGCCGCAGGATTAATATTATTAACACCCGTGATTCTGATAAGTCGTTTGAGTTCTAATAGCAACGTGAAGAGCTTTCACTGATACATCAGAAAATTGTGCAACAAGTGGGGTACACTTAAGGAAAATTTATAAAACAGCGGAAGGGGTTCATGGGACTGTGGATCATCAGAGGTAAAACTGGTTTGAAGCAAACAGCCAGACAATGCAGCCCTTGAATGATATAAGGCAGATAATTCTCTTAAGAAACAAGGAAAGAACAAGGCAAAACACTCTCAGTGAGCTAAAGCAAGCTAGGGAGGATGTGCAAAAGGCTGCCCAATACTGTGCAAACGTCTTTTTGGGCATGTTATGCGAGTGAATGCAAAATGCAAGTGATAAGGGAAACATCAGACGCATGTATGAAGGAATAACGAAAGCCTGTGGTTTAATGATCAAAAGAAGTGCACCACTGAAAACCTAGACTGGAGAAACCATCACTGATTAGAAGCAGCAGATGGATAGATGGGTAGATTACTATTTGGAGCTTTACTCAAGCGAGACCAAACTAGCGGATGATGCACTCAACGCCATAGATGTTCTGCCAACTCCTGCCCACCTGGACACACTTCCAACCATAACAGAAGTTAAATGTGCTATTAATTAATTGTATCTGGCAAGGTTCATGAAAAGAATGGGATTCCAATAGAGGTTATCAGAAATGGGCAAACCACATTCACTCTACAGATCCAGCAGCTAATAGAGCTATGCTGACAAGAAGGATAAGTACTACATGATTTCAAAGATTCAAACCTCATAACACTGTACAAAAACAAGGGGGATCGGAGTGACTGTAACAACTATAGGAGTATCTCACTTCACTTCTATGTGTTGCATTGGAAAGTATTTGCCAGAATTCTTAATCGCAGACTTCAAGTCCTGGGAGATCAAGTCTACCCGAATCACAGACTGGTTTCCCACAGAATCGGCCTACCATTGATGTGATATTCTCATTGTCACAAATGCAAGAGAAATGCCGTGAACAGTATCAGCCACTGTTTATTTACTTCATCGACTTCACACAGGCATTTGATTTGGTCAGTCGTGAGGATCTGTTCAAGGCACTAAAGAAAATTTGCTGCTCACCAACTCTTCTGTCCATTGTGGAATCGTTCCACACAGGCATGAAGGGTATAATCAAGTTTGATGGTGCAACTTCAGAAGAGTTTAAAATCAAGAGTAGAGTTTGGCAAGGTTGTAAGAGCAAAAGAAGAACAGCCTGATGTGCCCATTACATTCCACCAAAAGAAAAGAATGATCAAATCAGTCAGAAGGCCACCAAACCCTACTCAAGACGACTACCACGTTATGGACAGACCAGAACAGGTCATTATTCTGCGCCTCAGAACAGGACACACGAGATTACGCAACCACATGTATACAAAATTCAAGATTGGTGACTCAGCCATGTGCACATGTGGTTTGGCGTCGCAGACAGCAGAGCACACACTCCAGAACTGCCCAAACCACAACATATTCAGGCAAACCTTCTGACCTAGAAAGACAACAGTGGAAGAAAAACTCTATGGACCGCTGAGTGAACTAAAATGACTTTTAGATTCATACAAGAGACAACATTGCAGTTATAGACATATTTCAAGCGAACGAAAGAAGAAGAAGAAGCAAGGTTGTGTACTAGCTCCAACCCTCTTTGGAACATACTTTTCACTTCTACTGAAATATGCATTTCGTGATTATGATAGTGGTATATACATTCACTCACGCTCAGATGGCGGACTCTACAGTGCTCAGAGATTGAAGACCAAGACCAAAATTAGGAGGGTACTGATAAGAGAGTTGCTGATAATCCTGATAATCGTCTGATCTCTCTCTCTCTCTCTCTCTCTCTCTCTCTCTCTCTCTCTCTCTCTCTCTTTCGCTCAACTCTTCCTCCTCCCCCCTCTCTCTCTCCCTCTCTCTCTTTCTCTCTTTCGCTCGCTCTCTCCCTCGCTCTCTCTCTCTTTCTCTTTTTTTCGCTCAACTCTTCCGCCTCCCCCCTCTCCCTCCCCCTCTCTCTCTCTCTCTCTCTCTCTCTCTCTCTCTCTCTCTCTCTCTCTCTCTCTCTATCTCTCTGTTCTTTTCTTGAAGCTGGGGACAGTGATGTTTTTCTCTTTTTTCTTGTTGTTTCTTTTCTTCTCTGGCTCAAGTTTAGTCAGTGTTGTGCATTCGTCCTCTCCTCATGTCACTATGGTAAAGTAGAGTATTTTCTTTGTTTTGGTTCCCCGTCCTGCTTCATATCTATCTATCTATCTATGTATCGGTCGGTCGGTCGGTCGGTCGGTCGGTCGGTCTGTCTGTCTGTCTGTCTGTCTGTCTGTCTGTCTGTCTGTCTGTCTGTCTGTCTGTCTCTCTGTCTGTCTGTCTGTCTGTATAATTATAATGCAAACTAAAGACTAAATGTCATAGCAGGAGAGACCAGGCCCTAATCTTGATTGGCATCCGGCCTAGGATGGAAGCTCCGACACGCGGACATTTAGAGCATTGCTATGCTGATCCGGCAGCTTCTGCAGCCTGGCTTGTTGCAGATGTATTGGTGTTACTTTTCCTCTGGAGTAAACTAGGTTGGCCGAGAGAGGGATCGTGCTGCATGGGCAACACATGGTGGCTACAATTCAGCCCAGGCTTTGTGCTATGGAACGAGATCATTCCATCCAAGTTCTTGTCAATTGACGTTTAGACAGAGGCGCCACGAGTTGCCTCTGACGGTGGGAAACACCTACAGCTGTCACTTATCAGCTACCACCCACCTCAAGCTTGGTACCCCCGACCAATTGGATGCTGATTCGCCTTAGCCTGCCTTCTTCAACGGGTGCTTGGGGCTAGGACAAAATGTGTATCGCAGGCTGTAAAACCAATGCACCATGCACTAAAACAGGAAAATAGAAACCTCAAACTACGGCATGCAATCTTGCAACATAAGAACCATGTGTCCGGGATTTTCCACTGATCTGAAGAATATTGCCGATGTGAGAAAAACGGCTATGATTGATGCCGAACTCAATTGTCTTAACATTGCTATTGTTGGCCTGCAAGAGACTCTCCTCGCCGAAGAAGGTTCACTCAGGGAAAACTATTACACCTTTGTTTTTGGAAAGGTAGAGGGCTGAAAGTAAAAAGACAACATGGTGTGGGTTTTGTAGCTAAGAATTCACTACTGGGAATAATTGAAATTCCAGCTGATGAAAATGAACAATTAGTATCCTTGCGCTTGGCAACCACTTGGGGTTTTACCACAATTATTACTGCATACGCATCGACACTCCCTTCCTCTGATGATGTGAAGGATTCATTCAATGAGGAGTTAGATTCTGTGATCAAGACAACACAAACATCTGACTACATGTGTATGCTCGGTGATTTTAATGCTCGTGTGGGCAAGGACTCGAGTTCATGGCCAGTGTGCCTGTGAAAATACAACATCGATCGCATCAATGACAATGGGCAAAGGCTGCTGGAGCATTGCATCAGAAACGACTTATGTATTACAAACTCGCTATTTAAAACAAAAAAGCGGCATGAGGTCACATGGAAACACTCAAGATCTGGCCATTGGTATCAACTGGACTTCATCGTTACACGTAGTCAACATTTGAATCAAACATCATTATCTCGAGGTCACAAAAGTGCTGATTGTGATACTGATCATTCTTTAGGTGTTGCAAGAGTTAGACTGAGACCAAAAAACATCTACACGGCAAAAACACAAATCTAGCCCCAGGATTAATATTATTAACACCCGTGATTCTGATAAGTCGTTTGAGTTCTAATAGCAACGTGAAGAGCTTTCACTGATACATCAGAAAATTGTGCAACAAGTGGGGTACACTTAAGGAAAATTTATAAAACAGCGGAAGGGGTTCATGGGACTGTGGATCATCAGAGGTAAAACTGGTTTGAAGCAAACAGCCAGACAATGCAGCCCTTGAATGATATAAGGCAGATAATTCTCTTAAGAAACAAGGAAAGAACAAGGCAAAACACTCTCAGTGAGCTAAAGCAAGCTAGGGAGGATGTGCAAAAGGCTGCCCAATACTGTGCAAACGTCTTTTTGGGCATGTTATGCGAGTGAATGCAAAATGCAAGTGATAAGGGAAACATCAGACGCATGTATGAAGGAATAACGAAAGCCTGTGGTTTAATGATCAAAAGAAGTGCACCACTGAAAACCTAGACTGGAGAAACCATCACTGATTAGAAGCAGCAGATGGATAGATGGGTAGATTACTATTTGGAGCTTTACTCAAGCGAGACCAAACTAGCGGATGATGCACTCAACGCCATAGATGTTCTGCCAACTCCTGCCCACCTGGACACACTTCCAACCATAACAGAAGTTAAATGTGCTATTAATTAATTGTATCTGGCAAGGTTCATGAAAAGAATGGGATTCCAATAGAGGTTATCAGAAATGGGCAAACCACATTCACTCTACAGATCCAGCAGCTAATAGAGCTATGCTGACAAGAAGGATAAGTACTACATGATTTCAAAGATTCAAACCTCATAACACTGTACAAAAACAAGGGGGATCGGAGTGACTGTAACAACTATAGGAGTATCTCACTTCACTTCTATGTGTTGCATTGGAAAGTATTTGCCAGAATTCTTAATCGCAGACTTCAAGTCCTGGGAGATCAAGTCTACCCCGAATCACAGACTGGTTTCCCACAGAATCGGCCTACCATTGATGTGATATTCTCATTGTCACAAATGCAAGAGAAATGCCGTGAACAGTATCAGCCACTGTTTATTTACTTCATCGACTTCACACAGGCATTTGATTTGGTCAGTCGTGAGGATCTGTTCAAGGCACTAAAGAAAATTTGCTGCTCACCAACTCTTCTGTCCATTGTGGAATCGTTCCACACAGGCATGAAGGGTATAATCAAGTTTGATGGTGCAACTTCAGAAGAGTTTAAAATCAAGAGTAGAGTTTGGCAAGGTTGTAAGAGCAAAAGAAGAACAGCCTGATGTGCCCATTACATTCCACCAAAAGAAAAGAATGATCAAATCAGTCAGAAGGCCACCAAACCCTACTCAAGACGACTACCACGTTATGGACAGACCAGAACAGGTCATTATTCTGCGCGTCAGAACAGGACACACGAGATTACGCAACCACATGTATACAAAATTCAAGATTGGTGACTCAGCCATGTGCACATGTGGTTTGGCGTCGCAGACAGCAGAGCACACACTCCAGAACTGCCCAAACCACAACATATTCAGGCAAACCTTCTGACCTAGAAAGACAACAGTGGAAGAAAAACTCTATGGACCGCTGAGTGAACTAAAATGACTGTTAGATTCATACAAGAGACAACATTGCAGTTATAGACATATTTCAAGCGAACGAAAGAAGAAGAAGAAGCAAGGTTGTGTACTAGCTCCAACCCTCTTTGGAACATACTTTTCACTTCTACTGAAATATGCATTTCGTGATTATGATAGTGGTATATACATTCACTCACGCTCAGATGGCGGACTCTACAGTGCTCAGAGATTGAAGACCAAGACCAAAATTAGGAGGGTACTGATAAGAGAGTTGCTGATAATCCTGATAATCGTCTGATCTCTCTCTCTCTCTCTCTCTCTCTCTCTCCTCTCTCTCTCTCTCTCTCTCTCTCTTTCGCTCAACTCTTCCTCCTCCCCCCTCTCTCTCTCCCTCTCTCTCTTTCTCTCTTTCGCTCGCTCTCTTCCCTCGCTCTCTCTCTCTTTCTCTCTTTTTCGCTCAACTCTTCCGCCTCCCCCCTCTCCCTCCCCCCCCCTCTCTCTCTCTCTCTCTCTCTCTCTCTCTCTCTCTCTCTCTCTCTCTCTCTCTCTATCTATCTCTCTGTTCTTTTCTTGAAGCTGGGGACAGTGATGTTTTTTCTCTTTTTTCTTGTTGTTTCTTTTCTTCTCTGGCTCAAGTTTAGTCAGTGTTGTGCATTCGTCCTCTCCTCATGTCACTATGGTAAAGTAGAGTATTTTCTTTGTTTTGGTTCCCCGTCCTGCTTCATATCTATCTATCTATCTATGTATCGGTCGGTCGGTCGGTCGGTCGGTCGGTCGGTCTGTCTGTCTGTCTGTCTGTCTGTCTGTCTGTCTGTCTGTCTGTCTGTCTGTCTGTCTGTCTGTCTGTCTCTCTGTCTGTCTGTCTGTCTGTATAATTATAATGCAAACTAAAGACTAAATGTCATAGCAGGAGAGACCAGGCCCTAAATCTTGATTGGCATCCGGCCTAGGATGGAAGCTCCGACACGCGGACATTTAGAGCATTGCTATGCTGATCCGGCAGCTTCTGCAGCCTGGCTTGTTGCAGATGTATTGGTGTTACTTTTCCTCTGGAGTAAACTAGGTTGGCCGAGAGAGGGATCGTGCTGCATGGGCAACACATGGTGGCTACAATTCAGCCCAGGCTTTGTGCTATGGAACGAGATCATTCCATCCAAGTTCTTGTCAATTGACGTTTAGACAGAGGCGCCACGAGTTGCCTCTGACGGTGGGAAACACCTACAGCTGTCACTTATCAGCTACCACCCACCTCAAGCTTGGTACCCCCCGACCAATTGGATGCTGATTCGCCTTAGCCTGCCTTCTTCAACGGGTGCTTGGGGCTAGGACAAAATGTGTATCGCAGGCTGTAAAACCAATGCACCATGCACTAAAACAGGAAAATAGAAACCTCAAACTACGGCATGCAATCTTGCAACATAAGAACCATGTGTCCGGGATTTTCCACTGATCTGAAGAATATTGCCGATGTGAGAAAAACGGCTATGATTGATGCCGAACTCAATTGTCTTAACATTGCTATTGTTGGCCTGCAAGAGACTCTCCTCGCCGAAGAAGGTTCACTCAGGGAAAACTATTACACCTTTGTTTTTGGAAAGGTAGAGGGCTGAAAGTAAAAAGACAACATGGTGTGGGTTTTGTAGCTAAGAATTCACTACTGGGAATAATTGAAATTCCAGCTGATGAAAATGAACAATTAGTATCCTTGCGCTTGGCAACCACTTGGGGTTTTACCACAATTATTACTGCATACGCATCGACACTCCCTTCCTCTGATGATGTGAAGGATTCATTCAATGAGGAGTTAGATTCTGTGATCAAGACAACACAAACATCTGACTACATGTGTATGCTCGGTGATTTTAATGCTCGTGTGGGCAAGGACTCGAGTTCATGGCCAGTGTGCCTGTGAAAATACAACATCGATCGCATCAATGACAATGGGCAAAGGCTGCTGGAGCATTGCATCAGAAACGACTTATGTATTACAAACTCGCTATTTAAAACAAAAAAGCGGCATGAGGTCACATGGAAACACTCAAGATCTGGCCATTGGTATCAACTGGACTTCATCGTTACACGGAGTCAACATTTGAATCAAACATCATTATCTCGAGGTCACAAAAGTGCTGATTGTGATACTGATCATTCTTTAGGTGTTGCAAGAGTTAGACTGAGACCAAAAAACATCTACACGGCAAAACACAAATCTAGCCCCAGGATTAATATTATTAACACCCGTGATTCTGATAAGTCGTTTGAGTTCTAATAGCAACGTGAAGAGCTTTCACTGATACATCAGAAAATTGTGCAACAAGTGGGGTACACTTAAGGAAAATTTATAAAACAGCGGAAGGGGTTCATGGGACTGTGGATCATCAGAGGTAAAACTGGTTTGAAGCAAACAGCCAGACAATGCAGCCCTTGAATGATATAAGGCAGATAATTCTCTTAAGAAACAAGGAAAGAACAAGGCAAAACACTCTCAGTGAGCTAAAGCAAGCTAGGGAGGATGTGCAAAAGGCTGCCCAATACTGTGCAAACGTCTTTTTGGGCATGTTATGCGAGTGAATGCAAAATGCAAGTGATAAGGGAAACATCAGACGCATGTATGAAGGAATAACGAAAGCCTGTGGTTTAATGATCAAAAGAAGTGCACCACTGAAAACCTAGACTGGAGAAACCATCACTGATTAGAAGCAGCAGATGGATAGATGGGTAGATTACTATTTGGAGCTTTACTCAAGCGAGACCAAACTAGCGGATGATGCACTCAACGCCATAGATGTTCTGCCAACTCCTGCCCACCTGGACACACTTCCAACCATAACAGAAGTTAAATGTGCTATTAATTAATTGTATCTGGCAAGGTTCATGAAAAGAATGGGATTCCAATAGAGGTTATCAGAAATGGGCAAACCACATTCACTCTACAGATCCAGCAGCTAATAGAGCTATGCTGACAAGAAGGATAAGTACTACATGATTTCAAAGATTCAAACCTCATAACACTGTACAAAAACAAGGGGGATCGGAGTGACTGTAACAACTATAGGAGTATCTCACTTCACTTCTATGTGTTGCATTGGACAGTATTTGCCAGAATTCTTAATCGCAGACTTCAAGTCCTGGGAGATCAAGTCTACCCCGAATCACAGACTGGTTTCCCACAGAATCGGCCTACCATTGATGTGATATTCTCATTGTCACAAATGCAAGAGAAATGCCGTGAACAGTATCAGCCACTGTTTATTTACTTCATCGACTTCACACAGGCATTTGATTTGGTCAGTCGTGAGGATCTGTTCAAGGCACTAAAGAAAATTTACTGCTCACCAACTCTTCTGTCCATTGTGGAATCGTTCCACACAGGCATGAAGGGTATAATCAAGTTTGATGGTGCAACTTCAGACGAGTTTAAAATCAAGAGTAGAGTTTGGCAAGGTTGTAAGAGCAAAAGAAGAACAGCCTGATGTGCCCATTACATTCCACCAAAAGAAAAGAATGATCAAATCAGTCAGAAGGCCACCAAACCCTACTCAAGACGACTACCACGTTATGGACAGACCAGAACAGGTCATTATTCTGCGCCTCAGAACAGGACACACGAGATTACGCAACCACATGTATACAAAATTCAAGATTGGTGACTCAGCCATGTGCACATGTGGTTTGGCGTCGCAGACAGCAGAGCACATACTCCAGAACTGCCCAAACCACAACATATCCAGGCAAACCTTCTGACCTAGAGAGACAACAGTGGAAGAAAAACTCTATGGACCGCTGAGTGAACTAAAATGACTGTTAGATTCATACAAGAGACAACATTGCAGTTATAGACATATTTCAAGCGAACGAAAGAAGAAGAAGAAGCAAGGTTGTGTACTAGCTCCAACCCTCTTTGGAACATACTTTTCACTTCTACTGAAATATGCATTTCGTGATTATGATAGTGGTATATACATTCACTCACGCTCAGATGGCGGACTCTACAGTGCTCAGAGATTGAAGACCAAGACCAAAATTAGGAGGGTACTGATAAGAGAGTTGCTGATAATCCTGATAATCGTCTGATCTCTCTCTCTATCTCTCTCTCTCTCTCTCTCTCTCTCTCTCTCTCTCTCTCTTTCGCTCAACTCTTCCTCCTCCCCCCTCTCTCTCTCCCTCTCTCTCTTTCTCTCTTTCGCTCGCTCTCTCGCTCGCTCTCTCTCTCTTTCTCTCTCTTTCGCTCAACTCTTCCGCCTCCCCCCTCTCCCTCCCTCTCTCTCTCTCTCTCTCTCCTCTCTCTCTCTCTCTCTCTCTTTCGCTCAACTCTTCCTCCTCCCCCCTCTCTCTCTCCCTCTCTCTCTTTCTCTCTTTCGCTCGCTCTCTCGCTCGCTCTCTCTCTCTTTCTCTCTCTTTCGCTCAACTCTTCCGCCTCCCCCCTCTCCCTCCCCCCCCCCCCCCTCTCTCTCTCTCTCTCTCTCTCTCTCTCTCTCTCTCTCTGTTCTTTTCTTGAAGCTGGGGACAGTGATGTTTTTCTCTTTTTTCTTGTTGTTTCTTTTCTTCTCTGGCTCAAGTTTAGTCAGTGTTGTGCATTCGTCCTCTCCTCAGGTCACTATGGTAAAATAGAGTATTTTCTTTGTTTTGGTTCCCCGTCCTGCTTCATATCTATCTATCTATCTATCTATCTATCTATCTATCTATCTATCTATCTATCTATCTATCTATCTATCTATCTATCTATCTATCTATCTATCTATCTATCTATCTATCTATCTATCTATCTATCGGTCGGTCGGTCGGTCGGTCGGTCGGTCGGTCTGTCTGTCTGTCTGTCTGTCTGTCTGTCTGTCTGTCTGTCTGTCTGTCTGTATAATTATAATGCAAACTAAAGACTAAATGTCATAGCAGGAGAGACCAGGCCCTAAATCTTGATTGACATCCGGCCTAGGATGGAAGCTCCGACACGCGGACATTTAGAGCATTGCTATGCTGATCCGGCAGCTTCTGCAGCCTGGCTTGTTGCAGATGTATTGTGTTACTTTTCCTCTGGAGTAAACTAGGTTGGCCGAGAGAGGGATCGTGCTGCATGGGCAACACATGGTGGCTACAATTCAGCCCAGGCTTTGTGCTATGGAACGAGATCATTCCATCCAAGTTCTTGTCAATTGACGTTTAGACAGAGGCGCCACGAGTTGCCTCTGACGGTGGGAAACACCTACAGCTGTCACTTATCAGCTACCACCCACCTCAAGCTTGGTACCCCCGACCAATTGGATGCTGATTCGCCTTAGCCTGCCTTCTTCAACGGGTGCTTGGGGCTAGGACAAAATGTGTATCGCAGGCTGTAAAACCAATGCACCATGCACTTAAACAGGAAAATAGAAACCTCAAACTACGGCATGCAATCTTGCAACATAAGAACCATGTGTCCGGGATTTTCCACTGATCTGAAGAATATTGCCGATGTGAGAAAAACGGCTATGATTGATGCCGAACTCAATTGTTTTAACATTGCTATTGTTGGCCTGCAAGAGACTCTCCTCGCCGAAGAAGGTTCACTCAGGGAAAACTATTACACCTTTGTTTTTGGAAAGGTAGAGGGCTGAAAGTAAAAAGACAACATGGTGTGGGTTTTGTAGCTAAGAATTCACTACTGGGAATAATTGAAATTCCAGCTGATGAAAATGAACGATTAGTATCCTTGCGCTTGGCAACCACTTGGGGTTTTACCACAATTATTACTGCATACGCATCGACACTCCCTTCCTCTGATGATGTGAAGGATTCATTCAATGAGGAGTTAGATTCTGTGATCAAGACAACACAAACATCTGACTACATGTGTATGCTCGGTGATTTTAATGCTCGTGTGGGCAAGGACTCGAGTTCATGGCCAGTGTGCCTGGGAAAATACAACATCGATCGCATCAATGACAATGGGCAAAGGCTGCTGGAGCATTGCATCAGAAACGACTTATGTATTACAAACTCGCTATTTAAAACAAAAAAGCGGCATGAGGTCACATGGAAACACTCAAGATCTGGCCATTGGTATCAACTGGACTTCATCGTTACACGGAGTCAACATTTGAATCAAACATCATTATCTCGAGGTCACCAAAGTGCTGATTGTGATACTGATCATTCTTTAGGTGTTGCAAGAGTTAGACTGAGACCAAAAAACATCTACACGGCAAAACACAAATCTAGCCCCAGGATTAATATTATTAACACCCGTGATTCTGATAAGTCGTTTGAGTTCTAATAGCAACGTGAAGAGCTTTCACTGATACATCAGAAAATTGTGCAACAAGTGGGGTACACTTAAGGAAAATTTATAAAACAGCGGAAGGGGTTCATGGGACTGTGGATCATCAGAGGTAAAACTGGTTTGAAGCAAACAGCCAGACAATGCAGCCCTTGAATGATATAAGGCAGATAATTCTCTTAAGAAACAAGGAAAGAACAAGGCAAAACACTCTCAGTGAGCTAAAGCAAGCTAGGGAGGATGTGCAAAAGGCTGCCCAATACTGTGCAAACGTCTTTTTGGGCATGTTATGCGAGTGAATGCAAAATGCAAGTGATAAGGGAAACATCAGACGCATGTATGAAGGAATAACGAAAGCCTGTGGTTTAATGATCAAAAGAAGTGCACCACTGAAAACCTAGACTGGAGAAACCATCACTGATTAGAAGCAGCAGATGGATAGATGGGTAGATTACTATTTGGAGCTTTACTCAAGCGAGACCAAACTAGCGGATGATGCACTCAACGCCATAGATGTTCTGCCAACTCCTGCCCACCTGGACACACTTCCAACCATAACAGAAGTTAAATGTGCTATTAATTAATTGTATCTGGCAAGGTTCATGAAAAGAATGGGATTCCAATAGAGGTTATCAGAAATGGGCAAACCACATTCACTCTACAGATCCAGCAGCTAATAGAGCTATGCTGACAAGAAGGATAAGTACTACATGATTTCAAAGATTCAAACCTCATAACACTGTACAAAAACAAGGGGGATCGGAGTGACTGTAACAACTATAGGAGTATCTCACTTCACTTCTATGTGTTGCATTGGAAAGTATTTGCCAGAATTCTTAATCGCAGACTTCAAGTCCTGGGAGATCAAGTCTACCCCGAATCACAGACTGGTTTCCCACAGAATCGGCCTACCATTGATGTGATATTCTCATTGTCACAAATGCAAGCGAAATGCCGTGAACAGTATCAGCCACTGTTTATTTACTTCATCGACTTCACACAGGCATTTGATTTGGTCAGTCGTGAGGATCTGTTCAAGGCACTAAAGAAAATTTGCTGCTCACCAACTCTTCTGTCCATTGTGGAATCGTTCCACACAGGCATGAAGGGTATAATCAAGTTTGATGGTGCAACTTCAGAAGAGTTTAAAATCAAGAGTAGAGTTTGGCAAGGTTGTAAGAGCAAAAGAAGAACAGCCTGATGTGCCCATTACATTCCACCAAAAGAAAAGAATGATCAAATCAGTCAGAAGGCCACCAAACCCTACTCAAGACGACTACCACGTTATGGACAGACCAGAACAGGTCATTATTCTGCGCCTCAGAACAGGACACACGAGATTACGCAACCACATGTATACAAAATTCAAGATTGGTGACTCAGCCATGTGCACATGTGGTTTGGCGTCGCAGACAGCAGAGCACATACTCCAGAACTGCCCAAACCACAACATATCCAGGCAAACCTTCTGACCTAGAGAGACAACAGTGGAAGAAAAACTCTATGGACCGCTGAGTGAACTAAAATGACTGTTAGATTCATACAAGAGACAACATTGCAGTTATAGACATATTTCAAGCGAACGAAAGAAGAAGAAGAAGCAAGGTTGTGTACTAGCTCCAACCCTCTTTGGAACATACTTTTCACTTCTACTGAAATATGCATTTCGTGATTATGATAGTGGTATATACATTCACTCACGCTCAGATGGCGGACTCTACAGTGCTCAGAGATTGAAGACCAAGACTAAAATTAGGAGGGTACTGATAAGAGAGTTGCTTTTTGCAGATGATACTACAATTACGACGCACTCTGAAGAAGAATTACAACGTCTACTATCTGTATTCTCTGAGACTTGTTCTGAATTAGGTTTAACAATTAGCAAAAAGAAGACACAGATGATGTCACAAGGTGCACATGGGGTACCATCAATCTTTATTGACGACGTCGAATTGGAGATAATAGACCACTTTACATATCTAGAATCAGTGGTAAAAAGCAAATTATCCCTCGATCAGGAAATCAACATCATGATTGGCAAGGCAGCAACAACAATGAACAGATTAACAAAATGAATCTGTGATAACAGGAAACTTACTGCCAAAACAAAAGTCCTCGTCTACCAAGCCTGTGTCTTTAGTACTCTTCTTTATGCCAGTGAAACCTGATCAACTTACTCACGCCAAGAGAAACGTTTAAACAGCTTTCATATGAGGTGTCTGTCAATAATACTTGGTATTAAGTTACAAAACAAAATCACAAATACTGAAGGTATTGGAAAGATCAGGTTGTGTGACGGTGTATTCCATGCTCAGTCTTCGTAAACTTAGATGGATAGGACACGTTAAGAGGATGGATGATGGTAGAATACTAAAGGATATATTTTTTTGGTGAATTACAGATGGGTAGGAGATCTCAGGGTCGGCCTCTACTACGATACAAAGATGTGTTTAAGCGGGACAAGATTGATACAGACATTAATAATGCACATTGGGAGGAAGTCGCCGCTGAACGTGTTGCATGGAGGATAAATATCAGAAATGGAATAAAGACCAAGGAGAAAATGATTGCAGATAAGTCACACATCTAACGTGCGAGACGTAAGATGGTGAATGATAGTGGAAATGACCATGTGTTCACATGCACCCACTGTGGACGGACGAATATTTACAGCGCGAATTTGCCTTATCAGTTACATTCGCCACCGCCATGGGTTGTAGTTAGTATGCTTCTTTAAAGCACAATGAAACAAACTATCGTCTGTCAAGACGGCAAGGTGCCAATAAATAAAAAAAAAATACAATAAATATATATCCTATTTATACTTTTATGCCGACTAATCCTTCATAAATCTATGCCATATCTGAAAAATAGATCAATAATTGATTGCATGTATCAAGGAATTTATACACTAGAGAATTGCCATTGCTCTCAACATGTTACCGCTATGTGCGTTATCAAAGGATTTACCTACTGGCTGGCTTATGTCATTTCTTTATGTGATAATTAGAAAGAAAAAAAAATAGAGAAAAGGAGAGAAAAAAAAATAAACGCTAAATCACAACATGAATTGCTTCTTTAGGCATTAATTGTTGATTTCAGAACAGCACAAATTGTTACAAAACACATTAAGCAATTAATAAATAAGAAACATAAGTATATACTTAAGACATGTTAAGAACAAGTCCCCAGCCTCCAAGTATTGGAAAGGTGTGTAGGGATTCATATGTTCTGATGCCGCATCAGACATGTGCAGCCGACATTGTGAGCACAATCGAACAGAGGAAGGTAAGCGTATATGTAGATAGACATGATATGGAAGACAACAAACGGAGTTAAATCCATAACAGTGTTGATTCCAGGTGATTGGAAAAAACTCAACGGGTTGATATAGTTTCTCTCCAATTTGAAGAGCTGTCCAAAACTTGTTCCTATGTTGTGTAATGTCCCAAAGATGTTCCTATGTTGTGTAATGTCCCAAAGATGTCTCTCATCATCATCATCATCATCATCATCATCATCATCATCATCATCATCATCATCATCATCATCATCATCATCATCATCGTGCCCTGCCAACTGGCGTAGGCGATCATGGCTCTCCACAGATCTCGGCCTTTGGTGTTCTGGATCAACTCTGATGATGATATTCCTCTATGCCACCGTCTCAATCCATCCGGCATTATTTCTCTTGGTCTGCCTCTGCCTCTATTCCCCTTGATCTGGCCAGTTGTCACGATGTTCTCCAATGCCTCTCTTCTCATCATATGACCGAAGGAAGCTGTTTGTCTCTTTGCTATTGTTGAATATCATGTTCTAGTTTCATTAGTCTCTTTCAGGCAGTCGTCGTTAGTTACTCTGGCAGTCTAAGGAATTCGCAAGATTCGTCTCAGGAACCACATCTCTGTTGCTTCTTATTTAATCTTAATTTGTTCATTTACATTTCAAGATTCACTGCCATACAGCAAAACTGGTTCCGTATAGCATTTCAGCACTCTCTTTCTTACATTCAGTGATAGTAGCTTAATGCATAAGATACTCGTCATTTTCTGAAATGAAAATTTTGCTTGCCCTGTCCTGCTCTTAATCTCTGTTGTACATCTTCCATCTGATGTTTATAACGTTTAGGAATGTTAGGAATTTAAAATTATCCACTTGGTTATGATATTTCCCTTCTATTTCTATGTAACATTTTGGTATCACCATTTTCTTTGATATCACCACTGGTACTGTTTTCTTGATAATCAAGGAGAGTTCTTTCTTTGCACTCTCTGTTACTACAATGTCCAACAATTGTTGTAGATCTGTTAAATTATCCGCAACCAATACTGTGTCATCTGCATAGATGTTCCTATGTTGTGTAATGTCCCAAATATGTTCTTATGTTGCGTAATGTCCCAGCGATGTTCATTTGTTGTGTAATATCTCAAAGATGTTCCTTTTTTGTGTAATATACCAAACATGTTCCTATGCCATGTAATATCCCAAAGATGTTTCTATGCTGTGTAATGTCTCCAAGATGTTCCTATCTTGTGTAATGTTCCAAAGTTGTTCCTATGTTGTTGTGTAATGTCCCAAAAATGGTCCTATGTTGTGTAATGTCCCAAAGATGTTCATATGTTGTGTAATGTTCAAAAGATGTTCATATGTTGTGTAATGTCCCAAAGATGTTTCATGAAAGCCTCAGACGGTCTCTCAAATCTTTCTCGTGTCGTATTTTTTGCAAACAATCCTTTACGGTATTTGCATGAAAACGAATAATGAAAAAGCGAAACCACAAGACACACTCAGATGTTTATTACTTAACGATATTATCTCATGAACATCACAAACGAGGCTAAAGGGGAAATATAATTGTAAATAAAATCCAATAATATAAGTATGTGTGTTATTTTATATAAATAATATTTGAAAAAACAAACAAACAAACAAATAAGCACATAATAGAATAGACTCATGGTAGCTCGTTTGCATTGAAATCTGTGTTCAACATATGTTAGTTCTTTAAACGTTTAGTTCTTCCAACATGGCAGTGAGTGTTTGTGTGATGTGGTGTGTGTGTGTGTGTGTGTGTTGTGTGTGTGTGTGTGTGTGTGTGCATACGCATGTATATGACCAAAGAGAGTGTCAAGATAAGCAGTTATATATAATTTCCAGATCTGATTATTTAAATCATGTAAAGATAAAATAAGCATGCGCATATTGGTCTCATCACATTAGACATATGTCAGTGATCCCTCCCCTGGCTAGTTGAGTGACTAGCTTGTTGACCACAGCCCCACAGACATCGTCCCCCACACCTTGGCTGTCATCTTGATAATTAAATATGTGTAAGAAAAACTGTGGACTACATAATTACAATCAACTTGACTTGAAGTTTGTTACGTTTCGGACAAAATTGTATCCTCTTCTGCACACACACACACAAATCTGCTACTCAAAAGTTTGCTCTATTTCAACCGAAAGCACTCGTTTCTTGTTTCTGCATACACAGTTTATGAAACCAGACTTCTTGTATGCCCAGTTCTGTCATCAAATCAGGTCCCCAAACATGTTTTATTATAGACATTTATCGTAACAATCACACATCTTACATAATCAATCATATCAAGAAGTGCCTATAATTGTGGTATATACATTATGATTAACATAAATAATGTAATTTAACAGTCGAAATGATAATAGCTCTTGCGGTTAGCTATTGGCGGGGTAGGGGGTTCAACAACCCTTTAAGTTCTCTTTCCGGTTTCAAGATAGCGACGGACGGTCGTATTGTTTTGTGATTGTTAACTTTTTCGCATAGGATATGGATTTATTCATCTCTTGCGTGTAATTTGTGTGCCAGGATATAAAGCCACGAGTTTCTACTCAAGATCTGCGCCGATGCTACGAAGTTTCGTGCATTGAGCGAAGCAATCCTTGAGTAAATATTTCGCAGCGTGTGTGGTCTGTGTTTTTCAGTTTTTCAACATGGCGGAACAACGTGTGTTCTCCGAGCGGTCGGCAGTCAATCTAACAATGAGGCGACGTGAGCGCCTGGCAGGCCGCAAATGACAAGGTAAGCGTGGTGGTTTAAGGCGTTTTAGACACAAGAGTGACCGTCTGGGACTCAGGAATATCCGTATTATATATTGGAACTGCGCCAGCATAAAACAACTGGGCCCTATTTTAGAAGGAATGACATTGTAGGAGACGAGACTGGGTGATCAGCTACTCCGAATTGCCGGCTTCAAATGTTTCTACAACAGACGACATCTGGGAATGGCGATTATCATTCGCGACAGCATGGTGACGTCAGAGCGACTATATACAGATACAGGTGTTAAGAGTTCAATCCAGTCTACCATTCATGTTGGTTACTGTTTATGCCCGCAACGCGAGTATGGATTCCCAGAAGTGGCAGAGCTTAAGTGACATATTAGGTCACGAGAGAAATGTTATTTTCTGTGGCGAGTTCAACATTTCCTCCAACACACAGGGGGAGGTGCTCGAGACTGCACTTAAAACCATTGACCTGGTTTGTATCAACAGTGTCTGTGTCACCAGTACAGCAAGCCGTCCAGGCGATGAGGACAGTGCTATTGATCTGGCGCTGATTTCTCCTTCACTCACTACAGTGTGTAGATGGGGTGTCCTAGAAAACCACGGCAGCGACCACCACCCTTGCAGCATATTGGTAGAGAAAGGCAGAACCAGGCAGCACAATCTAACGGTCAAGACTTTCCAGTATGACAGTACAGGGCAAGATGTGGTAAGTAAAATAAGACGTGACAAGCGCAGAAAGCTTCAGGGCAGGAATAAAAGCTGGTAGCAGCCATCTTGGTGGAATTTCGAGGTGGAGAAGGCTTGGGTGGATAAGCGTAGAGCTGTAAGGAGATGGCAAAAAGCCAAGAAGAACAGAACTGGCCATCCCAGTCGCTGCATGCACTTAGAAAGAGAGATGCACACAATAGTAAGCTATTTAAAATAAAACTGGTCAAAATGGTTTAAAGTGAAAAATGGGCAGAGGTGTGTCAAAAAGTAAGCACAGACAAGTCACTGAAATTGTTCTGGCTACTACATAAAAGCATGAGTGGGGTAATCAAGAATAAGAGCATTTCTGACTTCCAAGGTGCTGACCTCATCTGGCAGAGGACTGACGAGGACAAAGGCAAAGCCCTCTTTGAACGCTATCTAGAGCAGAGCAACCAGACAGACATGGGAGGCCGAAATCTGGCCAAGGAGGTCACCTCAGACAGGTGCAAGGCACAGAACACTTCGGATGAAGACACAGTGACAGTGGAAGAAATCAAGGATGTGCTTCGACGATCAAAATACAGCGCTCCAGGGCCTGATGGCATAAGATACGACGACATCGATAGGTGTACCGACAACGAGCTAGTGAAACTAGCAGACATGTATAACAACAGTATACGGAATGCTAGCATCAAGGATGAGTGGTTACACAGCTATCTGATTCCCTTGCCGAAGCCTGGCAAATATCACACAAACATTCAGCGATATCGAGTTATAACCATTCAGAATACATCAGGCAAGCTGATGAAGAAGTTAATTGCCAAGAAAATATCAAGCCAGCTAGATAGGCAAGGTGTTTTCTCACCTACCCTGGGTGGGTACCGTCCAATAAGAGAAACCTGGACCAATGCAGCAGTTTTTGCCCATGATGCCTATGAAGGTTTCCACTCAGGCATTGAAACCTTTGCTGCAGCGATTGGTCTTGAGGACGCGTACAACAGAGTACCATTGGATTTTCTAATGCTTAAGCTTCTTGAACTCAAAATAAATCAGTTCCTCCTTAGTTGGATCGCTGCAGCCCTCTTCCAACGGAAAGTAGTTTTTAGATGTGGACAGTTGGACTTCGGAACCAACAACGATATATCCTGGCCTACCACAGGGATCGCCATTATCTCCGGTACTGTTCAACGCCTACACTGTGAGAATCACCAGTGAGCAGACCACTGGACCTGGTAGGACATTGTCATATGCCGATGGTGTTTTAGTGTAACGTCAGGGTAAGGACAGAGATCAGGTTTCTGTGGAACAACAAACTGAACTCAATCGCATAAGTACTTGGTGTGATGAAGCTGGGGCAATGATCAACCCAACAAAGGCAACAGTGACTTGGTTCTCGTTGAATAATCATATTGTCAACACACCAACACCAACTGTAAATCTGTGTTCAGAGACGGTGGAAAGAACACAGGCAATAAATTACCTGGGAATACGGTTTGATAGAAGCCTTGCTTATAATGAGCACATAGACCAGGTGATAACAAAGGCCAAGCGGTGTTTGCTGCGATGCGGGTGATGGCGGCAGAAAACTGTGAGCAGCGCCATCTATGTCTTCTGTACGAGGGGCTGGTCGTGTCTGTTTTTGAGTACGCGATGGTAATCCTAAATCTCAGCCATAAGCAGATAGAAAGGATGGAAAGGATACAGAATGAAGCTATGCGCATTATTCTTGGATGTACACGTGATATAGCATGCAGGGCGATGCGCTACCTTCTTGATTTTCCAACTATTGAAGACCCGAGCACTTATGGACTGATTGTATATATAAGCTTATACGGCGATATTGTTTAAACAGTACAGACAATTAAGAAAGGTGAGACACAGCCAGGCAAAGAGATTAAAATAAATTCAGTGAAGGAAAATAAATCAAAAAACTATTAAGAAGTAAAATGCTGCATATATAGTGCTGATGTTATTACCACTAGGAAGAGAATTTGAATTTAGAATGAACAGTCTAGCTTATTATCTGAGACAATGTATTATCTACAAACATACAATGTTATGGGATATTCAAAATCTATAGTTTTGACATCAAACCCAGCATTTGTGAGAAGCTCTATAGCGTTCTGTTTGCCCCAACACAAACCCGTGGCATGGCTGTCTTCCCGCTGGTAGCTCTCAGCCACACAGCAGAATGAACTGACTGCATACCGAGCAGACACAACAGGGTTACCTCTGTCAGCAAGGGGACTGCCAGAAACCGCCATTTCAAACATTGTAAATGTACCACCTGGTTTCAGCAGGTTTCTGATGTTCTTTAGCGCTGCTGGTGGATTAGGTACATCATGGATGACATGGGCACAGATGACCCAGTCATACTGCTGGCTACATGGACTATTGGAACAATAATCAATGAAATCATAGCTGATGTTGGGAAGCAGAGCCATGGTGGATTTCATCTGTTCCTTGAGGACATCCACATTGTCCGATGCGATGAAGACGCTCTTTGGAAACATCTGGGCTATCTTGACCAGCAGTTGACTTCTGTCACAACCAAACTTAATGACTTCGATTCCACTTTCTGTGGGAGGATTGTCAAACACAAATCATATTTACGACAGCTCTTTACATAAAGTTGAACCAGCATAACAATTCTGCTGTAAAGTTCTCAGGTTGGTTTAACAGCTAGCAACATTACATACCTAGATTCCTTTGGTAAACTAGACAATTAAACAGATAACTCAGCTGTCACCAATTTCATTGTCACGTCTATGTGTGTGGAAGTGTGGGAGATTTTTTTTAATAGTAATTTAAAGACTGTATGTATGCCTACGTGGTTTTATGTGTGATTGAGGTTGATCTGGGAAGGATTCACTGTCTGGGATAGTCATTCGCCAGAGGAGGGAAAGTCTAACCATCTTTTTCCTTTGTGCACCCAGACCTGAAAAATGTGATGGTCATAAAACTGCATGTACCCACAGCATAATCTTGCCACGGAACGTTTCTTTACAATATATTTTAGAAATCAACCAGGACAGTGTGACTTGTAACTGAGTGTAACTTACCAGTAGGATATACTTCCAATATAATTCGTGGTGTAGAAACTTACCAGTAGGATACACTTTCAATATAATTTGTGGTTAAGACAGCTACGAGTAGGATACACTTTCTATGTAATCTGTCGTTTAACACCTAGCGAATAGGATATACTTTCGATGTAATCTATGATTTTGAAAGTTACGAGTAGGATATACTTGAAATATAATCTGTAGTGTAGAAAGTTACGAGTACGATTTTCTTGCAATATAATATGTGGTTTAAAACGTTGCAAGTAGGATACACTTTCGATGTAATCTGTGATTTAGAAAGTTACGAGTAGAATATACATTCAATATTGACATAAGCCTGGGTCATTGACATTGAGGTGAGTGACCGGGCATGAGGAAGAATGGAGATGAAAGTGGGAGACAGTAAAGTGACTGACCTGGCTATGAGAAAACAGCCAGTCCTGAGAAATAAAATAGTGAGGGTAGAGGAAAAACCCCTAGGGCGGATGGGGCGAAAGACAGTTGTGTGTTGTGTGAAGTCAGGAGACTGGAAAGTCAGTGAGAGAAGAGACCGACTGCGGGTCAGGTCGTTTTCAGGGAGTTGAGTCTGAGATACCGAAGGAGTCGGTAGTCCACGGAGAAAGGTGTTGTGTTGTTCTCCTAGTTGTGAAGACAGGCCTGAACCAGAGTGAGTTCTATAGTGAGTGAGGGCCTGAACCCAGAGTGGGTGATATAGTTAGTGGAAACTAAGACCCAGTGTGTGGGTGTATTATGTGAGGTCCAGCGGTGGATAGGAGCTGGATTACCTGTCTTGTGGATTTGATATGAAGCAGGCTTGAGAAGGCATTGATGTGTGCTGGTTAAATTGTGAGGAGGTTATTTATATTCTATGGATTACATTATTTCTGGATGTATAAACATGTTCCGTCTGTCCGTCTTATTTCTGTAATAAAGGATTATGTCCGCCAACGGAATCTTGTTTAATGACTGGTGAATATGCACTTCTGGGGTGAGTTATATTGCAAGACAGTTAGATATCTCCATTGACACACCATGAGTATCGTTACCTAGACAACGACCATCACACGACAACATCATGAACATATCATCGTAAGAACTTCGTGATATTATCACCAAGAACGACGTGTGACAAATATAATATGTGGTTTAGAAAGCTACGGGTAGGAAATACATTCAAAATAATCTCCGGTGTAGAAAATTACTAGATGGGTATAAATTTGATGTAATCTGTCTTTTAGAAATTTACGATTAGCATATGCATTTGATTGTAATCTGTGGTTTACAAAGTTACGAGTATGATATACTTTCGTTGTAATCTGTGGTTTAGAAAGTTGCGAGTAGGATATACCTTCAGTATAATCTGTGATTAAGAAAGTTACGTGAAAAATCTCTTTATTTTATTTGTCTTCCACTTTTGCCTTTAGATGTCTTGGGCAGGAGTAAGTGAGGTGTGACTGACGCGTTTGCTTCCGTGTCCCCCATCATAGTACCAACAGCACATATGTACGGCATCAAGGTGTGCTGGTTGAAACAGGACATCTAACTGGTATTTGCACAGCGGAAACAGAACGTAGATGTAAACATTGATGTTAATCTTAGCTAACACAGATAATAATCTACTGAGTTGAGCTGAGTTAAGCTGAGTTATGTTGAGTTTAGCCAAGTTGAGCTGAGCTGAGCTGAGCTAAGTCGAGTTGAGTTGAGATGAATTGAGCTGAGTTGAGTTGAGTTGAGTTGGGCTGAATAAGTTGAGTTTAGTTGAGATGAATTGAGTTGAGTTAAGAACCGGGATGACAGTACTCGGAACATTCCCTCAAATTAGGCTGGGTCGACATGCAAACCCAGGTCAATATTCAACATTCGAATTGGCCCCAGCGTGGGTTGACCGCTGACCATCTAGCCGGCAGATCAGGCCCTAGCCACATCACTACGGCTGCTCCCAAATCGCCGAAAAAGCTTTCTGTTATGTCCCAGTTTGCCCCATCTGACTTATGCTGAGCATATGGTGCAGTGGTGGGTTCGTTCGGAGTGCTACAATGAAGAATATAAATATTAACTGTTCAGAATTAACCCATTTGTGCTTTAGGCTTTTCACAGTAAAGCAAAATTAACGTTATAACATGTTAAACTCGGAAAATGAGTTAACGATAGCCAACACACTTTTTAAACAAAACCCAAGAAGACTCTTCACATGGAAGTCCCCGGACAGCATTACCAAAAATCAGATATATCATATTTTAATACATAGAAGATGGAGATCAAGCATAACATCTGCAAAAACCCTACGAAGTGCAGACTGTAATACAGATCATTAGTTATTAGAAGTAGTTCTAAAATTAACACTTAAAAAGCTTACCCGAGGATCAATGCCACTTTGTTTTAATCTCACAAACATACCAGATGCATACAACGTAGAAGATAGGAATCGTTTTAGGGGCTTGATGTCCATATAAGAGGAAATTACACCTGATGAACTGGCAGTACAAGCTAGAGATCTTGATAAAAAAAAGTCGCTTAAAAGTCGACAGGATCGACTTCATTGCACCGGGTTTTATCCCATATGGCTTAGTCTCTTCCGCAGCGCAGAAAGCGTCGCACAAAGCACGAACTCCGTAGCTCTAGCGACGACCCACAGGAGTCTCCGAAAAATTTAACTCGTGAACCGATGGACGCGGCCCGGAATCGAACCCACAACCTTCGGAGCCCGAATTAAACGGTTTGATCACTGCAGCCAAAGATTTAATTCCGGCCAAGAAAAGGCAACTTAAGTCATGGATTACATCAGACCCTTTAGAATTAATAAAACAACGAAGGAAACTGAAACAGAAAGGGGGTGAATCCGAAAACAGCAGGATGAAGTATACATCTTTAACTCGAGAAATAAGAAAGAACACAAGGAAGGACAACAATCAATATATACAAGATTGCTGTATCAGAATAGAGTAATATCATAAGACTGGAGGAGATTACGAAATTTTCAGAGAAATGAAGCTATTGACAAGAAATGTTCAACCTCAACTGAATGTTGTCTGTGAAAAAATGGAAAACATCTTAACAGAATCTAGACAACTTCTAGAAAGATGGCAGGAGTACTGCAGTGGAATGTATGATATGAGTGACAGTGAGGATATGAATGAGATACATGAGCCAATGATAGCAGAGACAGAACCTGAACTCTCATTATTTGAAATTGCATAGGCAATAAAGAACCTGAAGAATGGTAAATTACCTGGATGTGATGAGATACCAGCTGAACTAATTAAAGCGGGAGGAGAAGAATGCATACACATATATCATGCATTATGTAAAAAGATATGGAAATATGGTATACGGCCAAAAGATTGGAAGAGATCTATCTTCATTCCAATACCGAAAAAAGGGCAACCTGAAAATATGCACCAACTATAGAACTGTTGCCCTGATCAGTCATGCAAGTAAAATTCTACTAAAATCATAATGGGAAGACTTCGTAAGAAAATAGAAGAAAATATTAACGTGGTTCAAGCTGGATTTAAGCAAGGAAGAAGAACAAGAGATCACATTCTCAATATGCTTTTGATAATAGAGAAGTGTAGAAAATTTAATGTAAACTTATTCTCATGTTTTGTGAATTATTCAAAGGTATTTGATTGTGTACATCAGAAACTTTGGGAAATCATGAGGAATATGGGCTTTCCATCACGTGTAATACAACTCATAAGAATGCTCTATCTAGACCAGTGGTTCTCAACCTTTTTTGGTTCGTTCCCCCCTTCATCATATTTTTAGGACGTCATTTCCACCCTCACCATATTTTTAGGACCTCATTCCCCCCCCCCCCTTACCATATTTTTAGAACGTCATTCCCCCCCCCCTTTTGTATTTCCTCCCTAAAGATTTCCCCCTACCCCTACACAGTATACGTATTAATTGAAGCTAAATTTAATAGCACATACTAAAACAAGTCTAGACATGTACATAACATGTGATTTGCAGATCTACTTACGTTATAAAATGAATTTCAGAAGGGTGATGTATACAGAAGCGTAAAGTATGAAAGGAAAAACAAGATCAAGTAATCTGTTCTTGTATTAACGCGATTTTGAAATAATCTTCATTCCCCCCTGGAAACCCCAAAATCCCCCCCCCCCCCTGGGGGGGGGGAATTCCCCACCGGTTGAGAACCACTGATCTAGACCAACAAGCAGCGGTTAGAATAGATGGCGAGACATCAGATTGGTTTGACATCAAACAAGGAGTCCGTCAGGGCTGTGTGCTGTCACCCTATTTGTTTAACCTGTACGCTGAAAATATAATGAGAAATGTAAGAGATGATATAAACAGGGAGCTATATGATGCCCTAAATATCGGCGGTCATGACATACCAGAGATTCGATATGCTGATGATACAGTATTACTATCCACAACACAGACTGGTATAGAAAACTTAATAACCTCAGCCCAAAGAAATAGTGAAAATCACAACTTATATCTTAACTTAACAAAAACAAAGATAATGCATACAGATAAAACTACTATGGAGAAAGAAATATATGTTAATGAGGAAAGATTGGAGGTAGTGGACAATTTCGAATATCTTGGGTCATTGATTAACAACAAAAGTGACACAATGAAAAAAATTAAACGAGGACTATCAATTGCTCTTCAAAGACTAAAACAACTGAATACATTATGGAGTGCTACAGATAGAACTACAAAACATAGATTTTTAAGAGCATGCATCTTTCCCATTCCAACATACGCCTGTGAGACATGGACACTTACTAAACAAGCTGAACAGCGCATAAACGCCTTTGTATATAAATGCTATAGACCGGTTCTAAGAATATATTGGGTAAAGAAAAAAAAAATGCATCCACACTTCAAGAGGTGAATATTGAAAAGGGTTGGCTATTAAAAATGATAAACCAAAGACAACTGAAATATATTGGTCACTTGAAAACGTCATGAAAGTTTGAAAAGAACAAAAATGGAGGGTATATGCCTGGGAAGAGAGGAAGAGGAAGGCCAAAGAGAAGATAGGTGCAGGATGTGGTGGATGATCTCCAGATGGGTGTATCAGACGCGGGATATCTTGCTTGTGATCGAGAAGTTTTCCTATTGGAGCGAGGTTCTGCAAAGGACATGCTACTGAATGAATGAATGAATACAAGTAGGAAACCCATTCTGTAATGATAATATGCGTGTATACAAGTGGATAACCCATTCTATAATAATAATAATAATGTGCTTGTATACAAGAAGATAACACATTCTATAATATTAATAATAATAGTAAGAAGAAAAAGAATGTGCTATGTACAAATATATTCTATAATAATAAATGTCTTTATTTTTTTTTTTATGTTGCATATCCCTAACAAGACGTTGCAGTCAACACCAGAATCTTTCAGCTGCTGTTGATGTACTAGGCAAGATTACGCTCAGTAGTTTGCCATTGCTTTCTGAGTGACCGGCTCACATTACCTTACCTTCGTAAGTAACCAACGCAGCCCGATCCGCTACCGAATCTCGCGCAGCTGCGTTACTCAAAGTATATACAGGATTACGGAGAAACACGTTAACGCTAGGGAGAACGGCAGTTTATATTCCAGTTATTTTTTTACTAAGGATGCCAAATTCCTGTACATGAACACACCCTAGACCAGTGTTTCCCAACCTTTTTTGTGCCATGCCCCACTTAAGCCTTTCTAAAATTCATATTGCCCCCCTCCCCCGCCCCACGCCCCCCCCCCCCTCAACATATACATTATTTTTAATATTCAAAAATTGAAATGTTCACTAAAGAAACTTGAATGATAGGTTTTAGGAAGAAATCACTAGGTAATTATTGAGCAAACACAGTAAGTAAAATTTTCAAAACATATAATGGAGAACTGAAATTCAAGTACAAAATAATTTTAATGAAAGATTTTTCTATATTATTTTAATTATTAGTAATTATTTATTATTTAAATTTAGTGAGATCCTTGCGCTTGATGCTTGCTGCAAAGAGATTTTATGTCAGGTTCCAATTTAGTTAACTTCAGTCTCAAGTCTCCCCGTTTTGTTATATTCAGCCGATTTCTTCCATTTTCGAATTGCCCCCCTTAACAGTCGAATTGCCCCCCTGTGGGGCGTGGGCCCCACGTTGGGAAACACTGCCCTAGACAGAACCTCACTAACAGAGGTCATGGTGTCACAGTCATTTTTCTCTTCTGTTTTTTTTTAATGCGTGAATTTTGGGGAAACGCCAAATTTTTGTTAAGAAATCTCCTGCAAGGTGCATGTATATGCTTCAGTAGACATAGACTGTGAACATGTTCAATGAATTCTTAAATAAGCATTACCAAAATACAAGATAACTGGTTGCCATCTTTGCAACATTAAAATTTGTACAGTAAACATTTGGGGAGTGAAATGACCAAAACAACCCTACAGAATCCCACCTTTTCACCAGTAACCAGTCTCCATTGATGTAAGTAAGCATACATATTCTGCAACTGTCATGATTTTTGTGAACAAGTAATAAATAATCGTCCAGATAAAACTATAATCACATGATACATCACTTGCACATGGTGTGATGTTTTCAGTCAGGGCTTATTTTTGTTTTGCGCGTAGTTAAAAGCTGCATATTCTTTACATTACGTCGAAGTCAACCCCAGCATTTTTTGGGGGGCTATTTGTGATTTCTTGGCAAGTATACGTTAAGTGGTTTGCCAATTCTTTCTGAACAACCGGCACTCATACCCTATGTATGTGTTTGTATAACAACTAATGCAAGGCGGTCTGCTGCTAAATCGCCCACAGCTGTGTTTCAAACATGGCATGCAGGATTACGTCCATGACGCCTTCGCCACAGAACCGCGACTTCCTAAATGATATCTGTACTGCTGTGCCTTTACAATTCATTCATTCATTCAATCATTCATTCAGTAGCAAGTCCTTTGCAGAACCTCACAACCTTTCGGAAAACCTCTCGATCATAAGCAAGATGTCCCGCGTCTGATACACCCATCAGGAGATCATCCGCCACATCCTGCACCCATCTTCTGTTTGGCCTTCCTCTTCCTCTCTTCCCAGGCATATACCCTTCCATTATTGTTCATCCAAAATATTCTTAGAACCCGTCCTTAACATTTATATTCAAAGGTATTTAAGCGCTATTCAGCTTCAGTAAGTGTCCAGGTCTCGCAAGCGTAGGTTGCAATGGGAATGATGCATGCTCTTAAAAATCTAATTTTTGTAGTTCTATCTGTCCCACTCCATAATTGATCAGTTGTTTTAGTCAATTGAGTAAGCTTTTTTGAGTTTTAATTTCAGATCTGGTTCTAATAACTGATTATCTGTATCACAGTCTGCACTTCGTAATGGTTTTTGCAGATGTTATGCTTGATCTCCATCTTCTTTGTAGTAAAATGTAATCTGTCTGATTTTTGGTACTACTGTCCGGGGATTTCCATGTGAAGAGTCTTCTTGGGTGTTGTTTAAAATGTGTGTTGGCTATCGTTAACTCATTTCCTGTGCAAAATTCAATTTGTCACCTGCATCATTTCTATTTCCCAATCCAAATGTTCTTAAAATGTGTCTCTCATTTTCAGCTCTTCCCGAACCTACTTTTGCTTTAAAATCTCCCATTATTATTGCTATATCATTATGACCAATCTTATTTAATGTGTCTTGCAGTGTGTTCTAAAAATCTTCAGTTTCGTCCTTCTCTGCTGTTGAAGTACGTGCATATATCTGTATGAGAGTTTGTTTGTTTTTTTCGACGGCATTTTAGTCTAATAGTGAGGATTCTATCACTAACTGGGTTATATCCCCTAAAAGTTTTTGCAGTTGCTTTATCTGAAGTAGGTCACTATCAGCCCATTAAGAGAGGAATGCAACAGGGATGTGTAATGTCTCCAGATCTTTCTTCCCCTACAGTGAAAACATTTTATAGAAATGTAGATGATATGAGAGGAATCACCACTGGGGACGTAACATCAATAACATTAGATATGCGGATCATACAGTTTTGATTGCAGGCAATGAGCAGGATCTGCAACAATTATTGGAATGCGGATGTTGAACACAGTGAACAACTAGGGTTATAATTAAATTGTAAGAAGATACGAATTATGCTCGTCACTAGGAAAAAAGGCATACCATAATGCAATATACAGGTTAATGGGGATATTCTTAAACAAGTGAATCGGTACAATGATCTCGGAACAGTCATAACATCTGATGGGAGATGCCTTGACGAGATTAAAACAAGAAACATTGAGAACACACTAGCCCAAGAAAATAGTTCAGTTGCAACAAGAAAAAGAGCGTTGAAGTGCTACATAGAACCTCTAAGTTTGCGTGGATGTGAATCGTGGACAATGAGCAGACAAGATGGAAAATATCTAATGGCTGTGGAAATGTCTTTTCCGAAGAAAATGCAAAGAATACCAAGGACAGGCATAAAAACCAATGACCAAGTCTGACAAGAAACAAATGAAAACAATAAACTGATTAGAGAAATAAAACGTAGACAGTCAATATTGTTTTGGACACATTATATGAAGAAACAAATTGGATAACTTGGTGACAACTGGCAAGATTGAGGATAAAATAACAAGGAGAAGTCAGAGTAGTAAATACCTGGGTGGCATGGCCACGTGGTATGCTCAAGACGATAACACAAAGCTGATCCACGACTCTAGTGATCGTGTGAGATGGCAAACATGACCGCCCACGCTTATCAGCATGGAACACGATGATAATAATGAACTTAGTCATACAAACTCCGAAATACATCATACACCAAGCGCTTGCCACGTTGATCATCATTATCATTCCATATATAAGTGATTATTTCACAACAAATGATAGTATCGACATGAAATGACGCTGAAGTCCAACAGCTGCTGAATATATGTGCATTAAATGAACTCGAAAACACACATAAATGCGTTGTTACGAAACATCAGCCTCACACCACACAGTTAACAAGATGGCATGTTACACGGAGAAACTTGGCGGTATTGTCAACTCTACACTGGTTGGCCTCACTTTGACTTTATCCAAAGATGTGGGAATCCTGCAAGTTCTGCTTGATGCTAAGAAACCGCTAACATCTCACGAGATCGCTGGCGAGAGGGACTTGAAGGAAAGGTACGAGTGATAGTATATATTTCCGTCTTATATTTTGTCATACTTATCGCAACGTGTGTATGTTTTATAATGTGGTATTATTAGTATTGTATGTCCACCAAGAATGATGATGACCAGAATTTCATCCAGTTTGGTTGAAAGTATGGACCGTGAGTTCTAAGATGGCTGATAAGGCCTATTTTGGCACGAAATGTTCTTTGACAATGTGTGCAAAGAATGCTTGACGTGCCAGGAGGAGGATCTCATGTAGAGGTTTTTCTGTCCAGCCTTATTGCAGTCCTATTTGCTTCACACGTGACTGTACCCTTACGTAATAATGCCACGAATTTCGGTCTTTGGCAGAAGTCTCCAAGTGTGATGATGAATTCCAAACGCTTTTAATAAGATCTTCAGAGTGTCTTTAAATTGTTTCCTCTGGTCGCCTTGGGAGCGTTTACCACAACGCAGCTCGCCGTAAAAAAATTCGCTTAGGGAGCCTGTGATCTGGCATGCGAGTCAAGTGACCAGCCCAGCGAATCTGATTCTTCATTAGTTGAGTGTGGATACTAGACATGGATGCTCTTTCTCTGACCTCGGTGTCTTGGATCTTCTCTTGCCATTTAATCTTCAATAGCTTCCTTAGGCATGTGGAAGTGGGTTAATTTCCTAGCGCGCCGCTGATAAACAGTTCAGGTTTCACAAGCCTATAGCAGTATGGATAATACAACTGCTTTGTAGACTCTCAGCTTTGTTTGCAGGCTTATTCCATTTCTGTCCCATACATTCTTGTACAGTCTGCCAAAGGGCACGCTGGACTTGGAGATTCTTGCATTCACTTCGTCATCAATTGTGGCAGCTTGTGACACAGTGCTACCAAGATAGGTAAATTTGTCTACAACACTTAGTCTATGAACATTCACCTTGATATTCGGCACGGTGTAATTAATCCCTGCAGCTGGTTGGTACATAACTACAGTCTTCTCCAAGTTGACCTTGAGCCCAAAGTTGGCACAGGCATATGAGAAAGCTGAAACATTATGTTGCATGTCCGCCTCTGCATTAGCATATATAGCGCAAGCATAAGAAAACATGAGCTCTCTGACGGTGTCGCTGAGATTGAATAACTTTCCATCCATGAGGTAGTTGATGTCTACTCTAATGTCGTTGTTCTCAAAGACATTCGTCAGCATAGCTGAAAACATGACGCTGATCGGTGTTGGTGTCAGGACACAGCCTTGCTTCTCTCCATTGGTGACAGGAAAGGGCTCAGACAGTTTACCATTTTCCTGTACTCTTGTCTGCATACCATCATGAAATAGCCGCAATATTTGGACAACCTTTTGTGGACAGCCATATTTCACCATAATCTTCCACAGTCCTTCTCTGCTGACTGTATCAAAAGCCTTGATAAGGTCAATGAAAGTGGAGAACATTTCGGAGTTCTGTACCTGACATTTCTCTTGCAGCTGCCTTGCAGCGAAAATCATATCAACAGTTTCACGTTCTTTTCTGAAGTCACATTGACTCTCAGGAAAAAGACCTTGGCTGAGATGGTCTATGAGGCGATTGTGAAGAATTATGGCGAGTATCTTCCCTGCAATTGAGAGCAAGGAGATGCCTCGGTAGTTGTCACGGGATTGGCGGTTCCCTTTACAAACGTAAAGGTTTGATTACTAACGTACCAGTAAAAACATTGTAGATCATGTTTATGTGGCTTTGCGGACGTTTATGGACCGTACTTCGGAACAAGAAGATAACTAAATTAAGGTATTGCCAGGTACGAGTGTAACTATTTAGCCTATTTAATATATACACACACTCATCTGTGTAACACACACACACACACACACACACATATATATATATATATATATATATATATATATATATATATATATATATATGTGTGTGTGTGTGTATGTGTGTGTGTGTGTGTGTGTGTGTGTGTGTGTGTGTGTGAACCTATTCTCATTCTCGTTTAATGTGAACCTATTCTCATTCTCATGTTTTGTGGATCATTCAAAGGCATTTTGACTGTGTACAGCATCAGAAACTTTGGGAAATTATGAGGAAAATGGGTTTTCCATCACATGTAGTACAACTGATAAAAATGCTCTATCTAGACCAACAAGCAGCAGTTAGAATACATGGCGAGACATCATATTGGTTTGACATAAAGCAAGGAGTCTGTCAGGGATGTGTGCTGTCCCCCTCTTTGTTAACTTGTATGCCAAAATATAATGAGAAATGTCAGAGATGACATAACCAGGGAGCGATATGATGCCCTAAACATCGGTAGTAATGAAATACCAAAGTAAAAACAAACAAAAATAATGCATACAGATAAAACAACTATGAAGAAAGAAATATACGTTAATGAGGAAAATTGGAGGTGGTGGAAAATTTTTAATATCTTGGCTCATTGATTACCAACACCATTGACACATTGAAAGAAATTAGAAGACGAATATCTATTGCTCTTCAAAGATTAAAACAACTGTATAAATTATGGAGTGGGACAGATAAAAAAAAATTAAGTTGCATGTCCTTCACATGACGTAGCAGTCAACCCCAGCATTTTCGATGTTCGTGATTCCCGGGCAAATTTTACGTTCAGTAGTTTGCCATTGCTTTCTAAACGACCGGCCCCTATACCTTTTTCGAAAAAACCAGCACCGCTGTGTTTCGAACCCGGGTATACGGACATTTTAAAAGAGCATGCATCTTCCCCATTGCAATATAAGCATTTGAGACCTGGACACTTACTAAACAAGCTGAACAGTGCATGGATACCTTTGAATATAAATGGTACAGACGTGTTCTAAAAAATATCTTGAATAAAGAAAATAACAGATGCATCTATACTTCAAGAGTTGAATATTGGAGAGGTTTGGCTATTACAGACGATAAAACAAAGAAACTTGAAATACTTTGGTCACTTGAAACGTCATGAAAGTTTGGAGAGAACAATAATGGAAGGATATATGCAAGCTTGTCCATGGGACATTTTTTTTTGTCGCATCCCATCCCATCCCATGGTAATTTATGCCTGTCCCACCCCATCCCATTCCATGTGATTCCCATTATAATATTCATATGGAATACAGGTCAAATAAAATTATGAAATGTATGAAAGTTAGGTTTGGTGTCTACTAAATAGGGCTACATGTACAAAGAGACATGTAAAACGACATAATTTATTATTATTAATATTCAAGAGCATCGTATAATAAAAAAAAAGTTTAATCTAAATATGACAATACAGTGTCATTGTGACACTCATATTCTGTTTCTGGGTCACTCTGCTCATTCAGCAAATTAGCAATTTCCAGCTGATCAACTGTTTCTAATAATTCAGTTAATCCAGGTACTCTCTGAACCATTTCTACAATTTTCATCTTACATGCAAATCTGATATACACAGAGTTTATAACCGAGAGCTGGTAACATCCGTTTTCGTAACTTACTCAGCAACAATCCAGCTGCACTAAATAAGCGCTCTACTGCTGCTGATGACACTGGTATGGCCAAAACAATTTTCGCACTTGCTGTTAGCAGTGGAAACCAATGTTCACTTTCCCAATAATTTAATGGTTGTGAAGCTGGTTACCGTAATTTTCAAAACATGGTGACTTCATCCTCAAGGCATTTCTTTCTGAGGTCATGAAACTTAAGTGCTTTCGTTGGTGGAGGAACAAAAATTAAGTCAAAATCGCTTTTCAGCTTTTGTTCTACAATTCCTGCGACTTCACATACAGCAGATGACCATGAAGAAAGATTTAAATCCTGGATGAATGAAATAACAGTTGGAACAACAGACTTAGAAAAAGCGATCCAATCATTGGCCCATTTATTGGTGTCCACATTCCCTTTCTTCTCAGTAACAACTGGCTTGGCCATGTCTTCTATTTTGGCTTTAATGTCAACTCCAGTAAGGAATGCTGCAGTAACTGACAAAGAACTGCCGCAATATGACCAAAGTTTTTCTCCAATAATTTTCTGAAAGTTCTGACAATATTTATTCACCATCCTGCTGGAAGTTTCTTCGTCAATATCAACAATAACTTTGTACAACTGATAGTCTAGGAGGAAGTATAACAGCACAAATGAGATGTAGCAACATCAATTTCTAGTTTGTCAAAAAAAAAAAGTTTTGAACTTCTCATGTAAGTACAGCATTCTTTTAATCTGAGCAATATTTGGAATGTGGTTTAAGAATTCTTCATCACCTTCATTAAAGTAATGCCAGTATTATTTTTTTTAAAATGGGCATTGAAACGTTGGAAAATGATCGCCATTCACGTATTATCGATTTTGTTGGTATGGAAGATGGCAGCTTGGATGCCTTTGCCTGACGTGTACTGTAATCCATCCATAATGTGCCATGCCGATAAGCGTGGGCGGTCATGCTTTGTCATTTCACTCGATCACCAGAGTCGTGGATCAGCTCTGTGTTCCTGTCTCGACCATGCCATGTGGCCAAGCCATCCAGGTATTTACTTCTCGGTCTTCTCCTTGGTCTCTTTCCTTCGATCTTGCCAGATGTCACCAAGTTCTCCAAATCATTTCTTCTCATAACATGCCCAAAAAATTTTTGATTGTCTACGTCTAATGTCTCTAATCAGTTTACAAACTTCATTTGTTTCTTGAAGGACTTTTTCATTGGTTTTTCTGTCTGTCCATGGTATTCTTTGAAATTTCCTCAGAAACCACATTTCCACAGTCATCAGCTGTTTTTCAGCTTGACTGATCATTATCTACGCTTCACATCCATACAAAAGTACAGGTTCTGTGGAGCATTTCAACACTATTTTTCTCGTTTCAATTGATATCTTTTTATTGGTCAGTATGTTTTTCATCTTTCAAAAGGCTACCTTCGCTATGGCAATTCTAGTTCTAATCTTTTCAAGGCATCTCCCGTCAGATGTTATGACTGTCCGAGTTAACTGTATCGATTCACTTGCTTAAGAATATGCCCATTTACTCGAATATCACATTGTGGTATTTCCTTCTTCCCAGCGACGACCATAATCTGCGTCTTCTTAATTATCAGTTCTAACCCTAGTTGTTCTCTGTGTCAAGGACAGGACAACACAAATAGATAAAAATAAAAAATGAAAAAAAATAAAAAATAAAAATCACACACAATACAATAACCACAACTACTTGGATCCCATGTGGGAGCAGAAATGGTGGTTAAAGGCGCTCTGGCTACACAGTTTACGTATAGTTAGGCTGCCAGAGGGCCAGATAGGATGTGTGTTGCCAAAAATATGTGAACAGTCCGATATGATTATATAGAGGTGTGTAGACTGGTATGAATATATAGTGGGTGGACAGCATAGTTATAATCAGTTTAAACAGTTCGATATGAATAAACAAAGGCGTGTGAACACATGGCAACTAAGCAGTTGTGCTTATTTTATTGTGCTTTTGTTTGTAAAGTTATTTAAAAAAACAAAAATCTATTTGTGTTGTCCTGTCATTGACAAAGATTCTTAGAATCGAACTGTCTGCTGTCCTTTGTGTTCTATAGTACTTATTTTTTGTTTAAAAATGTATTATTACATTTTATATATTTATTGATTGTTTCTGATTTTGGATAAGTCATACTTTGTTTTCACCTGTGTATGATGAAGTTCTTTGTAAGGTATGTACATGGTGTCTGTGTTTAGTATGTCTCTTATTTTCGCAGGAGCTATATATACCTAATTGTTTGCAATTCATATTGTTATATCCTGCTACAGCGGCTGCTTTTTCTTATGTTCCACATGATTTTGTAAGCTTGTAAATAATAAACAGGCACACCCCTCGTATTAAATAGTTACTGTTAGCAGCTGATCATTACATCATTTTTATTACAATAGACGGTAATTTAGTCAGCTTGTTTAAAATATGGTATGGTATCGTTTCCCTAGATATATATATATATATATTATATATATATATATATATATATATATATATATATATATATATATATATATATATATATATATATATATATATATATATATATATATATATATATATATATTTTATTTTTATTTTATATTGGTGTTCATTACTGTCGGTGTATACGAGTATACACACCTTTAAAAGAAGACCTAAATGTAGTTTTGACATTTGAAAAATTGTTTGATTTGTAAATCTCTACATTAAAATGTGTACTCATGAAAATGGGAATACCATTAAATAAATCACCGTCATCCAATAATATTATGAAGCAGTATTTAGCGCACCGGGACAACACCCACAATTACGTTAAATCTTATATTTATATTAAAATGTATATAGAGGTCGTATAAAATTCCTAATTACAAGGAGCAAAATTCTTTTAAACGGCAATGGTCCCTGGTGCAAAAGGAAAATTTTATGTCGTGCGTCCTGGGCAACTGGTGCCTTCGGGGTCCTGGCTAACGTAGTAGGATCGCTGATTCTTCTGAAATCAGAGAGTATCTGCCTGCACGGCGGGGAACCACAAGTCTGCACACCAATGGGCCAGACATGGGACAACGGATACTCACGCAAAACGCAAGTCCGGTATGACATCACTGTTATACCTAACACATGTGAGACAAGTACAAGTACAACATGATTGGACTTGAGACACAACGACACGAAGTTCAATGGATTTATTTACAAATCACATGCAACACGATCTAGTTTGGCATGTGATGATCATTACAATACATATACAATGCATCAATACACTTACAGACAACCCACAGCTTTACAGTCTATCTCACAAGATGTACAAGCACTCGACTTTCGGGCACAGAACACAAAGCCTTTCTCTACCCACACGTCCTGTCTGGTCCGAGTACCGAAGCTGTCTGTCTGTTTCTCGCAAAGCGCTTGCCCTCTGTGGATTGACGTCACGAGGACCGCGTGCGCCTTGCTTTGTCCTTGCCTGACCGCTGGCTATCGCGTCAGCCAGCAACCTGCGGGCAGGTAACTAATACTCGCCTGGCTGGCGTAACGACGTCCCTGCATCCCGGTTGGGGACTATTCGCCTGGCGGGCGTAACGATGTTCCTGCATCTCGGTTCGAGATTCTGACAATCACACTGATGTTGGATAACAGGATGACTTCATTCTGTTATACAGGACTTCACTCTGGAGTTCACGGCCAGCGAACGCAAGCAAGCAAGCATCTCATTTTGTTTCTCTTGTACCTTGAGGTGGCGAGGTGAAGATTAAACAGCCGGAGAGTGCCAGTTTATGGGCTTCATATTCCGTGATTCCCATGGACTCGGTTATTTCCTCTGTCCATCGTTTACATGGCCGGCCTCTTCTTCTGGTTCCATTTGGTCTGTACATATTACCGATCGAATGTAAAGTTGTTGCATATCTGCGAACATGTACATAGATAAATGTTTAGACAAATTAGGACCAGGAGATCTAACACATTAAAGAAACGTCGTGTTCCAATCAGATATGTCCGGGAGCTGTTGGGCAGCCTGGCTACAGCTGAGGTCATCCACGTGTCTACCAATGAAGCAGGGTCACTGGTGTATCATCTGGAGGAGGATGAGAAGCGACCATTCAGAACTGAGTTGACGTCCTTTATTTCACTTCCATTGGCAATGATAAAAGCGTATGATAACATAAAGGCTTGTGTCAGCAGTCGAGGTCCCAACGGTAAGTTAGAACAATGACATGATTGATTGATTGATTGATTGGTTGACTGACTGATTGATTGAATTCTATTTTCAATAGGGCACAAATTGGGCACGCATGCCCGTCTTACACTCGGCCCTTCCAATCACTCTTCTTTCGTTCATCAATAGTGCATGATACATTTACATAGGAAAGAAAACATTGTCAAATGAATGGTGTAAACATAAACACTATATATTACCATGTTATGTAACAGCAAGACACACGTGCACACGCACATTCGTAGAAATACACATACCTGAAATTCATATTTACATCAATTGCACAAACTCACAGTTATGCACCCACTCAATAACACAGCAATGCACACGCCCTCGCATATACATATACGAAATCACAGTCACAAACTCAATCACAAATGTTTACCTATGCACACACACATACATACATAGATAAATACACACTCACACACATCTCTCCAAAATCCCCCAACACACATCTCCCCACACATCCCTCAACACACATCCCGCAACACACATCCCCCAACATACATCTCCCCACAATCCCCCAACATACATCTCTCCACAATCCCCCAACACACATTCCCCACACATCCCCAACACATCCCCCAAAACACATCTCCCCACAATTCCCCCAACACAAATCTCCCCACACATCCCCCAACACACATCTCCCCACACATCCCCCAAACACACATCCCCCAACACACATCTCCCCACAATCCCCCAACATACATCTCCCCACACATCGCCAACACATCCCCCAAAACACATCTCCCCACAATTCCCCCAACACACATCTCCCCACAATCCCCCAACACATCCCCCAACACACATCTCCCCACAATCCCCCAACACACGTCTCCCCACACATCGCGAACACATCCCCCAAAACACATCTCCCCACAATTCCCCCAACACACATCCCCCACTGGTCCAAGCCTGGCACCCAGCTCGTGCCTGTGGCTCCTAGTAGCTGTCAGCAATCGACAGCTGCCACTCAACGAGGGTAAGTTAATAAGTAAGTCACAAATGGCTGTTGAAAAATAACTAACTATGATAACAACTTGAAATCAGTTTAATTATTTATACATACATTGTCCCTTTATTTTTCAACACAATTTCCACCAACATTGATGCACTTATCCCATCGTTTTATCAGTCCTCCCAAACCGGCCGCATATAACTGTGTGCCCTGTTTTCTAAACCACGTTTTCATTTCACATTCAACTTTGGCGTCATTCGCGAAATGTCTCCCGTCAAGGTGGGTTTTCAGTGTACTTAGCCCCTAGCGATTTCCCGTAAAGCGGTGCATAGTTGGGTAGAAAACGTTACGAGGGCAAGTAAGTCACCCAGTTCTGTGGGACGGCAGGTAAATGAAAGCACAGCCTTGATTTCTTTCACTGTCACTGTGTCTTCATCCGAAGTGTTCTGGGCCTTGCACCTGTCTGAGGTGACCTCCTTAGCAAGATTTCGGCCTCCCATGTTTGTCTAGTTGCTCTGCTCTAGATAGCGTTCAAAGAGGGCTTTGCCCGTGTCCTCGTCAGTCCTCTGCCAGATGAGGTCAGCACCTTGGAAGTCAGAAATGCTCTCTTTCTTGACTACCCCACTCATGCTTTTATGTGGTAGCCAGAACAATTTCAGTGACTTGTCTGTGCTTACTCTTTGAGACACCTCTGCCCATTTTTCACTTTTAACCACCCTGGCCAGTTTTTTTTAAAAACATTTTACTTTTGTGTGCATCTGTCTTTCTAAGTGCATGTAGGAACTAGGATGGCAATTTCTGATCTTCTTGGCATTTTGCCATCTCCTTACAGCACTACGCTTATCCACCCAAGCCTACTCCACCTCGAAATTCCACCAAGGTGGCTGCTCCCAGCTTTTTTTCCTATCTGCGCTTGTGACGTCTGATTTTAATCACCACATCTTACCCTGTACTGTCATACTGGAAAGTCTTGACCTTTAGCTTGTGCTGCCTGGTTCTGCCTTTCTCCACCAATACGCTGCAAGGGTGGTGGTCGCTGCCATGGTGTCCTAGGACACTCCTTCTACACACTGTAGTGAGTGAAGGAGAAACCTGCGCCAGATCAATAGCACTGTCCTCATCGCCTGGACGGCTTGCTGTCCTGGTGATACAGCCACTGTGTATTGGAGGAAATGTTTCCTCATGATCTGCCTTTAGCGTTGAAATCGCCACAGAAAATAACATTTCTCTAGTGTCCTAATATGTCAGCACTGCAGCTTCTAGGAATCCATACTCGCGTTGCGGGCATAAACATTAAGCAACACTATTGGTAGACTGGACTCTTACCGCCTGTATTTGTATGTCGTCACCGTCCTAACTGGACATGTCTAGCTCTGACGCCACAATGCTGTCTTGAATTTACAGGACGTCGTTGTCAACCCCATAATTTTTGGTTGTTTGTGATTTCTTTGCAAGTTTACGTTAAGTAGTTTGCCACTGAACCGGCGCTCATACTTCTTCTTCTTCTTCTGCGTTATCCGGATTTTTTGTTTTCGAACGTGACTGCGTCGTGCCTGTTTACAGCAGAGCTGCGTTCTTGCGCCGTTAGGCCGACATATCCGACTTCTGCGGGCATTTGTTGACAGTGTTAACCTTCCCGGGGCTCATACTATTATATGAAAACCAACCAACGGCAGTCTACCGGCAAATCACTCGCAGCTGTGTTTCGAACGCGACATGTGGAATTACAAATTGTGTCCAAACCCCTTTGTCACAGAGCCGGCAATTCTAAGCTAATGAAAGTGAATCATACAGAGTCAATAAATGCGGAGGTTGATTGCAACATTCTGTAAATGACATGAATTAACTTTAACTGTGGGCTGCATCATCTGGGATGACAGAGAAAGTGCCAAACAATTACAACTCTTAACAATACACTTTATGACGAGACCCAGTACAATGGCACGCGAAGAACACAATGACCTGTCTACAGAAGATGTTATTGCTGCAAACACATGGATGCAATGATCTGTCTACAGAAGATGTCATTGCTGCAAACACATGGATACAATAATCTGTCTACAGAAGATGTCATTGCTGCAAACACATGGATACATTGATCTGTCTACAGAAGATGTCATTGCTGCAAACACATTGATACAATGATCTGTCTACAGAAGATGTCATTGCTGCAAACACATGGATACAATGATCTGTCTACAGAAGATGTCATTGCTGCAAACACATGGATACAATAATCTGTCTACAGAAGATGTCATTGCTGCAAACACATGGATGCAATGATCTGTCTACAGAAAATGTCATTGCTGCAAACACATGGATGCAATGATCTGTCTACAGAAGATGTCGTTGCTGCAAACACATGGATACAATGATCTGTCTACAGAAGATGTCATTGCTGCAAACACATGGATACAATGATCTGTCTACAGAAGACGGAAATGCAAAGATATGGACGCAGTGACCTGTCTACAGAAGATGGCAGTGCAAACCCGTGGACACAATAATGCCTTAAATAAAAGAGTAGTGAAAAAACCGCAAACCATCTTGTATTAAACTTCAGAGCCATAGCATGACCATCATATCATGCAGCTTAACATTAGCCTAACGTCGATCCCATTACTACTGCTGAAAAGACTCTCGATCACCGACCATCTGCATTTCCTCAAGAATGACTTTACCCTGGATGACTTCCTATCCTATGTAAGTTCATAAATAAACACAAATGTGGTGTTTGGCGCTTATAGAAGTAGGGGAGAGAGAGAAAGAGAGAGAGAGAGAGAGAGAGAGAGAGAGAGAGAGAGAGAGAGAGAGAGAGAGAGAGAGAGAGAGAGAGAGAGACTCGATGACACACTAGACAACAAAGAGTTGAAAGCTATAGTTACCGACTTGGATTCGAACCTGTCACCTGACGACAGTGCTTCGCTGCAGAAACCGTGTACTTTGACGCATGACCAATACACGTGACAGGTTAAATCTGTTACGGTAACTGTCTGTCAAACTGTCATTTACTGCCAATATAGTACCTTGCAGTGTATGGCAGAGGGGTCTTTGAGCCTGAGGAATTAAGGCCGCCTGGCTAGTGCAGTCGCCGCGAACTATGCAGGTTAGGATTTTCTTTTTGCCCCCGACAGAAAAAAATCCCATACCTTACCGAGGATTCGAACCCCGTTCTCCCGAAGGATAATCCTGCGTTCTAGTCACTCGGCCAGCCGTTACGGTAACTATTGCTTCAAATGTTACATTGTCTAGTGCATCCTCTAGTGCAGGGATGGCCAACACGAGGTCCGCGGGCCGCATGCTGCCCGCCGGTAGTCATGTTGCGGCCCGCTTAGTGGGAAACGACGATGTGGTCGAAGCTGTAGCACTCTTGCTTGTTCTACTTTAATTGAACAAAAACAATTAGGTGCGTGGCCCGGCAGGAAATATTATTTCTGAAATTTGGCCCGCCTGCTGAAAAGTTTGGCCACCCCTGCTCTAGTGTATACTTTCTTCTTCTACTTCGATGAGTATCAACCAATACATGTGTTTGAATAATGAAGACACAAACAATAGATTCCACGATTTATTGCCTGGCATATTTCGCTGCATCTCGTTAGGTACATACTGCAGAATTCATACAATATAAGGTAAATTAACTAGATAAATCCTTCGTGCTGAAATATATACATGTTCGCACATTAATGTCAAATGTCTACCATGGTAATTTTAAGCTGACTAACATGTCTATCTGTTTGCACAAATCTGGCTTGCGTAGATTAATCATTATTGCGTCTGCAAACTTTAGCAAGCGAGTATTGTGTGTTAAACAACACGCGAAAGGCAATGTCTCTATCACTCACATTGCCGCTCTTCGAGCATTTGCCTAGCAACTGATGACGCGGGAAGCTTCCGGTGTGTCGGCCCCACTAGACTCCCATCGCCTGTGTGTAGTATCTTGTCGATCCTTTGAGGAATGTGTTCTGACACTCTTTTGTTCAGCTGCCGCTCTGTTCTGTCGATGTAGGTAGACTGGCACCTACATGTGAATTGGTAAATACAATTGTTTTTGGCGTACAGAGGCACAGGCTCTTCTACTGCTGGTGTGGGAATCGGTGTGGTTCTATACCTAACGACTGGAGTTGTAGCACAGAATGTTCGGCTTACTGCTGCAATGATCCGGTCTTGTAGACGTTGCATTGTGTCATGCCCTCCAACAATTAGCTGGATGAATACCTTGAGTTTAGGGACTATAGCTTCGTCTGGTTTTCGTTTGGGCTGTTGGCTGTGGCGCTTTATAAATCCTGTGGAGTACCCATTCAGGTTTAAGACATTCTTCAGAGTTTCAAATTCCTCTGTCAGTGTGTCCTGGGTGCATATCTTTCTAGCACTGTCAAACAGGGCCCTTACTAAGTCACGTTTGTACTGGAGAGGTGTGAAGCTCTGAAAATGTAGGTATTGGCCTGTCCATGTTTCTTTGCGGTACACCGATCTTTGAATTGTGCCGTCTGCTCTACGTCTCATTAGAATATCTAGGAACGGCGGCGCTTCGTTGTGTTCAGTGTTCCATAGATAGAGAGATGTTTTTATGCGTCATGTTCATTATGGCCTGGAACGATGTTGCATGTAGCTCGTCTGTTGTGATTATTAGTGTATCGTCCACACAACGACTGTAGAAGACCAAGTTGTTAATGTCTGAAGTACTTCTCTTCTAAATGTGCCACGAAGATGTCCGCTAGAATAGGACCACGAGGACTCTCCATTAGCCACTCCGTCAATCTGGCGATATGACTTTGTTAGAAAATTGAATTGTATGTTGGCGGTACATAGTAGTAGTAGCCTCTCCAGAATAGATGTTGGTATGCCTAGTTTTAGTTGTTTGTCTTTAATGCGTTCCCTTATTATTTTCACTGCCTCATCAAATGGAACGTTGGTGAATAGGAAGGCTATGTCCATGGATGCCATATGTTTATTATTTATGTCCATACTATCCAATAATTCCACCAGTTCGAAGGTATCTCTGAGTATTTTAGGATCGAAGGACTGTCGTACTGGCTTTAAAGTTTCAGCTAGCCATCTCGCCATTCGGTGTTGTGCAGAGTTAACCATGGACATGATCGGTCTTAGCGGGATGCCGGGCTTGTGAAGTTTGAGTAGACCGTACATCTGAGGAGTTTGAGAGCCACACGGTGTGAGCTTTTTTGCAGTGGCCTCACTAATGAGTCCCGCATTCACAAGTGACTGGATCTCTTTCCTCATTATTACATGTGTATTTATTAATTTATATATACATTATTAATGAACTGTACTGGGGGAATTAAAGGGTTCCCCAATTGATATTGCTGAAATGTTGCGTCGACGGCCATGTTTGTAGGGCATTGTCTTGTCTCCCAGAAAATACCGCATAGAGCCGTCATCTCTGAACAACTTTCCTGTTTAATGCTGTCAGATATTTTAGATTCTATGACATTATGCTTCAGTTCTCTTCAAAGTTCAAATCTCATAGAATTTGACAATATATTTCTTCTTGATCCACAATATTGTCATAAATTGTGTTTGTCGTTTACTCGAATAGCATGATTTATTGTGTTTTAAAGTGGGCATACGTAGTTTGTCATACAATATGTTTTATTGTAAAGCAAGCATGCGTGGTTGTTTATTCTGTATGTTTTGTGTTAAAGTGGACATGCGTGGTATGTCATACAGTATGTTTTCTGTTAAAGTGGATATGCTCGGTTTGTCATACAGTATATTTTGTGTTAAAGTGGGCATGCGTGGTTTGTCATACAATATGTTTTATTTTAAAGTGGGCATGCGTCGTTTGTCATACATTATGGTTTGTTTCAAACAATAGGCAGCAGATTTAACAAAGAATTCCACGATTCTTTAGAGGAATTCGGCATGTACAGTATTGACACTTACGTGGACACCATGCTGAGATGTGTCGACGGTCTGAAGCCAAAACTGGGTAAGGCATCCACATGTATTCACATGAATGTCTTTTGGTGTTCTTGTATGTGCAGCGGACCTGTTAGCGAATTTGATAGAAAACTGCGCCGATAATGTGGTGAGCATGTTTGGACGCAAGGTCCAGGCCTGAGCGGGTCGCCATCAGAAGTCGTGGACAATTGTGCCATCTATCCCTCCGTGCACTAAAGCCTACAACATGTGATTAGGCCATTACATCACAGGACAGCAGATGGAAACTACTTTGAGACAGTGTTATTGTTATATTGTTTAACGCATTATAACACTAGTTTTGCATTAAGGCGAAAAGACTAAAGGACACGTAAGTTAATTTTTAACTGTTAATATATAGAGAATCGTCCTTCACTCCGGACAAACCCGCCACTGTACCATGATGCTCAGCACATGTCAGATGGAGTGAACTGGGACACGACAGAACGCTTTTCAGCGATTGGGGAGCAGCTGTAGTGTAGTGCCTAGGCGCTTTCCTGCCGGCGGGGTGGTCACGGGTCAATCCTCGCTGGGATCAATTCGAATGTTGAATATTGATCAGAGTTCTCATGTGGACCCAGGTTAACTTGTGAGAATATCACGAGTACTGTCATGTCGATTCTTGACTCAACTCAACTCAAATCAGCTCGATTTAGCTTAGCTCAACTCAAATCAGCTCAACTCAACTCGACTTAGCTTAGTTCAACTGAACTCAACTAGACTTAGCTCAGCTCAACTCAACTCAACTCAACTCAACTCACCTCAACTGCTGAACTCAACTCAACAGCTCAATTCAACTCATCGTAGCTCAACTTTAACTCGACTTAGCTTAGTTCAACACAATTCAACTCAACTCAACTCAACAGCTCAATTCAACTCAACTAAGATCAACTCAACAGCTCAATTCATCTCATCGTAGCTCAACTTTAACTCGACTTAGCTTAGTTCAACACAATTCAACTCAACTCAACTCAACAGCTCAATTCAACTCAACTAAGATCAACTCAACTCGACTTAGCTTAGTTCAACTCAACGCACCTCAACTCAACTCGACTTAGCTTAGCTTAGCCTAGCTCAACTCAACTAAACACATCTCAGCTCGACTTAGCTTAGCTCAACTAAACTCACCTCAGCTCAGCTCATTTTAACTCAACTTAACTCAACGCAACTCACTTCAACTTAACTTAGCTCAGCTCAACTCAACTGCTCTCGACTTATCTTAGCTAAACTCTACTCAACTGAACTCAGCTTAGCTCAACTCAGCTCAACTCGACTTAGCTTAGTTCAGCTCAACTTGACTTAGCTCAACTCAACTCAACTCAGCTAAGCTCAACTCAACTCGACTTAGCTTAGCTCAACTGTACTCAACTCGACTTAGCTCAACTCAACTTAACTAAGCTTAGCTCAACTCAGCTCAACTCAACTTAGTTCAGCTCAACTCAACTCAATTCGACTTAGCTCAACTTAACTCAACTCAAATCAACAGATTACTCGCTGCGTTAGCTAAGATTAACATCAATGTTGACATCTACATTTTGTTTCCGCTGTGAATATACCAGTTAAACGTCCTACTTCAACTAACATGCCTTGATGCCATACATATGTGGTATTGGTATTATGATGGAGGACACGGAAGCAAAAGCCTCAGTGTCACGAGATAGACAGTAGGCTGGCCTCACGTCTTATTTAGGACAAGGAATCACTGCGCTATTTTAACCGGAGAGACCCCGAAGGGAGATCCCCTTTCTGTATCTTTCTAAAATCTTCTAGAACGTCTGTTCTATTGATTTCTTTTCTAATGTGCCTAATCAGACTTAGAGGAATTCAACTTTCTCGTGAGGAGATCACAAAATCTCCGAGAAAGTTGAGGTCCACGTAAAAGTGGAAATTCTCTTGGACCGCGAGACGGGTTATGGGGTCTAAGGTTGTGTGATCAACATTCAGTAGTTGTATGTTTTTTTCCCGCTACCGAGACGACGTCTGGCCAGCTGCTAGTGGTGTCTTTGTAGAAAATGATGTTTCTCGACATGCTCTAGAGTCAGGTCAGACGGGATGTGTTTTTTTTTATGAAGGTAAATTGATTCACTATTGCATTATAACGGTGTCGAAACAGGGTTCGATCACTGCGGCCAGTGAAGCTCGTTAGCAGTGCGTCGCGCCAAGTTAGGTCATGCATATTAAGTAGACATTATCGATCGGGGACAGCTGAATTGGGGCGTGTAATAGATGGTTTTAAAATTCATTATTAACGCGCGTCCTACACGCAGGCCTCTATCATATATCCACTTAAAAGGGGATTTGACAGGCCCGTGGCCTTATGCACTTTTTAAAAGAGTACATGCATGACCTATCTTCGCGAAATTACTATTTCGAAGAGCGTTTCGTGGATCATCGTCGCAAGCGAGCTATGTGACCTGTTTACATTCGTCGAGTGAAGCCGAGCTGTAGTAAACCGGAAGCAAACCGGAACGGCCGGAAAGGAGTACAACCGTGTTAATTTAATCGCCAGCGACTGGTGATATAGTTAGGTGTCAAAATGGAGTATCGGCAATGTCGCATAGCGGAGTATACGATCGACCGATAGTGCGGGTGCGTCACCCCAGTGTCGGACGGACTAATGATCTTTCTGCTTCTATTTTCCTCTAATTGTACCTTTAAGTATCATTACTTACGGATAAGCAATATTAGGGGATTTTCTTGCTCCACGATGGGGGAGAGAGGAATAGGTAGAATAGAGGGGGCATACAGCCGTTTTTTAAAATGATCATGCTGATTCCAATGGACAGCTACACCGTTCTGTATGATCAAGCCATTAGGAAGGTGTGATGGAACTGCGTGGGATATTCACCTGCGACAGGATGGAGGGAACACGAAGACGCATCGGCCGAGAAGCCGAATACCCGTCCCATAGCGTCATTAGGCCTCACGCAAATACCTAACGTCTAATGTGATGAATGAAAGGAGTGAGAAAGACTGAGAGTTTTACCTGTGAGTTCCAGTGAACACATGTGACTGAACGAACGGACCTGTCCGAGCTGCAAACTAGGTCTTCATTGATGAAACTGTTTCAGGAGCTGCCTGACAGATGAGAGTCCCATGTTCACTACAGTCAACACTCTTGCAGATGAGGAAGGTCAGGTCTCATCTCATCTCATCATGTTCCTCTTGTATCTTGCGGTGTCGAGGTGAAGTATAAACATCGTGAGAGTGCCCGATTATGGGCTTCATATATCGATATTCCCATGGACTCTGCTATTCCCTCCGTCCAGCGTTTACGTGGTCGGCCTCTTCCTCTGTTTCCGTCTGGTCTGTACATCATTGCTTGTTGTGGTATGCTGTTGACTGGTAACCTACTTGCATGGTGAAACAATTTGACTTTCTGCTTTCTAATACAATCTAGTGCTGCTTTATCCCCCACTTTAGTCCTGATTTCTTCATTTCTGATCTTATCTATTCTTGATACGTTGAGTAAGTATTCTTCTCAGGAATCTCATTTCTGTTGTTGTGACTTTTCTTTTCTCTATTTCTGTCATTGTCCAGTTGTGACATTGATATCATAGAGTTGGTAGGGAGATTGTGTTGTAAAGTGCTTTCTCAATAGTTATTGATACTTGTTTGTTCTTTAGTATTGGTGCCATTTGTCCAATGAGTTGGTTTGCCTTAATGCATCTATTTTCGATCTCGTCTTCTGATCTGCCATTTGATGATATTATACTTCCTAGGTACTTGAAACTCTTTATTTGTTTCAAGGGGTGTTCGTTTAGGTGAATTGTTGTTGTTTTTTCTTCTTTAGTTATAGTCATTACCTCTGTTTTGCTTGTGCTAATTTTCATGTTATGTTCCCTACACATTTCATTTAGACTATTCATGTGGTCTTGTAATTCAGCTTCTGATTTTGCTATTATTGCAGGTAGACATATATATTATGCAAACCATCCCCTAAGGGATGGAACAGCTCTCTGTCTTTTCGCCTGAGAAGTTCCCGTCGACCAGATTATGCCCTGGCCATAAGGTTCTTCCAGTAGCTGACACTTACCAGTCATCGGTTACATATTACCGGCATCGCATTACAAGATAAAGATGCATATTATGTGCAATATCAGGCCACTGAGGCCCAGAGACATTGCTGAGAAATTGAGCCGTAGATTTCCTACGATAGTATCCCGTATTATGAACTTGTGTAAACAGACTTGACCCGGTCATTACCGCTGTCAGACCATTGACTTTTCAATGACATTGTTTTGTTGTGAGCTGTTTAGAACGGGCAACTTGAACATTGGGTCCAGCGCATTTATGAACATTGCCCCTTCGTCTCCCTAGAGAGGTCACTGATGTGGGTTGCCAGGAACTGACTTTGTTTCCAGAAGGCGGCTACCCGAGTCTAGCAGTTTCACAAGTCCAGTGGAGGGAGGATCTGCAGAAGCCCGGTGAGGCGAATGAAACAGTGGACATTACTGGCACTGCCCGAGGATGATTATCTTGATCCTACACTGCTGATCCTGTGTCTGTCTAGCTGCGGAACTCCCTACCTTGATCTATACCTGTCTCCTTCTCGACTATTGTACATAATACATTGATGAATTATTTTCATGACGAAACCAGAGTTGAGTCATGTCGTCTGGATGAGAGCCCTAGTGGTTAACGCCCCTATGTTGACAGACTGAGAGAAAGCAGGGTCCAGCGACCGGAGGGCTTGGTAGACTGAGTGCACCTATACCCAAGCCCAGAACTATCCCAAGTCATAAATTAGTACTAGTTCAGATCACCCCACTGATATTACACTTAGTCACACCTGACTTAATCCTGCCCAAGACATCTACAGGCAAAAGTGGAAGAAAAACAAACAATGAGTGTTTTCGCGAAACTTTCTAAACCACATATATTATTGAAAGTATATCCTACTCGTAACTTTCTAAACGACGGATTATATTGAAAGTATATCCTACTCGTAACTTTCTAAACCACGGATTATATTGAAAGTATATCCTGCTCGTAACTTTCTAAACCACAGATTATATTGAAAGTATATCTTACTCGTAACTTTCTAAACCACGGATTATATTGAAAGTATATCCTACTCGTAACTTTCTAAACCACGGATTATATTGAAAGTATATCTTACTCGTAACTTTCTAAACCACAGATTATATTGCAAGTATATCCTACTCGTAACTTTCATCAACACAGATTATATTGAAAGTATATCCTACTCGTAACTTTCTAAACCACGGATTATATTGAAATTATATCCTACTCGTAACTTTCTAAACCACGGATTATATTGAAAGTATATCCTACTCGTAACTTTCTAAACCACGGATTATATTAAAATTATATCCTACTCGTAACTTTCTAAACCACGGATTATATTGAAAGTATATCTTACTCGTAACTTTCTAAACCACAGATTATATTGCAAGTATATCCTACTCGTAACTTTCATCAACACAGATTATATTGAAAGTATATCCTACTCGTAACTTTCTAAACCACGGATTATATTGAAAGTATATCCTACTCGTAACTTTCTAAACCACGGATTATATTGAAATTATATCCTACTCGTAACTTTCTAAACCACAGATTATATTGAAAGTATATCCTACTCGTAACTTTCATCAACACAGAGTATATTGAAAGTATATTATGATTGTAACTTTCTTAAGCCGGCCTCCGTGTTGAAGGATTTACGGACGTCGTTCATAATCCCGAACACCCGCCTTTGAAAAACATCTGCGTGCTATTTGGCAGCAGGCAGCGATGCGTTGGTTTTGCGTTGGTATGGGTGCCGGTCGTTCAGAAAGCAAAGTACTGAACGTAAACTTGCCAAGCGATCACAATGACAAAAATGCTGATGTTGATTGCGATGTCCTATAAAGGATATGAAAAAATTTTTCTTAACCACAGATTATATTAAAAGTATTCGTACTGGTAATTTACACTCAGTTATATGCATATTGCCTGGTTGATTTCTAAAATATATTGTGAAGAAAAGTCTCGTAGCAAGATTATACTGTGGGTACATGTAGTATTAAGACAATCACATTTTCAGGCCTGAGTTCACGAAGGAAAAGATGGCCAGACTTTCCCTCCCCTAGCGAACGACGAGCCCAGGCAAAGAACCCTCCCCCTAATAACCTCAATCATACATGAAACCACTCACGCATACACACTCCCCTTCACACAGTCACTAAAATTAATATACACAAATGCCCACACTTTCACACACATAGACCTCACAATAAAATAGGTGGCAATTTAGTCATGTGTTTAATTGTCTAGTTTACCAAAGGGATCTAGTCATTTATTGTTGCTAGGTGTTAAACCATCCTAGGAACTTTACAGGAGAATTGTCATGCTAGTTCAACTTGATGTAAAGCTCTGTCGTAAATATGATTTGTGTTTCACAATTCTCCCACAGAAAGTGGAATCAAAGTCATTGAGTTTGGTTGTGGCAGAGGTCAACTGCTGGTCAAGCTAGCCCAGATGTTTCCAAAGAGCGTCTTCACGGCATCGGACAATGTGGATGTCCTCCAGGAAGAGATGAAATCCACAATGAGTCTGGTTCCCAACATCAGCTATGATTTCATTGATCTGTGTTCCAATAGTCCAGGCAGCCAGCAGTATGACTGGGTAATCTGTGTCCATGTCATCAATAGTGTGCCCAATCCACCAGCAGCGCTAAAGAACATCAGAAACCTGCTGAAACCAGGTGGTACATTCACAATGATTGATATGACGCCTTCTGGCAGTCCACTTGGTGACAGAGGTAACCTTCATGTGGCTGCTCTGTATGCCATCAGTTCATTCTGCTGTGTGCCTGAGAGCTACCAGCGGGAAGATAGTCATGCCAAGGGTACATGCTGGGGAAAACAAAACGCCATAGAGCTGCTCACAAATGCCGGGTTTGATGTCAAAACTATAGATATTAAATACCCCAAAACACTGTTTGTTTGTACATAATAGATTGTCTCAGAGAATAAGCTGGACTTTTCATTCTTAATTCGAATTCCTTTGCAAGGGGTAGTAACAACAGCACTACAAGCTTGTATATATGCAGATGTTTACTTTCTATTTATTTTTTGGTTTTATTTTCATTAACGGAATTTAATTTAATTTCTTTGACTGGCTGTGTCTCACCTTTGTAAATCGCCTGTGCTGTTTACAGATATCGCAGTCTCAGGTTATATATGGGACTTGAACATACAACCGGTGGAACTGAGACGTGATTTGTGTACATGTATTTCACAGACTAAACTCATGTTATTTGTACAGTCAATGTTACGTGTCCTTGCAGGACTTTGCCATCAATTCCAAATTGATCTTTCTAGGCAACTGTACGTCCAGTAGTTTGCCATCGCTTTCTCAACAAGAATTCAACGTTAAAGTCCAACTTTAAGGGTTGTTGGGGTTGAACCCCCTACCTCGCTATTAGCTAACCGGAAATTTAAGCGCGAGCGCTATTATCCTTTCGACTGTTAATAAATATTGGATTTCCTTCACAGGACGTGGCAGTCAAACGCAGCATTTTTTTGGCTGTTTGTGATTTCTTGGTAAGTTTACGTTCAGTATTGTTCCATTGCTTTCTGAACAACGGACACACCATTGTGCGGATAGCAACGAAAGACGGTGTGCTTCTAAATCGCCCGCAGCTGTGTTTCGAACGCAGTATGCGGGATTATGAAACATTATTCTTAACCTCTTCCTTACAGAGTCTACTGTAAAAGTACATGATTTATATTAATCATAAATTGTATACCATTTTATTGTGAAGAAATTACAGGCTCGTCTAAATATGATTGATTATTTAAGCTGTCTGATTGTTACAATAAATGTTTATAATAAAACATGTTTGATGAACAATGTTTAAACTGACGGTTTCTGGAGACAAGATGTGATGAAATAACAAGGTAATGAAATGCAACACAAGAAATCCGGTTTCATAAACTGTGCATGTAGCGAGTGCTTTCAGCTGAAGCAGCGCAAACTGTGAAATAGTATATATATATATGTGTGTGTGTGTGTGTGTGTGTGTGTGTCTGTGTGTGTGTGTGTGTGTGTGTGTGTGTGTGGACCTGAAGAAGAGGATAAGAATTTGTCCAAAACGTAATAAACGTAAAGTCTAGTTGATTGTAATTAAGTAGAGCACAGTTTTTTTTTAGACATATTTCATTATCAAGATGACAGGCGAGGTGTGGAGGACGATGTCTGTCCGGCTGTGGTCAACAAGCTGGTCACTCAACTAGCCAGGGGAGGGACACACAATGTCTCACTGACATACGTCTACTGTGACGAAACCAATGTGCACATGCTTATTTTATCTAAATTTGGTTTAACTAATCAGATCTTGAAATTATATATAAATGCTCATCTTGACACTCTCTTTGGTCATATACGCGTACACACACACACACACACACACACACACACACACACACACACACACACACACACACACGCACACACGCACGCACACACACACACACACTCACACACACAAACGCACGCACGCACGTACGCCCGCCCGCACGCACGCACGCACACACACACTTTCACGTTTGAAGAACTGAAACGAAGTTGTAACGAACTAACCCATGTCGAAAACTGATTACGTTGCCAACGAGGTACCATGCGTCTGATCTTTTTTTGTGTAACACACATATTTATATTATATGTTATTATTTACAATTACATTTCCCCCTTTAGCCCTGTTTGTGATATTCACGAAAAATATCTTCAAGCCCCAAACGTCTAATATCTCCTCTGAATGTTATTTCGTAGTAACTATTCACCAGTCCTTAGATTTACCGACACTTGTTATTTCTTTGAGAGTCTGGTATCCTTTTATTGCGTGCATTTTGTTGTACAGAATATAGTCAAATGACTATATTCCTTTTAATTCTTACCCCGGCAGTGGCAAAGTAGAGACAGATTTGGGCCGACTGGCATGTCAGCTGTCCAGTGTTAGTTGCTCCTATGAGGTCTGTTTAGTGTCTCATTTAGCTCTGTATAATAGTATTAATAATTAGTTCGTTATGCTAGTATTTGGAATATCGATATATGCCTATTTTGAATGGTTATTATACATACTTTGATGTTGATATGCATAGTGTTTATTTGATCTTTGAGATGCAAAATGTCATATGTTAACTCTTGGGTGAATATTATATTTTACGAGCGTTGTTGTGTTTGAAGCAGAGGTGTAGTGGTATCGACATAACGGTTTTTCACATAATCTGATCATACATATAGAATATGTTCTTTTTCTATTATGATTTTGCCATCTCTTGTTTTTAGACAGCCTGTTGATGTACATGTATTTTTAAAATAGTAATTTCCTCAATTCTTTTGTGCATTGATTTGGTAACTTGACTGTTGTGTTGTTTTTCAATTTCTATGCAATTTTTCTCAAGCTATGCTTCTTTTGCCTTCTCACATAATATTCTCACTTGTCTGTGAATTTCTTCAAATTTGGCAGGATTATTTTTGATGAGTCGTCTTGTTTCCATTAGTTGTAAAATTTCTTCAGCCATCCATATATTACGACCTACCTTCTTTAATACTGGAATAGTTGTTTCTGCAGCCAAACTGATTGAATCCTTGAACGTTTCCCATTGATCATCCACATCTTGAAATAGGATCTTTAGATCAGACAATATATCAAATCTGTTCTGTACTTCTATGTTGAATTTGTTTTGTATTTCCTTGTCATTTCTCAATGTACACAGATCATATTTAGTGTTTCCTGTTATATACTCGACGTTCTTTAACTTTACCTCAATGTACCTGTAAGTAATATGTGATCATCTGTGATCACTGTAACATTCAGCATTGGGAACTGTTTTTGCAATTATTAACGCATTTCGCAATTAATTCAAGATGGCGGTGTTAACCGCATCGCTTCGATTCAGAGATCTAATTATGTGTTCTGTGCGTGTTTCTTAAAATCAATCTGTTCAAATAAGGATGAACCTACGACAGGTCCAGCAAACCGGTAGGGAATTTATTTGTTCAAGAACTATTGCTCGAGAATTATTGAAAAAATTGAAAGAAAAACGCAACTCTATCAGCGTTCACGCCGGAAACAACACACCGAAGCCGAACAACAACAAGCGACTAACAACAACAACTGCTAAACTTCGAAATACTTCAAATAGAAAGGCGATTTTCGCAACTTGGAATGTTACTGGTCTAGGATATAAGGAACCAGCTCTCGTAGAGTTTATGAAACAATCAAATATTCAAATATTAGGACTCGCAGATACTAAGAAAAAGGGGCAGAACACGAAACGAACACATGAAGGTTATGTTCTTATATGGAGTGGCGTCGACCAGCGAGCTACAGCTAAACATGGAGTGGGTTTTTTTGGTTACATCCAGACAAAGCGAAAGTCATTATCAACACTAAATTTATATAGGAAAGGATAATACTAGTACAGATCAAAGAAAGAAATAGAACAACAACTTTTATACAAACATACGCTCCATGTAACAACACTTACAGCGAAGAAGACCAAGTCTAGTATTTTGATAAACATGCAGACACGTTAAATAATGTCAGGGAGACAGATGAACTTATTGTGATAGGTGATTTTAACGGACGAATAGGCACGAAGAACACCGTGGGATGAATGCATGGGGCCATTCAGCGACACAGAGACTGATTGTAACAGCAATGGTCAACATCTACTCAACATATGATCCGAACACAGACTAATAATAGCAAATAGTTTTTTTCAACATCGTCGTAGCCACACCAAAACCTGGTATAAATGGAATGACATAGACCAAGCATCTCAAATTGACTTTATTCTAATTAGGAAATCAGACAGAAGGCTACTATTAGATTCAAGAGCACTCCCAAATACAGATGTTGATACTGATCACAAAAAGTTCATAATAATAAAGATTTCAACATACAGGAAAATAAGAACCAAAACGTAACAACACATGTCATCAATTATGGGAGGCTTCAGGAAAATACGGTTAAAGACGAATTCAATCAAGAAATCAAAAACCTACATAAGAACATCTCTGATGACCACTCAAGCGTAGATAAGGAATGGACTTGTTTCAAGGCTGCCATGCTCAACACACTGAAAAATAAATGTGGAACAAAGAAAGTAGGGCAGGACAAAAGATTAAGAACAGCCTGGTGGAACAACGAAGTCAAAGATAGCATATTCAAAAAGAAGGCAGCGTTCAAAAAGTGGATGACAATAGATATGAACAAGACTATGTTACTTATAGAATAGCATGACGTAATGCCAAACGAACAATTAGAGCATCTAAAGATGAATCCTGGAGAATGTATGGTGAACAGATGGCGATCCTTAGCAAAGATTGCCCAAGAGAATTTTATAAACGTGTCAACACAATGAGAAACAGAGATGCATGCTACAACTCAACCACAGAAACTATTCAGGCCTGCGGGGAAACAGGAGTTAAATGGCAACAAGACTTTTTAACATAGCATGGAAAGAAAGAAAAGACCCAGATGATTGGCAACAGGCAATAAGAGCACCAATATGGAAAAATAAAGGCAATATGAGAGAGTGTGAAACATACAGAGGTATATCACTCCTGAGCCATATAGGGAAAATGTATGCAAAACTATTGGAACAAAGTGCTAGACCAATAGATGAACAACAGTTAAGCAAAGTACAATTAGGTTTTCGAAAAGGTAAAAGTTGCACTGATGCATTATTTACACTTAGACAAATATGTGGAAACACTATCGAATATAGTGACCAGCAGAATATCGAGTTTGTATATCAGGAAAAGGCTTTCGATAGAGTAGACAGATACAAATTATGGACCATCCTTGAAGTCTAAAAAACATTATAGCCATGTACCACTTGAGCCGAAGTGCAGTAAGAACACAAGAAGGTATATCAGATATGTTCACAGTCAATACAGGAGTGAGACAGGGATGTGTGCTCTCTCCCCTGCTATGTAATATCTACATGGACAGAATTTCCAAAGAAGCAAGTCTCGACAGAACAGATTCAGAAAATTTAGAACTCTTTACTCCAGAGGAAACAACTGATCCACAAGAAATAAATGAACTTCTATTTGCAGACGACCAGTGCCTGATTTATAGCGACGAGGGCAGACTGCAAATTCATATTAATAATCTGAGTTCAACATGCAGGAGATGCAATATGAGCATAAATACAGCCAAAACCGAAGTAATGCGAGTTGGCAGATCGCCAGAAGAACTAAGTATACAGATAAATAGCACCACTCTGAAACAAGTTAAAGAATTCAAATATCTTGGAAGTATTATCACAGAAGATGGCAGATTAGACAGAGAAATTGGAATCATACCAAAATGCAAGTGCACTTACATATCAACTATCACCCTTACTAAAACATCAAAATTTACCCATGTCCGCAAAACGACAGATAATAAACAGCATATTCACACCAACCCTATGCTGTCCGAGGCAAATTGAAAACTCTAACCTGCACAGTTCGCGTCAACTAGACTAGCCATGAGGCCTTAATTCCATAGGCTCAAGTCCCCCGTGTCCTACACGGCAAGGTACTATAGGCAGTAAATGAAAATAACAGTTGTAATTGTTTGCTCTTTTATTCTCAATCTTATTATTCTTTATGATATATATATATATATATATATATATATATATATATATATATATATCATCTCATCTCATCTCATCATGTTCCTCTTGTACCTTGCGGTGTCGAGGTGAAGTATAAACTTCGTGAGAGTGCCCGGTTATGGGCTTCGTATATCGACATTCCCATGGATTCTGTTATTCCCTCCGTCCAGCGTTTACGTGGTCGGCCTCTTCCTCTGTTTCCATCTGGTCTGTACATCATTGCTTGTTGTGGCATGCTGTTGACTGGTAGCCTACTTGCATGGCCAAACCATTTGACTTGCTGCTTTCTAATAAAATCTAGAGCAGCTTTAACTCCCACTTTAGTCCTGATTTCTTCATTTCTGATCTTATCTCTTCTTGATACGTTGAGTATTCTTCTCAGGAACCTCATTTCTGTTGTTGTGATTTTTCTTTTCTCTTTTTCTGTCATTGTCCAGGTTTGGCATTGGTAGCACAGAGTTGGTAGGAAGATTGTGTTGTAAAGTGCTTTCTTAGTAGTTATTGATACATGTTTGTTCTTTAGTATTGGTGCCATTTGTCCAATGAGTTGATTTGCCTTATTGCACCTATTTTCGATCTCGTATTCTGATCTGCCATTTGATGATATTATACTTCCTAGGTACTTGAAGCTCTTTACTTGTTTCAAGGGATGTTCGTTTAGGTGAATTGTTGCTGTTTGTTCTTCTTTAGTTATAGTCATTACCTCTGTTTTGCTTGTGCTAATTTTCATGTTATGTTCCCTACACATTTCGTTTAGACTATTCATGTGGTCTTGTAATTCAGCTTCTGATTTTGCTATTAGTGCTTGGTCGTCCGCAAACAGGAGTTCTCTAATGGTTAGATTTGCAGATGGTTCTTCTTCTGTGTTCTCGTCATGCGGTATTCTTGCTGTCTCTGCTTGGCTGGTTTCTTTACATATGTTGTCTATATATGTTATGAACAAGAGAGGGGACAGGACACAACCTTGTCGTACTCCAGATCTTATGGTGAAGGGTTCTGAGTGGCAGAATATATATATATATATATATATATATATATATATATATTTCTAGTATTCCTCTTGCTAGCCGTGGTTCATTAACTCTTTCACTACCAAACAAAAACTGGGCTGTGACCAAACAGAAATTTATGGCAGAAACTTGGAACTAGGGGTGTGTTACAATAATGCTTTTAAAATGGTTAAGATGGTAGCAGATCTATTGTATTACATATCAAATTAAAGAGGATTGCACAAGGAACATGACAGTGTTAATAATTAATTGATAGGTTACAAATATTATGACAATAATGAGAGGTTTAATAATAACAACTGAAATTAAAGAGGTAAAAATTATTTAAAACACTGCACTTATAAGGTGTTTTCTACACTCCTATACTGCTAATCATGTTTAATTTACTGAATAATCAAACAAACACCACTTGTCTTCAAGAATATAAACAGTATTGCTCATTAAAGTAACCCAAAAAGAAGCACTTTGATGCACGGTCATTTCGGGACATCAATGATTATCTACTCGTCTCTTCCAATCACCGATATTCGCCTTCGTTACTACAAAAGGCTGTGACATGGCGTGATCGCGAATCTCCGTTTTCCCACTTCAAAGGTTAGTGAAATACTTTATCGCGATACATCGGTGTTCAAAGGTTGTGAAATCGCTGTTTTTCAGTCGTCTGTCCTCCAACAAACACGCGATATCTCTTTTGATCTTGGAGTCAATGACTTGTATTCACCCCAAGACCGAAGTGCTCGCTTGTTGTCCTGAATCCAAAGGTCAATAACTTTCCCAACAACTGTCACTGTCCTTACTCATCCGGTCGATGACCTCCAGTCTCCCGCATCTCGTGACATTACCAAGGCTTTTGATACAGTCAGCAGAGAAGGACTGTGGAAAATTATGGCAAAATATGGCTGTCCACGAAGGTTTGTCCAAATAGTGCGGCTATTTCATGACGGCATGCAGGCAAGAGTACAGGAAAATGGTGAACTGTCTGAACCCTTTCCTGTCACCGATGGTGTGAAGCAAGGATGTGTCCTGGCACCAACACTGCTCAGCCTCATGTTTTCAGCCATGTTGATGAATGCCTTCGGGAACGATGACATTGGAATAGACATCAACTACCGTATGGATGGAAAATTATTCAATCTCAGAAGGCTGAAAGCTAAAACCAAAATTAACAGCGACACCGTCAGAGAGCTCCTGTTTGCTGATGATTGCGCTTTATACGCCAACTCAGAGGCGGACATGCAACATAATGTTTCAGCTTTCTCACATGCCTTTGCCAACTTTGGGCTCAATATCAACTTGGAGAAGACTGTAGTTATGTACCAGCCAGCTCCAGGGAACAATCACACTGTGCCGAATATCAAAGTGAATGATCATAGACTAAGTGTTGTAGACAAATTCACCTATCTTGGCAGCACTGTGTCACAAGCTGCCACAATTGATGACGAAGTGAATACAAGAATCTCCAAGGCCAGTGCGGCCTTTGGCAGACTGTACAAGAATGTATGGGACATAAATGGAATAAGCCTGCAAACAAAGCTAAAAGTCTACAAAGCTTGTGAAACCTGGACTGTTTACCAGCGACACGCTAGGAAATTAAACCACTTCCACACAGTCTACCTAAGGAAGCTACTGAAGATTAAATGGCAAGACAAGATTCCAGACACTGAAGTCCTAGAAAGAGCATCCATGCCCAGTATCCACAATATACTGATGAAGAATCAGATTCGTTGGGCTGGTCACCTGACTCGCATGCCAGATCACAGGCTCCCTAAACGAATTTTTTTACAGCGAACTGCGTTGTGGTAGACGCTCCCAAGGTGCCCAGAGGAAACGCTTTAAAGACACTCTGAAAATTTCACTGAATGCTTTTGCAATTCATCATGACACCTGGGAGGCTGCAGCCAGAGACCGAAATTCGTGGCGTGCATTATTACGCAAAGGTGCAGTCATATGTGAGGCAACCAGGACTGCAAGAGCTGTGAAGAAAAGGCAGGACAGAAACGTCTCAAAAGAGTCTCCTCCAGAGACGTCAAGCATTCTTTGCCCACATTGTCAAAGAATATTTCGAGCCAAAATAGGCCTTATCAGCCATCTTAGAACCCACGGCTCCATACCTTCAACCCCACTGGATGAAATGAATGGTCATCATCATTCTTGATGGACAAACAAAAACATAACACAACACTCATCACACCACAGTTAAAAAAAAACATACACACGTTGCCATGAGCTTAAGAAATACAAGACGAAAACTTTGTGTCACTCGTACCTTTCCTTTAAGTGCCTCTCGCCAGCGATCTCGTGAGATGTCAACGGTTTCTGAGCATCAAGCAGAACTTGCAGGATTCTCACATCTTTGGATAAAGTCAAATCGAGGCCGACAAGTGTAGAGTTGACAAGACTGCCAAGTTTCTCCACGTAACATGCCATCTTGTTAACTGTGTTTCGTAACAACTCATTTATGTATGTTTTCAAGTTCATATTATGTACATATATTCAGCAGCTGCTGGACTTCAACGTCATTTCACATCGATACTATTATTTGTTGAGTAATAAACACCATATATTAAACGATAATGAAATGCAAGCCAACGTAATCCACACAAGCGAAGACCAGCAATTTATGTTTATTATTCATAGCTGTTTAAAGTTGCCAGCGCTTTTTGCACGGTGTATCTCTGAGTGTGTTTGAGTGATAATTTGTTTTTATTATCATCGTGTGCCATGCCGATAAATGTGGGTGGTCATGTTTCGCTGTCTTACACGATCACCAGAGTCCTGGATCAGCTCCGTGTTCCGTGTTTTCGTCTATCTAGACCATACCACATGGCCATGCTGTCCAGGTATTTACTTCTCTGCCTTCCCCTTGTTCTTTTACGCTCGATCTTGCCAGTTGTCACCAAGTTCTCCAATTTGTTTCTTCTCATAATGCGTCCAATAAATATTGACTATCTACATGAAATTGCTCTAATCAGTTTACAATTTTCATTTGTTTCTTGTAGGACGTGGTCGCTGGTTTTTCTGTCTGTCCATGGCATTATTTTAATTTTAATCAGAAACCACGTTTCCACATTCATCAGATATTTCTCAGCTTGTCTGCTCATTGCCCACACTTCAAATCCATATAATGTTACAGGTTCTATGAAGTACTTTAACGCTCTTTTTCTAGATGAAATTAAAATCTTTTCATTGGCCAGTACAGTTTCGATCTTACAAATGGCTACCCTCGCCATTCTGATTCTTGTTATAATCTCTTGAAGCCACCTCCCATCAGATGTTGTGACTGTTCCGAGATTATTTTGACCGATTCACTGGTTTAACAATATTTCCATTTACCTATATATTACATTGTCGTAGTTCGAAATGCCTTCAAAGTCGCAGACTGCTACAGCGACCATCGATTAATCATAATGAATATTCCATTGGCACCTTGCCGTCTTGACAGACGGTAGTTTGTGCTTTAACAAGGCATAATAACTTTTACCTATGGCAGTAGCGCATGTGACTGATAAGGCCAATTTGCGCTGTAAATGTCCGTTCACAGTGGGTGCATGTGAACACGTGGTCATTTCCACCATCATGCACCATCTTACGTCTCAAACGCTCGGTGTGTGACTTATCTGCAATAATTTTCTCCTTTGTCTTTATTCCATTTCTGATGTTTGCACTCCATGCAACACGTTCAGCGGCGACTTGCTCCCAATGTGCATTATCAATGCCTGTATCAATCATGTCCCGCTTACACACATCTTTGTATCGTAGTAGAGGCCGACCCTGAGATCTCTTATCCATCTGTAATTCACCAAAAAAAGATGTCCTTTGGTATTCTACCATCATCCATCCTCCTAAGATGTCCTATCCATCTAAGTCTACGAAGACTGAGCATGGAATAAACTGTCATACAACCTGCTCTTTCCAATACTTCAGTATTTGTGATTTTGTCTTGCCACTTAATACCAAGAATTCTTCGCAGACAAAGCATATGAAAGCTGTTTAAACGTTTCTCTTGGTGTGAGTAAGTTGTCCAGGTTTCACTGCCATAAAGAAGAGTACTAAGGACACAGGCTTGATAGATAATGACTTTTGTTTTGGCAGTAAGCTTCCTGTTCTCCCAGACTCTTTTTATTAACCTGTTCATTGTTGTTGCTGCCTTACTAATCCGGATGTTGATTTCCTGATCTAGGGATAATTTGCTATTTTCCACTGATCCTAGATATGTAAAATGGTCTACCATCTCTAGTTCGGCGTCGTCAATAAAGATTGATGGTACCCCATGTGCACCTTGTGATGTGTCTTCTTTTTGCTAATTGTTAAACCAAATTCAGAACAAGCATTGGAGAATGCAGATAGTAGACATTGCAATTCTTCATCAGAGTGGGTCGTAACTGCAGCATCATCTGCACAAAGCAACTCTCTGATCAGTACTCTCCTAATTTTGGTCTTGGCCTTCAATCTTTGAGCATTGTAAAGGCCGCCATCTGAGCGTGAGTGAATGTATATACCACCATCCTGATCACGAAAGGCATATTTCAGTAGAAGTGAAAAGTATATTCCAAAGAGGGTGGGAGCTAGTAAACAACCTTGCTTAACTCCACTCTTGATTTCAAATTCTCAGATTTCAAACTTAAAAAAGACAATAATGGTAACTTATCTCAAACGACAACTAGCCAAAAAACATTCCCTTATGTATGGCACGTTACACCCTCCTTAGGTATTTATAATGCCCATGTTAAACACTGCCTCAGTGAGTCATTTGTTATTGATTATTTTTCATGCGTTTTAATGTTCTTTTGTTGTCAAAAGTTGCTTCATAAGTGATGTTGAATGAAAGAATGTATGAGAGGAAATAGAGAAGAAGGGCAGAATGTCAGACGGGCCTGCGTGCCCAATTCTTAACCATTTGAAAATAAAGACTTATTATTATTATTATTATTATTATTCTTCAGAAGTTGCACCATCAAACTTGATTATACCCTTCATGCCTGTGTGGAACGATTCCACAATGGACAGAAGAGTTGGTGGGCAGCCAATCTTCTTTAGTGCCTTGAATAGACCATCACGACTGACCAAATTAAATGCCTTTGTGAGGTCGATGAAGGCAATAAACAGTGGTTGATTCTGTTTACGGCATTTTTCTTGCATTTGTCGCAATGAGAATATCATATCAGTGGTAGACCAGTTCTGTCGAAAGCCACACTGATTCGGGGTAGACTTGATCTCCTAGGACTTGAAGTCTGCGCAGAACAATTCTGGCAAATACTTTTCCAACAATACACAGAAGTGAGATACCCCTATAGTTGTTGCAGTCGCTCCGATCGCACTTGTTCTTGTACAGTGTTATGATGCTTGAATCTTTGAAATCCTGTGGGACTTGTCCTTCTCGCCAGCATAGCTCTATTAGCTGGTGGATCTGTAGAGCGAGGGTGTCTTGCCCACTCCTGATAACCTCTATTGGAATCCCATCCTTACCTGGAGCCTTGCCAGATGCAAGTTCATTTATAGCACACTTAACTTCTGTTATGGTGGGAAGTGTGTCCAGGTGGTTAAGAGTTGGTAGCGCCTCTATGGCGTTGAGGGCATCATCCGCTAGTTTGGTCTCACTTGAGTAAAGCTCCAAATAGTGCTCTACCCATCTGTCCATCTGCTGTTTCTTATCAGTTATGATTTCTCCAGTCAAGGTTTTCAATGGTGCACTTCTTTTGATCACTGGACCACAGGCTTTCTTTATTCCTTCATACATGCTTCTTATGTCTCCCTTATCACTTGCGTTTTGAATGGACTCACATAACTTGATCCAATAATCATTTGCACATTGCCTGGCAGACTTTTGCACATCCTTCCTAGCTTGCCTTAGTTCACTCAGAGTGTTACGCGTTGGTCTTTCCTTGTTTCTTAAGAGAGCTTTCTTCTTATCAATCAAGGGCTGCAGAGTCTCGCTGTTTGCCGCAAACCAGTCCTGCCTCTTATGATCCACAGTGCCGTAAACCCCTTCAGCAGTTTTATTAAGAGTTTCCTTAATTTGACCCCACTTTTCATTTACTGTACAATTTTCTGGTGTATCAGTGAAAGCGTCTTCAAGTTGCTGTTGAAAATGAAAGCACTTTTCAGGATCGTGAGTGTTAATAATATTAATCCTGCGGCTAGATTTGTGTTTAGCTGTGTAGATTCTCCTTGGTCTCAGTCTAACCCATGCAACAACCAAAGAATGATCCGTATCACAGTCAGCACTGTGGTAACTTCGAGTCATTGATATATGGTTCAGATGTTGTCTCCGTGTGATGATGAAGTCCAGCTGGTGCCATGGCCGGATCTTGCATGTTTCCGTGTGACCTTATGCATCTCTTTTGTTTTAAAAAAGGAGTTTGTAATACATAGGTCATTACTGGTGCAATGCTCCAGCAGCCTTTGCCCATTTTCATTCATGCGACCGATGTTGTATTTTCCAAGGCACACTGGCCATGAACTCGAGTCCTTGCCCACACGAGCATTGAAATCACCGAGCATATAAATGTAGTCAGATTTTGGAACTGCCTTGATCACGGAGTCTAACTCCTCATAGAACGAATCCTTCACATCATCAGAGGAATCGAATGTCGGTGCATATGCAGTAATAATGGTGGCAAACCCACAAGAGGTTGCCAAGCGCAGGGATAATAGTCTTTCATTTCCTCCTGCTGGAATTTCAATCATTCCCAGTAGCGAATTCTTCACTGCAAAGCCCACACCGTGTTGCCTGTTTTCTGCCTGCCCTCTACCCTTCCAAAAAAACGGTGTAATTGTTTTCCCTGAGTGACCCTTCCTCAGCGAGGCGAGTCTCCTGCAGGCCAGCAATATCAATGTTAAGACGATTGAGTTCGGCATCAATCACAGCCGGTTTTCTCACATCGTCAATATTGGTCAAGTCAGTGGAAAATCCTGGACACATGGTTCTCACGTTCCAGGTTGCAAGCCGTAGCTTGAGGTTTCTATTTTTAATTTTGTTTGTGCCTGGTGTATTGGTTTTACAGCCTGCGATTCAGATTTTGTCCTAGCCCCAAGCACCCATTGAAGCAGGCAGGCTGTGGCTGATCAGCACCCAATTGGCCGGGGGCTGCCCAGCTTGAGGCGGGCGGTAGCTGATCAGTGACACCTGTAGGTGTCTCCCACCGTCAGAGGCAACGCGTGGCGCCCCATGTCTACGCCAGTTGACAGGGACTTATAACCCGTAACAGTTGCCTCTCGCTTTGATTCCGAGACCAGTTAAGACCAGGGATGGAGTTATTGCCTCTCCATAGCACAAAGCCTGGGTTAAAATATAGAGATCATGTGTTGCCCATGCAGCATGATCCCTCTCTCGGCCTGCCTAGTTCACTCCAGAGGAAAGGTAACACCCCTACATCCGGAACAAGACAAGCTGCAGAAGCTGCCGGATCAGCAAAGCAATGTTCTATCTGTCCGTCTGTCGGAGCTTCGATCCTAGACCAGCTACCAACCAAGGCTTAGGGCCTGGTCTGCCCTGCCATGACATTTTGTCTTTAGCTTGCATTTCCTCGCACCAGGGTAAGGCTTGTACCCTCCCAATTGCGCTCTTCCGCCCGAAGCCGTTGGCACAATGTGGGGTGTCGGGTTTGGTAAGCTCCGCCCAACGTTCGGCGCTAACAGAAAACAAGTAGTACTGTCTACTGTTATATGGTAGCTCAGTCATATCTGACTAAGACTTGACACCGATAATGAATATACATATAAAATTAAATAAGGTCAATAATACAATGGAACTGCAGGGGCATTAAATCCCACCTCCCAGACATCATGAAACAACTGGGGAGCCAGAACTGCATTTATTCTCTGCAGGAAACCCACCTGAAACCAAATCAACAGTATAGGTGCCGTGGGTTCATGGTAATTAGACAGGACAGGACAGAAGCTAAAGGGGGCGGGGTTGCCCTGTTAGTGCACGAACAGTTCCAGATTGTGACACAGGAAACATTCCGCACCAAGAACTTGGAGTGTGTCAGTGCAACTATCACAGGGAACCCTAAACATCTAACTATAATTAATGTATACTGTCCCAGAGGGTTAATTGAGGATGAAGACACCCAAGCCCTCCATACCAGACTTACAGCAGAAGCCCTAATAGTGGGAGACTTCAACTGTCACCACAACACATGGGGAGCTATACAGAACGACAGGGCTGGGACAAAACTCATGGAGTTTATCGAAGACAATCGGCTGGCAGTGCTCAACGATGGGGCGATAACCAGGATAGATCCCAGACCAAAATGCCAATACACAGCCATTGACCTGACAATAGCCACCTTAGGTCTAGCAAGCAGCCAGTGAGAAGTGACAGAGGACACGAACACAGACCACTACCCATAATAATCAACACCTGAACAAAGCCCCAGCTAAGCGCCAACAACAACAGGCCAGCCTTTCACTTCAAGAAAGCAAAATGGGAGTAGTTCAGAGAAGAGATGACCAACACAGACCTGGAACAGCAGGAACGGGAAGGCATTGATAAATATACGGAGAGACTGACCAGAAACATACTGCGGATAGCCATCAAGCACATCCCTAACAAAAATATGCCATGAGTACCTAAGACCGGGTAAGAAAGAGCCCCAGACACCCCAAAAACGATGGCACAACCCAGTGGCCTGGTGGAACGACAAGTGCACAGCGGCACAACAAAATAGGAAAAGAGCGCTGCAGAAATACCAGAAGAGAATTTTGAAGAATTCAAGAAATTCAGAAACGATGCAAACAGAGCAGTAAAACAAGCAAAACAAAAGGAATGGAAAAGATCCTGTCAAACACTCAGTCCAGATACACCGACCACAAAGGTGTGGAAACAAATAAAAGCTATTCAAGGAAATAAAAAGACCAGCAAAATCCCAACCATCAAAAGCACGAAACTAGCAGTAACAGACTAGGACAAAGCCAAAGTGTTCGGAGATTACTTTCACGAAGTCTGCTCTAACAAAAGACTAGGAAGCAAAGAAAGACATAGAAGGGAGGTACTGACACAAGAGCTAAAAGACAAAGCAGACGAGAACATCGAAGAACACTTTATGGATGCAGACGTCACAACAGAGGAGGTGATGACAGCGCTAAACGAAAAATCTGAAACCGCGGCTGGGGCGGACATTCTAAATTATACCATCCTCAATAAGCTTACGAAGAACACCTTAAAAACGATTACTAAGCTGTATAATGTAATATGCCGGTCTCTCTGGCCGAGGGGTTACAACACTTTCTCCGTAATCCCGTTTATCACGCAGAGTCTCGTAGCGGGCGAGAACTGGGAGCGGTTCGTCCCCCGCTGGTGACTTGCGGGATACTGAGCCGGCCGCTCAGAAAGCAATGGCAAACTACTGAGCGTAATCTTGCCAAGAAATCAACAGACAGCTGAAAGATGCTGCTGTTGGCAGCGATGTCCTGTAAAGGATATGCAAAACATATATAATGTAATATGGCAGACGGGAAAGATTCCCAGACAATGGAAAACAGCCACGGTGATCCCAATCAAGAAACTAGGGAAAGAGCCAACTAGGGTAGAATCATACCGCCCCATCTCGCTGACATCGCACCTGGGCAAGGTTATGGAGACTGTGATAAATAAAAGAATAACATTCTACCCGGAGAAGAATTAACTGTACAGCCATACACAATCCGGGTTTAGAGCCAACAGGTGCAAGATGGATCAAATCATCAAATTGGAAGACCATGTAAAGAAAGGATTCAAGAGAGGGGGAAAGACTTTGGCTGTATTCCTGGACCTATCCCAGGCGTACGATCAATGCTGGAGTGAAGCCGCACTAATCAAACTAAAGAAAGTAGGCATAGCGGGTAGAAACTACAAATACATAGAAAACTTCCTCAAAGATAGAAGCTTCTCAGTGAGGATAGGGAATGAGGTATCCGACACATATGTGCAAGAGAACGGCATTCCCCAGGGCTCGGTCATCTCACCAACAATCTTTTCAATACTGGTGAACGACCTGACAGAGGAGATTCAAGACCAGAAAACAGGACTATCTCCATTCGCGGACGACTGCGCCATATGGAGGAGTGGCAAGGCGGCAAAGAGTACAAGAGGACCTCTCCAAAAACAAATAAACAAGCTAATAGCATGGATGGACAAATGGGGTTTCAAAATCAATACCAATAAAACGGTCAGCATGGTATTTAGCAGCAAGAAGAAGTTATATCATAACAAGGACTGGAAAATAGAGATAAAAGGGGGAAACCATTAACAGAACAAAGAGCAGTCTTCCTAGGAATGACCCTGGACGAACAGATGAACTGGTCAAAACATATAAGCCAGACATTAGAAAACTGCAAGAGAGCAAGCAACCTACTGCGGGTGATAAAAGGTAACGGTTGGGGTGCCCAAACCCAAACATTTATCAGGGGCAAGCTAGAATACGGCAGCATTGTGTACGACTCAGCATCAGAAGTCAACAAGAGGAAACTAGACACCATACAGACCCAAGCAATAAACACCAACCTGGGTGCTGGAAAATGTACATCAAGAGAAGCCATGGAGGTAGCACTGGGTGTACTTCCACTGAGTCTGAGGCATAAACAGCTGACGTATAACTACTGGCTAAAGGTAGCTCAAGACAAAATCCACCCTGGATACCAACCGTTCAGTGACAACAACAGCAAAAAAAAAAGGGGGGGGGGGCATCCCAATAATAAAACTGCAAAGACCGGCAGAATGGGAAGCAGCAGAGAAGATGAAGGAAGAAATGGAGCTAGCTGAGACCCTGAAACAGACAAGACGGTTCAAGCCAACAATCCCACCATGGGAACTTACAGTCCCATTCACTGACTGTAATCTAGCAAAGTCCATCACCAAGGACACAGAGGACACAGATGCAAGAGACGAGGCCGAGGAATACATACAAGAAATCAGTAAGGATAACCTCATAATATACACAGACGGGTCCAAGAACAAACAGGGAGAGGTAGGAGCAGGAGTAGTGGTCCCAGACTGGAAGATGAAGAGACAGTTCAAACTAACAGACCAGACAGCAGTATGCACGGCCGAACTGGTAGCCATAATGAAAGGCCTAGAGATCGCAGCCGAAAAACCACCACTGAGACTGTGCATATTAACAGACTCCCTGTCATCAGTACAAACGCTCGGGAACTTCAATAGAGGCAACAGACCTGACATAAAAGAGGAGATACTAGCGACAGCTACAAACCTCAGGTACATGGGATGCCAAGTCACCATCGGATGGATACCAGCTCACAGGGGTATCCCGGGAAACGAACAGGCAGACAGAGCGGCGAAACGAGGAATAACCAGCAATAATAAAAATCTGCACAGGTCTAAGTAAAGAAGAAGGGAAGAATATAGTCAAAACTACATTCTCAAGGAATGGAGGAAACAGTGGCGAGACAGCGCTAAAGGTCGTCATGCCTACCAAGTATTGGGTGAACCCAGATACAAGCCACAAGTCAAGACCAACATGAAAGCACCGGCAAACAGACAGCTGTGGAGAATCAGACTAGGCAATTGGAAAGATACAAGAGAAAACCCATTCTGCAGAGAGTGCGGAGAAAACAACACCATCGAACGCTACTTACTAGTATGCGACAAGTACAATAGAGAGCGAAGGGACCTGAGAGATCATTTCGTCAAAACTGGGAAACCAATGACAATGACGGAGTGCCTGCATATAAACAGCAACCCAGAAACCCAGCGACTGGTCAGACAGTTCCTATGCAGAACAGGGAAGACCGTATAACCTCCCTACACTGTATATATATGTATATATATTTTTGTATGTATGTGTGCATGTTTTTATGGTTAAAAAAAAAAAAAAATATGTACGTAATTTAACAAAAAAACAAACCTATGTACATAATTTAACCAAAAAAACAAAAAGGGCGAATGGCAGGAAGGTGGGTTGGCTCTTCCGGCAGAGCACCTGAACTAGGATGAGACCAGGTCATCTTGTTGCTACATCAAACCCACACGTGATGATGAAAAACGCCAAACAACAAACTTAAAGGAATTCGGGCCGCTGACCTGGGGGACGGCTCGAGACTTGCATTTGAATTCCCTGCCTTTGCCTACAACGAGTCTTTATGACGACTAGACATGACCGGGACCAGCCCCGATGAGAATAACACAAGAAGCGACAAGCACGTAACAGTGCTAATAGAGAAAAGAAGCCAACAAACGAAAGAAGGTGGGCTCCAGCAGGCCCGACCAAGGACCGGTCTTTATCAGGACCAACACAAGACAAAGAAAACAAACAGATAGCACAAAACAAATCTACCCGGCGAACAGAGCGGAACCACTAAAACCAGTAGGAATTAGGACTAACACTCCACACAACTACGGCTCTCAACAATAACCACAGCTGACGAAGCAGGTTAGATGAGACCGAATTTAGAATTTTTTTGGGGAAAATTGGAATTGGAATTGGAATATACTCACAAATTCATTCATTCATTCATTCATTCATTCATTCATTCAGTAGCATGGCCTTTGCAGAACCTCGCTCCCATAACGACCTTCGGGAATACCTCTCGATCACAAGCAAGATGACCCGCGTCCGATACACCCATTTGGAGATCATCCGCCACATCCTGCACCAATGTTCTCTTTGGCCTTCCTCTTCCTCTCTTCCCATTCATAAACCCCTCCTTTATTGTTCTCTCCAAACTTTCATGACGTTTCAAGTGACCAAAATATTTCAATTTTCTTTGTTTTATCGTCTTTAATAGCCAACTCACTTCGAAATTCAGCCCTTGAATTATGGAGGCATTTGTTCATTTCTTTACCCAAGATATTCTTAGAACCCGTCTATAGACTTTATATTCAAAAGCATTTATGCCCTTTTCACAGAATACTCACAAAAGAAACACAAAATTTGACGTATGTACACTGAATGAACGAATGAACAAACGAACGAACGAACGAACGAACAAACGAACGAACGAACTTTATTTGTAAAGGGTAACAAATTGGACACGCAGGCCCATGTTATATTCGGCCCTTCCAATCACTTATTTTTCGTTCATCAATAGTGCATGATACATTCACATTGGAAAAAAACAAACATTGTCAAATGAATGTTGTAAACATAAACAGTGTATATTACCATGCTATGAGACACATCCCCTACCCACAAATCCCCCACCCACACATCCACCACAAACCATACATCTCCTACACAAATCTCCTACCCACCCACACACATACACAGACATACATACATGTCCCCAACCATCCATCCATCCCCCACCCACACACACACATATCACTTACACACCCACACAGAACCCAGGCACACATACATGCACCAACTCACCCATCCCCCACCCACACATCCCCCACCCACACACATCCCCCACCTACACACATCTCCCCACCTACACATATATCCCCACCAATCCCATAACACACACACACCCACCCACACACCCTCAACCACCCAGTCAAGCACAGATCCCCAACCCACACACCTCACCCACACACACATCTCCCCACAAACCCACACATCCGCACCTACCCACGCACACTTGCCACACTCACCTGCACATATCCCCAACATACAAACACTCACCCATCCACACACACCCCCACCCACCCCCCAACCTACACACACTCTCCAACCCACACATCCTCCACCCACCCCCAATCACCCATCCCCCAACCAACAATCCCCCACCCACACACACCCCATCCTTGCACACAGACATCCCCCCACACACACATCTCCCTACTCATACACACATCCCCCCCACACACACACCCCCACCTACACATCTCCCCACCAACCAACACATTCCCCATCAACCCCACCAACCAACACATTCCCCATCAACCCACACATATATCCCACCCACATACCCCCACCACCCACACATAGAAGAGTAACTGAAGAGTAGGGAGATAAAAGATAAATTCAACGTAGAGGAAAAGAGCAGATTTAATGCATTATCCGATCTGGAAATATTATTTAAAGATGTGTACGACCAATAGGGAAATATTAAAGAAATCATTCAACCAAGCTACAGAAACAACTATGAAGATGATGGGACACAAGAAATTGATGATGGAAGATAGCAATAGATAACATAAATAACAATGAAAAATTATGAAGAGATTCCCAGGAAAATTAGGAAATTTTGCAAAGAGGTAAAAGAAGCATGGCTTGATGAAAATTGCAGGAAAATTGAAAACCACCACATAATAAAACAGGATTCGTTTGTACATGTGTGGTCAGATTATGTGAAAGACCTTTGTGATGATACACGAGAAGAGCAGTATTATATTCGGAATAATAATGAAGGACCATCAATTTTAACGATTAAAGTTAAGAAAACGCTAATCCATGTGAAAACTGGCAAGACCCCTGTCCAGACAACATCACAACGGAAATGATCAATGCCTTAGAAGAATTTGGAAAAGAGCAGGTCACAAGAATGCTGAACGCAATATATGATACTGGAGATATACCTCCTGAATTTTGTAAATCTATATTTATTGCCATAGCAAAGACATCAGGAGCTTTTGAATGTGATCAACATCAAACAATTAGTATGATCAGCCACATCACAAAGATTATATTAAGAATCACATGCACATAGTTAGGAAGAAAATAGAACCCGAAATAGGACAAGAACATGTGGGTTTGTAGGAGGCAAGTGTACACTAAATGCTGTGGATATGCCGAGAACAGTAATTGATCGTTCAGTAGAATAAATAAAGACCCACATCTTTGATTTATTGACAAAACAATGGCTTTCGATAGAGTAAAACATGTTGACGTGATGAAGATGCTTGCAGGTTTACAAATTGATGAGACTGTGAGGTTTATTTCTAGGGGTTATATCTGTTAGAATGTAACACCCACTTAAGAGGAATTTAATTGTCTGAGGAATATTATCAGGGTACGCCCAAAGGGGATGGGTTCCTATCATCTATCAAGATCACCTTCTGGAAGCTAAATTTTATTGGCTCGTGCCCCCACGTGAAGATACTAAGGATGTGTCGTATCAACACGAATTAATGAAGAAAAAATATATATATATAAGTTTAAGCTTCTTGGAAAGGTGTGGAGACCACGGACTGTTGCCACTATCCCAAAATTGGATGCCCTTTTCTATCACTGGGGAAAAGGTGCTAGTGTGCAGGTGTCCGCCCTCATATGGTCTAAATTAATATGGTCACATATGATTTCTAATACACAAGTATTTGATAGACCAGACCAACAATATCATGACAAACCATTCACAGGATAACCCGGACATACAGTGACATCACATAATATTTGTGTTTACAAACAATATGTAAGAATCAATCAACAAATGGTCTGGTAACATAAAGTGTAATAAATCAAAAAAATATGACAACCAAATATATTCTTCACATTGATTACATCTCTGGAGAAAACATTGTCAGGTTCACATGGAATATCAGCTGAGGTAACTGCATAATTGTGGAAACACAAATAGTGAAATCATCCAACATCATTACAATATCATAATGTATAACAAAGTACTACCAAAATTAATAAAAAGGATATTCATATATTTGATGCAGTTGATATCTGCCGGTAGGTACTTTGGTGGGTGTAAGATTCACATGGATGCAGGTCTCTTCCGGGGAACCAGTTTTCTCTCAAGGGGTCATCATCAAAGTGAGTGAGGAATGGTAAGGTCTTCAGTTTGGATCTAACATCAGGAATTCTCACTGGGTTCATGGGTTACATGGGTGAGATCTTGGTAGGATGGGGGTGGTGGATGATGCAAGGAAATGGGCTGTATTAATATTTGGGCTTGCAAAAGATGGACATGACATACAAGTTTACCGCCCTCAGCAACCAAGACCGCATCTTCACAACCGTAGGCTTTCGGTTAAGCGCCCCATCTGATGGTCCAAACAAAATACAACTTCATAAGCATTTGCCTACAATTTACATATCAGTAAATCATAAAACCTGTCATGAAACAATAAAACAAAATAACAAAATAAAGACCAAAAAAAAAAGAATAAGACAAGAGAGGGAAGCATGTGTCTCCTCAATAGTGAGAGCACATCCCTCTTATCTGTATAGATGGCATTCAATCCATCATATCATGCTGTATGGTCCTGATGGGATCAACTCTGGGTGCAACCAGGACAAATAAAAATATAATAGTCATAACTTTAAGACCAGGGAGTCTGATTGTGATCAGGTCATCTGGTTATTTTAAATTAAGTTGATTCAAAGTCATCAGGATGTAACAGACATGTTTGTAAAGAAGTTATCTTGTGGTAGAGGCATGATGTGATTAAGATCAAGGTATATTGTGATGAAAGTGGGTTGAACTAGATGCATACTATGGTAGATGCATGGGAAAGGTGCATGTAGTGACACTTCCTAGTAAGCCAGAGATAGGTTGAGACTGTTGCTTGATAAGACAGGGTGTGTTGAGATGGATGTAAGTTGAGTACCGCTCGCTGTTTCCGGCTGTAGGCGATGTGGGTGTATGGAGTTCCGTTTTGGTCAGAACTATGAAGTCGAAGGCTGTGAGTTGGCTGGGAATATCTCACAGAGACAGACCTTAGACTTACAAAAAAAAAATATTAATAAAGATTGGTAATAAGTAGAGCAATAGCAACCTATTAAGAGAGGTGTGAGACAGGGATGTGTAATGTCTACAGATAACTTTACCCTATACAGTAAAAATATTTATAGAAATGTAGAAGATATGAGAGAAATCACCATTGGGGGACGTAACATCAGATATGCGTATGATATAGTAATGATTGCAGGCAATGAGCTGGATCTGCAACATTTAGAGGATACGTTTATTGCACACAGTGAACAACTAGGGTTATGATTAAATTGTAAAAAGACGCAGCTTATGGTCGTATCTGGGAAGAACGAAATACGGCAGTGAAGTATACTGGATATGAGAATATTCTTGAACAAATGAATCGGTACAATTATCTCGGAACAGTCATAACATCTGAAGGAAGGTGACTTTAAGTCATTAGAACATGAATTGCCATGGCGAAGATAGCATTTTGCAAGATGGAAAATA
>JACEFZ010015683.1:0-57500 GCA_014155875.1 Cepaea nemoralis | reverse complement strand
TAAGCTGATATATTATGCCACATGACCGGCTCAATGATGAACGGGTTACGAACGCATTTCGTAATCCCGAATACCCGTGTTCGAAACACAGCTGTCCGTCTTGCAGCCGTCCGTCTTGCTTTGGATTTTACGAAATGGTATCATGCTGGTCGTTCAGAAAACAATGGCAAACTACTGAATGTAAACTTGCCAAGAGATAACAACAGTACAAAATGCTAGTGTTGACTATGATGTCCTGTAAAGGATATGAAACTAACATTTATGTGATATATAATACAGCATGTCTGCTACCATATTTACAACGTGTAAGTCATTACTAAGACACACACCTGCTTCCTATTTCCCGCCATCCATTTGTGTTCGGTACAAATTTACATTTATTTGCCACTGAATCTGTTCATTTGAAATAGCACAGAGGCAACCGTCATTCTTTGGCCTCATTTTGAGATGACACAAACTTTGAACATTTTGTGACGACGGGAAATATTTGTGGACAGAGAGATAAGGGAACACAGTGAGAGAAAATTCGTGACGGAGATTGCAATTTGGGGAGAAACATGATCGCCCTCGCTAGTAGGCAGGGCACTTGATGATGATGGATTCCTTCCACTTTTCTGTCCACTTGTGTTTTAATTGCTATGATTCTTTTTATTATTAATGATTAATTAATTAATTAATATTAGCCGCATAAAGAACAGAACACAAAAGAAGAACCAACGGGAAATCACACCATTAAAGAACTCCTATTTGCAGACGATCAAGCATTAATAGCAAAATCAGAATCAAAATTACAAGATAATAGGTAGTATGAAATAAGTGTGTATGGAACATAATATGACAATAAGCATAAGTAAAACAGAGGTAACGAATATAACCAAAGAAGAAAGATCAACAAGGATTCATCTAAACCAGTCGTTAATCGACCGGTGGGGAATTCCCCCCCCCCCCCACCCCAGGGTGGAATTTTAGGGTTTCCGGGGGGGGGGGGGGGGGGAATTAAGATTATTTCAAGATCGCGTTAATACAAGAAACGATTACTTGATATTGTTTTTCCCTTCATACTTTACGGTTCTGTACGTCTCACCCTTCTAAAACTCTTTTTATAAAGTAAGTAGATCCTCAAATTACGTTTTATGTGGACGTCTGGACTTGTTTTAGTATGTGCTGTTACATTTAGCTTCCATTATTACATACACTTGTAGAAAATGGGGGGGGGGGGATTTTTAGGTAGGAAATACGAAAGGATGGGGGGGGGGGGGGGCGGGGATGACGTTCTGAAAATATGGTGAAGGGGGGCACGGGCCAAAATAAATTGAGAACCACTAATCTAGACCGTAACTCCCTGAAGCAAGTGGAGAGCTTCAATTTCCTAGGAAGTATAATATCGCCAAATGTCAAATGAATAGATGAGATCAAAAATAGATGCAATAAGGCGAATCAACTCATTGGACAAATGGCACCAATACTAAAGAACAAACATGTATAAATAATTACTAAGAAAGTAAAATTACTATACAACACAATCTTCCTGTCAAATCTATGCTACTAATGCCAAACCTGGACAATTACTGAAAAAGAGAAAAGAAACATCATAGCAACAGAAATGAGATTTCTGTGTAGAATACTCAATGTATCAAGAAGAGAGAAAATCAGAAATGAATAAATCAGGACTGAAGTGGGAGTTATAGCAGCGCTAGATGTCACCAGAAAACAGCAGGTTAAATGGTTTGGCCATATAACTAGATTGCCAACTAACAGTATACCACAACCGATGTACCGACCAGACGGAAGTAGAGGAAGCTGCCGTCCACGTAAACGATGGACAGAGGGAATTACAGGGTCCATGTGAATCTCGATATATGAAGTCCATGAACGGGCATTCTTACAGTCTCATCGAAAATCACAGGTGAAGCTTGGACAATGATCAGTCAAGCTGAAAAACATCTGATGGCTGTAGAAATGTGGTTTCTGAGGAAAATGCAAAGAATACCATGGACAGCCAGAAAGACCAATGAACAAGTCCTTCAAGAAACAAATGAAGATCGTAAACTGATCAGAGACATTAGACGTAGACAGTCACAATTTTTTGGACATGTTATGAGAAGAAATGATTTGGAGAACTTGGTGACAACTGGTAAGATCGAGGGAAACAGACCAAGGGGAAGACCTAGAAACAAGTATCTGGATGGCTTGGCCCTGTGGCATGGTAGAGACAGAAATACGGAAATGATCCACGACTCTGGTGATCGAGTGAGATGGCAGAACATGACCGCCCACGCTTACCGGCATGGCACATGATGGATGGATGGATTCAATATTTGTTTGGACACATTATGAGAAGAAACAAATTGGAGACCTTGGTAAACAACTGGCAAGATTGAAGGGGAAAATGCAACGGGAAGGCAGAGAAGTAAATACCTGGAAGGCTTAGCCATGGTGGTTTGGTCGAGACAAGAACATAGAACACTGATCCACGACTCTGGTGATCGTGTGAGATGGCGAAACATGACCGCAAACACTTAATGACATGGCACACGATGCTGATAATAAACTGTATCAGTCATACAAACTCCGAGACACTGGCCTCATTAAACAGCTATAAATAATGAACATCAGTCTCTGATCTTCGCTTGCGTGGATTACTTTGGCTTGCATTTCATTATCAATTCAATATATGAAGATTATTTCACAATAAATGAAAGTATGGACATGAAATGACGTTGAAGTCCAACAGCTGCTGAATATATGTACATTACATGAACTTGAAAACACACATAAAAGCGATGTTAACAAACTACAGTTTCACGTCACACTTATCAAAATGGCATGTTACGTGGAGAAACTTGGCGGTATTGTCAACTCTACATGTGTTGGCCTCGCTTTGACTTTATCCAAAGATGTGGGAATCCTGCAAGTTCTGCTTGATGCTCAGAAACCGCTGACATCTCACGAGATCGCTGGCGAGAGGGACTTGAAGGAAAGGTACGAGTGACACTATGTTTTCGTCTTGTATTTTCTTAAGCTAAAACTCTGGCCGAGGGTTACAACACTTTCTCAGTAATCCCGTTTATCACGCAGAGTCTCGTAGCGGGCGAGAACTGGGAGCGGTTCGTCCCCCACTGGTGACTTGCGGGATAACTGAGCCGGCCGCTCTGAAAGCAATGACAAACTACTGAGCGTAATCTTGTCAAGAAATCAACAGCCAGCTGAAAGATGCTGCAGTTGACAGCGATGTCCTGTAAAAGGATATGCGAAAGAAAAAAAAAATGGCAACATGTAGATTTTATACTGTGATTTGATGAGTAATATAGCCGTAAAGACATTGCAGAACATGTTTATGAGGCTTTGTGGATATTTTTAGACAGTACGTGAAGATAACAAAAGTAAGGTATTGCCGGGTGCAAGTATAATGGCTTAGTCTAATTAATATAAACACACGTGAAACCGCCGCATTTAAGAAAATGAAGAGTCTCATCTCATCTCATCTCATCATGTTCGTCTTGTAACTTGCGGTGTCGAGGTAAGTATAAACAGCGGGAGAGTGCCCGCTTATGGGCTTCATGTATCGATATTCCCATGGACTCTGTTATCCCCTGCATCCATCGTTTACGTGGTCGGCCTCTTCCTCTGCTTCCCACTGGTCTGTACATCATTGCTTGTTGTGGTATACTGTTAGTTGGTACGCTACTTGCATGGCCAAACCATATGACTTGCTGCCTTCTAATATCTAGTGCAGCTATAACCCCCACTTTAGTCCTAATTTCTTCACTTCTGATCTTATCTCTTTTTGATACATTGAGTATTCTTCTTAGGAATCTCATTTCTGTTGTTGTGATTTTACTTTTCTCTTTTTCTGTCATTGTCAAGGTTTGGCATTCGTAACATAGAGTTGGTAGGAGGATTGTGTTGTAAAGTGCTTTCTTAGTAGTTATTGATACATGTTTGTTCTTTAGTATTGGTGTCATTTGTCCATTGAGTTGGTTTGCCTGATTGCATCTATTTTCGACCTCGTCTTTTGATTTGCCATTTGATGATATTATACTTCCTAGGTACTTGAAACTCTTTACTTGTTTCGAGAGATGTTCGTTTAGGTGAATCGTTGTTGCTTTTTCTTCTTTAATTATAGTCATTACCTCTGTTTTGCTTGTGCTACTTTTAATGTTATGTTCCCTACACACGTCGTTTAGACTATTCATGTGGTCTTGTAATTCAGCTTCTGATTTTGCTATTAGTGCTTGGTCGTCCGCATACAGGAGTTCTCTAATGGTTAGATTTGCAGATGGTTCTTTTTCTGTGTTCTCGTCATGCGGTGTTCTTGCGGTCTATATTTGGCTGGTGTCTTTACATATGTTGTAGATATATGTTATAAACAAGAGAGGGGACAGGACACAATCTTGTAGTACTCCGGATCTTATGGTGAAGGGTTCTGTGTATCCTCCAGTTGCTCTCACTATGCAGTCACTGTTGTTGTATAAGCTTCTACATAGGATTGTTACACGTGTACTCACTCCATATTGTTAAAGAATTTCCCTCAGCTTGTTTCTATCTACTCGATCAAATGCCTTTTCTTGGTCGACAAAGGCTAAGTAGAGTGTTTCATTGAATTCGATTGATTTTTCTATAAGTTGTCTGAGAGCAAATATGGCATTTGTGCACCCTTTGTTTTTCCTTAATCCAAGCTGTGTTTCACATAGCTGGGGTTCTATAATAGTTCGTAATCTTTTCTCAAGAATTTTGCAAAATATTTTCCAAGTATAACTCAACAGTGAAATGCCTCTGTATTGTGTGCAGTCTCTTCTGCTTCCTTTGTTTTTCTAAACTGGGACAATTACGGCGTTTCCCTAGTCTCATGGTGTCTGTTTTTTTTACCCAAACATAGTTGAATAGTCTATGTTGCCACGATGTTCCTACTTCTCTTGCTGCTTTAATTAGTTTATTTGGTATTTCATCCTGTCCTGGTGATTTGTTCAATGGGGCTAATCTTATGGCTTCTATAATTTCTACTTTCAGTATGTCTGGTTCTAGTTCTTTGGTGGCATCTGTGTCGGTTTCTTGAATTCCTGTGACATCTGATGGAATGTTGAGAAGTTGTTCGAAGTACTGTTTCCATCTTATTATGATTTGTTTTTGTTCACTTATTGGTTCTCCATTTTCGCTGTTATTTTATGAAGAGTGTCTTATGCAATACATCACTATCAATGAATGTAAGAAAGAGAGTGCTGAAATGCTATATAGAACCAGTTTTGTTGTAAGGCAGTGAATCTTGGAATGTAGATGAACAAATTAGAAAGAACTTAGAAGCGACAGCGATGTGAATTTGAGTTGCCAATGTTGCGTTTTCTTGGACTGCCAGAGTAACAAACAATGATTGCCTGAAAGTAACTAATGAAATTAGAACACTATATATAACAAGAAGAAAGTGACAAACATCTTTCTATGGTCATGTGATGAGAGAAAGGACATTGGAGAACATCGTGACAATTGGAAAGATCGAGGGGAAGAGAGGTAGAGGCAGACCAAGAGAAATGATGCGGTATGGATTGAGACGGTGGGATGGTGGAATATCATCAGCAGAGATGACCCAGAACACCAAAGACCAAGATTTGTGGAGAGCCATGAACGCCTACGCCAGCTGACAAGGTAATTAATGATGATGATATATAGTAGACGCGGTTGTTGTCAACAGTGAGCAGCTGGGGTTGGAATTAAATTGTAAAAAGACACAGATTATGGTCGTCACTAGGAAGAACGCAGTACCACAATGTAATATACAAGTAAATGGGAATATTCTTCAACAAGTGAATCGGCACAATTATCTCGGAACAGTCATAACATCTGATGGGAGATGCCTTGTAGAGATTAGAACAAGAATCGCCATGGCGAAAGTAGCCTTTAGCAAGATGAAAAACATTCTTACCAATAAAAAGATGTCAGTTGAAACGAGAAAAAGAGTCTTGAGGGGGTACATAGAGCCTGTTCTTTTGTATGGATGTGAAACTTGGACAATGTGCAGTCAAGCTGAAAAACATATGATGGCTGCAGAAATGTGGTTTCTGAGGAAAATGCAAAGAATACCATGGACAGATAGTAAAACCAATGACCGAGTACTACGGGAGGCAAATGAAAATAGTACATTGATTAGAGAAATAAGACGTAGACAGTCAAAGATTTTTGAACATGTCATGAGAAGAAATATACTGGAGAACTTAGTGACAACTGGCAAGATTGAAGGGAACAGACCAAGAGGAAGACTGAGAGGAAAATATCTGGATGGCTTGGCCACATGGCATGGACGATACAGGAACTCTGAGCTGATCCACGACTTTGGTGATCGAGTGAAATGGCGATTCATGACCGCCCACGCTTTCCGGCATCGCACATGATTGATTGATTGATATATATATATATATATATATATATATATATATATATATATATATATATATATATATATATATATATATACACACACACATCTGTGAAACATACACACACACACACACACACACACACACACACACACACACATATATATATATATATATATATATATATATATATATATATATATATATATATATATATATATATATACATTGTACAATCACACGGAATGACACTATCCAGTGCCACCCACTGGGCGCTGGAATGCAAATTATTCCTCCCTCAGAAGTGGAAGATGATGATGATGATGGTAATGATGATCACACACACACACACACACACACACACACACACACACACACACACGCGCGCGCGATAATATACGCAATCGCAGTGAAACTAAGGAGTGTTGTACAGCTATCTAGAACCCCTATTGTTGTATGTGTGTGAAACATGAACAATTTACAGATACGATGATAAATATTTAATGGTGGTGGAAACGTGGTTTTTGAGAAAAATGCAAAGAATACCATGGACGGAAAGAAAATCAAAAGACAGTATTTCAAGAGACAAATGAGAAACGGAGATTGATTGGAGTTATTAGATGTAGACAATCAAGAATGTTTGGACGTTTTATGAGAAGAAATGGACTAGAAAATTTAGTGACATCTGCCTAGCTTGATGGTAAGAAAGCAAAAAGAGTCTCCTTGGCGAAGTGGTCAGGCTGTCTGCCTCGGGCTCCGACGGTTGTGGTTTCGATTCCGGACTGCGTCCTTCGGTTCACGAGTGCATTTTTTCGGAGAATCCTGGGGGTCGTCGCTGGAGCTACGGACTACGTGCGTTGTGTGACGCTTTCGGCAGCCCGCACTCCGGAAAGAGACTAAGCCTGCCAATGAGCTGTTTGGTAGCTCGCTGTCTCAAACTCACTGACAGATTTAACAGGAACATTGACATACGCTGAATAGCGCACATAATGACGTCCTTGGTACCCTTCATTTTATTGTGGATAAATATTTCAGCGAACAGAATCACATGGTCCCGTAGATGTGGGATGGCGTGAGATAAATATACAAAAATTCATATTCATTTTTGCAGAGTAAAGTTCATTGAATTGAAGAGCACTCAATCGTTTCATTTGCACAGTTATTCACGTCCTATTACGATGTCTCTATAAGCTAAGGTCACACTTACAACAGTCTGATCTTGACGTCTGGAGAGCAATATCGCTGGGCTGCCATAAATTCGGTAATCTGCAACGAACCTTTGAGTGGCTGGTCACTTGGCGGTTCAAGCTGGATGAAACATTTCCGATTCTTGATGGAGAATCATTACACCAATAGCGTTGATAATATTTCACGGCTTCAAAACAGTTTCACGTCTTTCCTCTGTCAACTCTCTGACCTGACTGAATAGACCAGGCAGTCGATCTTGTGATCCCAGCTGTTTTGATCACGTGATACACAATCTTTGTAAGTGGTTTCTCTTTCTCTCGTGACTCATCATCACTATCTACTAAAGGTCTCGGCTTCCCTTGGTTTTCCAGTGCTCGCCAGTTAACTATCATTAACTTGAATTACACTCGCTGTTTCTTCACTGCTCCTGTACTGTACACATTCTACTAATACGCAGAACTAGTACTGTAGACCCTGTATAGCTACATGGCAAAGGCAAATGGGATAATACCAGGTGCAAGGAAGTCGACCCTTTCGACATTTTAGCGACTTTTTTAAGAGCAAGAGGAAAACAAAGGAATGCATACCTTGATGGTTTGGCAGCATGGTATGGTCTTGACAAGAACAAAAACCTGATTGGAGACTGGTAACCGTGTGGGGTGGCGAACCATGACCGCCCACGCCTATCGATATGGCACTAGATGACGATGATATATACCCACCCTTCGTACAATCACGGAATTCGTATCACTCTTTACATGTTTGGTTATTTTTAATTTTTTTAATTTTTTTATTTTAATGTTTTATATTTCAGTCTTGTGATGAATACCTATGACTTGTCTTTGAATTAACTGGTGATAATGTTACCTTGTTTCATAAAACAGGCAGATTCTAGACACGTGAGGTATACTCTCTAATCTGTGCCTCAAATATGAAAAAAACGGTGTTTTCAATACTTTTTATACCAAATAATTGTTCAGTTAACACACTGCGCTGAATTAAATAGTTTGATCCCGTCTTTCCAAATAGAACTGTTAGTTTAACATTTCCTTTCCATGAGAGTTGTTATTTTAGCTTCTTTTTTTTTCTCTCATAAAGTTGCTATTTTAACCGTTTCCTTTCCGAAAACATGTTATTTTAACCGTTTCTTTCCTCGTGAATTGGTTTTTAAAGCTTGCTCCCCTCCCCTCCCTAAGCGAAATGCCATTTTAACCTTTTATTTCCCATTGAGTTGGTATTGACTCCAACGTCCCATAAGGGATACGCAACAAATTTTCTTTTCTCTCTCCCAGAGAACTATTGTTTTAACCGCTTATTTCCTTTGAGTTGGTATTTTAAGTTTGTCTCTCCAAGAGAACTATTGTTTCAACCGTTTATTTCCCATTGAGTTGATATTTTAAGCTTGTCTTTCCCAGACCGGCTCTGTACGAGTTAAGGAACCAATTCGTAATCCCGCGTACCGCGTTTGAAACACAGTTGCGGGCGATATGGAAGCAGACCGCCTTGCGTTGAGTTTTAATAAAATGGTATGAGCGCAGAGATTTCGTTGAGAAATCAATGGCAAACTACTGAACATACAACTTTCAAGAAATCATAAGCAGCCAAAATATTATGTCCTGTTAAGTATATGCAACTATTAGTTTGTAAACTCTCCCAAGGAGCTTTCATTTTAACTCCTTCGTTCACAGAGAGAAGTCATTGTAACAACTACTAACTCAGCTTTTCTCAAACATAGAGTAGGCATTTATACCCAACGAAAAACACTAGCAGGATATAGTGCCATTCTGTATCCATACCGCTCTGTTTTACTCTATCGTGAAGGTTAATACTATAATAATGTTATCGGTCTCATCATCTCATCTCATTTCATTCTGTTCCTCTTGTACCTTGCGGTGTCGAGGTGAAGTATAAACATCGGGAGAGTGCCTGTTTATGGGCTTCATATATCGAGATTATCATGGAATTTGTTATTCACTTTATTATGTCCATTATTAGCATGGTAGGCCTCTTTTTCTGGTTGCCATTTGGTCTGTACATATGTTACCGATCGAATGTAAAATTGTTTAATATCTACGAACATGTATACAGAGAAATATTTCGACAAATGTAGCACCAGGAAATCTAACAAATTCAAGTAATGTCTTGTTCAAATTAGATATGTCCGAGAACTGTTGGACAGCCTGGCTACAGCTGAGGTCATCCACGTGTCTACAAATGAAGCAGGGTCGCTGGTGTATCATCTGGAGGAGGATGAGAAGCGAGCATTTAGAACTGAGATGGCGGTCTTTATTTCAACTCCATTGGCAATGATGAAAGCGTATGACAGCACTAAGGCTTGTGTCAGCAGACGAGGTCCCCAAGGTAAGTTAGCACAATGATGAAAGCACATGACAGCAGTAAGGCTTGCGTTAGCAGTCGAGGTCCTCAAGGTAAGTTAGGGAATGAGCTGGCTGACACCTGCAATCGAGATGTGTGATAACATAAAGGCTTATGTCAGCAGACGAGGTCCCCAAGGTAAGTCAGCACAATATGCTGGCAGAAACCTGCATCTGAGCCGTGTGCCTGTACGACAGTTCACTGATTCAGTGACACGGGATCATGAATCGTCTCCGGCGACCTTCCGTATCTACCATGGGTTTATTATATACAGTAGTTTCACCTATACAACCCTCTTTAAGTTGATATATTATGCCACATGACCGGCTCTGTCGCGAAGCAGTTACGCTCGCATTTCGTAATCTCGCATATCCACGTTCGAAACACAGCTGTGAACGATTTAGCAGCAGTCTGCTTGCTTTGCTTTTTTTACGAAATGGTATGAGTGCCGGTCGTTCAGAAAGCAATGACAAACTACTGAACGTAAACTTGCCAAGAGATAACAACAGTAAAAATAATCCTGGTGTTGGTTATGATGTCCTAAAAAGGATCTGCAACTAACATTTGTGTGACATATAATACAACATGTCTGCTACCATATTAACAACTTTTACGTCATTATTAAAACACACACCTACTTCCTTTTTTCCCCGCCATCCATTTGTGTTAGGCACAAATCTACTCCTTAATTGTCACTGAATCTGTTAAACTGAAATAAGAAACAGGCAGCCATCATTCTTTGGCCACATGATGAGATGACACAAACTGGAATATTTTGTGACGACCGGAAATATTTGCGGACAGAGAGATAAGGGAAGACAGCGAGAGAAAATTCGTGACAGTCTTGTGTTATGGCGTGGAAGGGCGTCAACACATGGGTTGATCCATGACGTCGGGGATTGCATTTTAGGGAGAAACATGATCACCCTTGCTAGTCAGCAGGACAATTGATGATGATGGATTCCTTCCACTTTTCTGTTCACATGTATTATTATTACTATTATTTTTTTTAAATTATTAATGAGTAATTAATTAATTACTATTAACCGCATGAAGAACAGAACACAGAAGAGGAACCAACGGCAAATCACACCATTAAAGAACTCCTATTTGCAGACGATCATGCATTAATAGCATAATTAGAATCAAAATTACAACATAATAGATAGTATGAACGAAGTGTCTATGGAACATAATATGAAAATAAGCGTAAGTAAAATAGAGTTAATGACTATAACCAAAGAAGAAATATCAACAAGGATTCGTCTAGACGGGAACCCACTAAAACACGTGGAGAGTTTCAAGTACGTAGGAAGTATAATATCATCAAATGGCAAATCAGTAGACGAGATCGAAAATAAGGCGAACCAACTCACTGGACAAATGGCACCAATACTAAAGAACAAACATGTATAAATAATTATTAAAATAGCACTATACAACACAATCTTCCTATCAACTCTATGCTACCAATGCTAAACCTGGACAATGACAGAACAAGAGTAAAGAAAAATCACAAAATAAATTAGATTCCTGAGTAGAATACTCAATGTATTAAGAATAGAGAAAATCAGACATGAAGACATCAGGACTAAAGTGAGGGTTATAGCATCACTAGAATTCTTCAGAAAACAGCAAGTTGAATGGTTTGGCCAAATATCTAGATTACCAACTTAACAGTATACCACAACAAGCAAGATGTACAGACCCGACGGAAGTAGAGGAAGAGGCCGGCCACGTAAACGATGGACAGAGGGAATTACAGAGTCCATGTGAATGTCGATATATGAAGTCCATGAACGGGCATTCTTACAGACTCATCGAAAATCACAGGAACGGCGTAAATGGGTGCTCCATTGGAGCAACCACACTCGGTTGGGGTAGTCATGTGCACCAGGTGACTCCAGATTGTCAGCAGGTTACTGGGTGCAAAAGATCACTATCATTGAGAGTAGGAAATTGGAATGTTAGAACAATGAATGCAGATGGAAAATTGGATAACATCAAATAAGAAATGGATAAAGAGAATATTAACATATTAGGATTGTGTGAAAAGAGATAGACAGGGGCAGGGATTAAGACAGGGGGGGGGGGATTATACAATTATATGTTCTGAAGAAGAGGAAAGGCAAAGGGGTGTAGCAATTATCTTAGATCTTAAAGCATCATAATCTGCTAAAGGATATTTGGCAGTGTCAGACGAGGTTCTATTGGTAAAATTAAACGGCAGACCTTTTAACATAAACGTCATTCAAATATATGCTCCAATGGGAGAAATCAGTGAAGATAGTGTAGAGGAATTTTATAATGACATGGAGAATGCTTTGAATAAATGTAAAACTTCAGAAATAAACATCATAATGGGTGACAGGATGGCTTAGCGACGTGGCATGGCTGAGACAGAAACCCGGAGCTGATCCAAGACACTCGTGATCAAGTGAGATGGCAAAATATGACCGCCCACGCTTATCGGCATGTCACATGATGGATGGATGGAATGGGTGACTTCAATGCGAAAGTAAGAAATAAAGATGACGTTAGCACAGTGGGTAAACATGGTTTGTGAGAACGAAACGAGAGAGGATACAGACTTGTAGAATGGGCAAAAGAAAATGAACTGATTGTCGGTTTAAGCAACATCACAGAAAATAATGGACATGGGGAAAAACTGATAGCAGGATTAAAAACCAGATCGATTACATCCTGATAAACAGAAGGTTTCGAAATGCGTTAACAGTCCCAAAAACAGTTCCAAATGCAGACTGTTAAACTGATCACAAATTGACATAGGCACATTGAAGGTACAAGTTAAAGAAAGTCAAGTATACACCAGGAAACACTAAGTATGATCTGTGTACATTAAAGAATGACAAGGAAATAGAAGACAATGTTAACATAAAAGTAAAGAACATATTTGATGTATTGTCTGATCCAGAGATCTTATTTCAAGATGTGGATGTTCAATGGGAAATGTAAAAGAATTAAACTGATTTAGCTGCAGAAACAGCTATCCAAAATTAAAGAAAGTATGTCGTAAGAAATGGATGACTGAAGACATTTTAAGACTAATGGAAACCTAGAACACAGCAATAATAGTCCCGACAAATATGAAGAGATTCGCCGGAAGTCAGAACCTTATGAAAAGAAGCAAAAAAAATAAAATAAAATAAAATAAAAAAGCATGGCTTGAAAAATTTTGCATAGAAATTGAGAAACAAGACAACAGCAAAATTACCAACTTAATGTACAAAAGAACTCATGAGCTTACTCATAATAGAACACCTACAGCAACAGGCTGATTAAAAAGAAATGGTAGAAAAGTAATAATAACATGAGATTTTAAATACATGGTCAGATTATGTGAAAAACCGTTATGATGTTACAAGTGAAGAACAATATGATATTCGGAGTAATAATGAAGGACCATCAATTCTGAAGATAGAAGTTCAGAATACTCTTAACCATATGCAATCTGGTAAGACCCAGGGTCCAGAAAACATCTCAACATAAATGTTCAATGCCTTAGAAGAATATGGAATAGACTAATTCACCAGACTGCGGAACACAATATATGATACTGGAGATATACCTCCTGAATTATGTAATTCTATATTTATTGCAATCCCGAAGAAATCATTAGCCTTGGAATGTGATCAACATCGAACAATTAGTATAATGAGCCACATCACGAAGATTTTGCTACGAATAATCATGCAAAGGGTTAGGAAGAAATACAAACCGAAAAAGGAGAAGCACAATGTGGGTTTGTAGAAGTCAGGGGTACAATAACTGCTGTGTATAAGCTGAGAACATTAATTGAACGTTCTATAGAGGTAAACAATGACTTGCATTTTTGCTTTATTGACTACACAAATTCTTTCGATAAAGTAAGATATGTCAACATGGTAGAGATGCTTGCTTCTTCTTCTTCAGCATTCCGAGCCATTGAGGTTCTTTGCTGCAGATACAATCCGTCTCCATTCGTCTCTCTGATGCTTGCAGATCTATAAATTGATGATACAGACTTTAGACTCATAAAAAACATATATTGGGGACAACAAGCTGTCATAAAGATTGATAATTAAATAGGTCAATATCTGCCTATTAAGAGAGGTGTGAGACAGGTATGTAATGTCTCCAGATCTGTTTTCATTATATAGAGAAAATACACACAGAAATATTAACGATTTGAAAGGAATCCATTGGGGGGCATAGTATAAATGACATTAGATATGCGGATGATACAGTATTGCAGTGCGGACAATGAGCAGGATCAGCACCATTTAGTAGATTCGATTGTTGCACACAGTGAACAACTTGGATTATAATTAAATTATAAGAAGACACAGATTATGGTTGTCACTAAGAAGAAGGAAATACCACAATGTAATATACAAATAAATGGGAATATTCTTAACAACTGGATGGGTACAATTATCTCGGAACAGTCATAACATCTGAAGGAAGATGTCGTGATGAGATTAGAACAAGAATTTCCATGGCGAAGGGAGCCTTTTGCAAGATGAAAAACTTACTGAGCAATAAAATGATATCAATTTAAACGAGAGAAAGAGTGTTGAAGTGCTACACAGAACCTGTGCTTTTGTATGGATATGAGGTGTGGACAATGAGCAGACAAGCTGAAAAAAAACTGCAAAGAATACCATGGACAGACAGAAACACCAATGACCGAGTACTACAAGAAACAAATGAAAATCGTAAATTGATTAAAGAAATTAGACGTAGACAATCAGCAATTTGTGGACATGTTATGAGAAGAAAAAAATTGGAGAACTTGGTTATAACTGGCACGATCGATGGGAACAGAACAAGGGGAGGACAGAGAAGTAAATACCTGGATGGCTTGGCCTCGTTGTATGATCGAGACAAGAACACTGAACACTGAGCTGATCAACTACTCTGGTGATCGAGGTAGAAGTGCCTGGGGATTCATACCAAAGGCTAATGGCCGACGTTTGGTGTAGGAGAGCCTGGCATATGATACCACAACAACTAGCTTAAGAATAGAGATGGGGGCGGTCACTGCAGCATTCCGTTGGATCGAGAATACACACACATCGTGATTGTAACTGACTCAGAAAGCATGCTGAGGAAGGTGAGGACAGACATGCAGAGTGACTTGCTTCGCTTCGGAGGTCACGGGTGGTAAGCATCGCCTGGACCTTTTCTCCGAGGCATGCCAGTGCGGTGGGGAATGAACAGGCGGACAGATTGGCTGGCTCTGCAAAATGTGGTGGATTGTTGATGCATGATAAGGCAGACGTGGTTGCGGCCTTGTGGGAGCACGTGTACACCTCGGAGGAGCAAATGGATCATCATGGTCTGGCAAGAATGAGGCAGCGAGGAGTGACGAGGGATCTGGCCGAAGCTCGACGCTCAGAGCAAAAGCGAGACGGACATATAATCAGATTGCTACTGGTACTATTGGTTTGGAACTCTTCGCTGGCTGCTGAGGATGGGGACGGAGCGCTTATGGGAATGTCCCAAGTGCTGTGATGTCGGTTCCTAGATCAATCAATCAATCAATCTGGTGATCGAGTGAGATGGCAAAACATGACCGCCGACTCTTAACGGCATGGCACCCGCTGTTTATGCTTCACCTCGACGCCGCAAAGGTACAAGAGGAACCTGATGAGACGACATGAGATGAGATGACATGACATGAGATGCGATTATTACTAATATTATTTTAAATACAGACACCACAAATATTCTAATGCACGATGTATTGCCTGACATGTCTCTGCATCTCATCAGCTACATACTGCAGATTTATCTGTCACATGAAGTGAATACATTAATTATACCTTACCAGAACTACTTAAAACACACATATACTGATATAGTTAGAATTATACCTTACCAGAACTACTTCTGTCAGAGTCTAGAGTAGTGCAGTGATGCAGTGACATCGTTACGCCCGCCAGGCGACTTAGTCCCCAGCCGGGATGCCGTAACTTCGTTACGCCGCCAGGCGAGTAGTAGTTACCTGCCTGCGAGGTTGCTGGCTGACGAGACGGCCAGCGGTCAGGCAAGGACGACGCAAGACGCACGCATGCCTCGTGAAGCCACTTCAGGTGGGGAGGCAAGTTGCGAGCTATAGGCAGACAGCTCTGGGACGTGGACTCGACTGGACGCATGATGAGAGAAAGGCGTTGTGTGGTTTCTGTGCCTGAAAGTCGAGTGTCTGGACATCTTGAGAGATAGACTGTGAGCTGTATTGTGTATGTAAGTGTCTTGAAGTATAAAGTATATCTTGTTATGATCATCGTATTGTATATGATCTGTAAATAAATCCATTGAACGTTGTGTCGTTGAGTCTTAAGTCAAATCACGTTGTACTTGTACTGTCTCACATGTGTTAGGTTAACGAGCCAGGTTTAAGACCCTGACATGTGTGGACGTGGTGGCATTCGTCCGGCTTTGAAATGAACGTGTTTATGTGATTAACATTTAAAACTAGAGTTTGTGAACTTAGAATTGGTGTCAAACTTTATAGTACATGTAAATGTGATCGTGGAAGGCTCATTTTGATATATTACTACATTGTTTAAACATGGAGACTAGTTGTAAACGTACAGTGCATACATATTGTTTGATCTTGTAAACGTGTAAAACATTTGTGATTGTTGAACTTGTCACCGTTTTGACCTTGTCGACATTGTGATCTTGTCGCCATTGTGACCTTGTCGCCATCTTGTAAACTTGATGTCTATGTCCTTACTGAATGTCATCTTGATGTAAGTGATGTGTCATCAATGTTGTAGAGTGTTGAGATATATGTAGATTGTCTTGTTGAATTGAGTTGTGGAAAGCAGAAAGTTTTGGAAAGAAAGTAACTTGTTGTTTGAAAAAAAAAAATTGTTGACTGACAAAATTACGACCTACAATTACACTCAACGCCATACAAACCTAATCAATACTTAGTGACAAGCAGGCACACCACATCAAATAGTCGCTAATTTATGTCCTCCAAAAACAAAGCAGGTTTTCCGTACCATCTGAAACCCTTGCCCGTAGAGGTCATTTGTGTTTCGAAGTAGCGACCCTACAGTTCCTAGCCCGATTTCCAACCGTTCTTCACCGCATCCAGGGCACTTGAGTATATTTTTCTTTTGATATACTTTAGGATGCAAATTTAGGCACGTATTGTCAATAGAACACTATTGTAAATTGTTGAGTTTACTAACCACTTATAACAAATTGTGTGGCTGGTATTTCATTTGCATTTTCCATCATGTCTTCATTAAATGATTTCATCGATATGGGGTTAAAGCTACAGTTAACAGGAGACGAACTGACAAAGTGGAGTGAAAGGAAATACTCTGAATACCTCCTAGTACAGGAAAAAGCTAATGAACGCGATGAAAGAGCAGCTGAAAGAGCTTCAAAGCAAGCAGAAGTAGAACTGGCTGCAAAGACAAAGCAAGCCGAATTAGATATTGAACTTAAGAAGGCAGAATTAGCAGCTCAGAGTAAGAGAGAAGAACTGGAGGTACAGTTAAAGATGAAACAACTTGATACTGAGACTGCTATTAACAAAGAGTCTAAGAAATCTGAGAGAATGGAGAAAGAAAACCAGTACAAGAAATATCAAGGTATCGTACGTAATTATACCTCGGGTGACTGCATCGCAGCCTTTACCCAAAATTTTGAGACTTTAATGGACCATTACCAGGTTCCACTGTCTGAATGGAATATTATTTATATGAGGAGTTTATCAGGGGAGCCTCTTAAAGTCATTGAGACCATCCCCAAAGACATCAGAAAAGATTACCATTATCTGAAATCAAAGATTATGGCACATTTTATGTTAGATGAGGCAGGTTACAGAGAACAATTCAGCAAGTTGAGCCCAAAACCGACTCAAACGTTCTCTGATTACCTCTGCTTAGTCCGAGATATATTTACCAAATGGACTTCAGCAGCTAAAATTGACAAGAACTATCAAAGATTAGAAGATCTGATCATCAGAGATAAGTCATTTCATCCATTCCATCAGCATTTTCAAAATTTTTGCAGCAGAATGAATGCATTAGTGTAGATGAGATTGAGAGACGTGGTTCGGCTTATTACACAGCCAACAAACATTGTTTTGCCAGTGAAGCTACTGACATAAATTTTGTAGCATCGGCTATCTATGACAAACCCTATAGTAGGCAGAAACCTCAGAGGCCTACATCTGAGAAGTATAATCACTGTAAATATTGTAAAATTTCACACCGTCAAGGTGAGATGTGCGACAAGAACCCCGCATATAATACTTATCTACAAAACGTGGGAAACAGACAAGATAAGGAGCGTAGATCCTTCAGAAATTTGCGTAAATGTTTCCTCTGTAAGGCGTACGGACATTATCGCCATGATTGTAAAGGTAGGCAAATGACCAACAAAGCAAAAGCCGCCTTGTTTGACAGTTCATCGTCAGATGAAGAACAATCAGGGAAACATCCTGTGAACTCAGCACAGGCTTTTGATATGTTTAACGCAAATAAATGTACTGTTTGTAACACCTTTTATGAAGATGGCATTTTAACATGCGGCCACTCCATTCCTATTGCCAATGAAGAAGCTAATTTGGTAGTAGATTCCAAAGGCAGGATAAACATCCATCACGGATGTGTGAATGGCAAGTCTGCTACAGTCCTTCGAGACACGGGAAGCTCACTTATTGGTCTGAAGAGAACGTTCATAATGCCTACAGACTATAACAGGCAGGCACGTAACATGCAGAACATTCTCAGGCAATATTGAAAAGTACCCACTAGCATGGGCATATATTGAAACACCTTTCCTCACTGGGAAAGTAAAGTGCGCTGCATTAACAAACCCGGTGTGTGATATTATAATTGGAAATTTACCAGAGGTGAATGATAAGCCTCATGACATAACATCTCTTTGTATTGATGATAGCATAACATCACCAACAAATGTCATCATTGAAAATGTTACACCACCTAATGAATGTATGGTAGCTAATTTAGCACTAAGATCTCATGACATCATTGATAACACTGTTTCATCACCATCAGATATCATTGAATGTGTGAACGCAGTAACCAGATCTACTGCTAGAGTGCAAGATGAAAGTAATCAAACTGAGGCTATACAAATGCTTAGCTCAGTATCACTACCTCCTAACACCATGAAGGAGACTTTTGTAACAGCTCAAAAGGCTGACCCTTCATTGTCGAAATATTTTAATCTGATCGGCCAAAAGCCAAAGGTAACCAAGAATGCAAAATGGCATTTTGCTGTGAAAAATGGTATCCTCACTAGGTATTATACCAAGGGTGACAACACAACAGAGCAAACTGTTTTGCCAACTAATTATCGTAAGCAAGCCTTACATCTTGCCCATGATATACCTCTTGCAGGGCATATGGCATACGCTAAGACCAGATCAAGATTATTAACACAGTTTCATTGGCCCAAATTTTGCAATGACATTAAACTATATTGCAGAAGTTGTGACATCTGCGAGAAACTGGTAAAAAAAGGTAAACACCCACAGGCAAAGTTACAAGTTACTGACTTAGCCAGTCGACCTTTTGAGAAAATATCTGTCGACATAGTGGGCCCTCTTAATCATACAACACTAGAGGGAATAAATATATTCTAACTGTCATTGATCAATGTAGCCGCTGGCCGGAAGCGATTCCGCTAAAGAAGATAACTGCCAATGATATAATGGAAGTTTTCTTCCATATATTTTCTCGGATAGGATTTCCAGACACTATCCAATCAGATAGGGGCACTCAGTTTATCGCCGCATCTACCCAAGCTTTCACAAAATGTTGGGAGTGAAGCAATGTTTCAATTCCCCGTACCATCCTCACTCTAGTGGAATTATAGAAAAATTTAACGGCGATTTAAAGCACATGCTTGCAAAAGTCACGCAAGAGCACCCCGATAACTGGGACGTATATCTACCTGCTATTCTTTTTGCTTATCGCGAAGTACCACATTCTAGTACATGTTTCTCTCCTTTTGAACTTATCTATGGTGCCAAACCACGTGGCCCATTAACTATTTATCATCAAATGTTAACTGACTCCACTCCAGTACTTAGACCCATATCATCATACGTATACGTTACATCATTGCGTGAAAGAATCATCAAATCTTGTATAATTGCAAAGAATGCACTAAAATTATCTGGTGCTACTTATAGACAATATGCGGACAAAGGTAACAGGACAATAACGTTGACACCTGGACAGGACGTTCTTCTTCTACTACCTAGTGACAGACACTTATTGACTGATTCTTGGCAAGGACCTTTTAAAGTGACGAGACAGATTTCACCTGTAGACTACGAGATCCAAATAAAAGACAAACACAAAATATTCCACATAAATATGCTAAGACTATATTACAACAGAGACAACGAACAAGACGATACAACAGCTTGTACAGTGATAATAGATCATGAAGATGACGAGGCTAGTGACGAAATTCCAACACCTGCATTAGACACGACAAACTGCTTGAAGGAGATTAAAATCAACCCAAAGTTAACTCAAGCAGAAACAGACAGTTGCAAACAGCTAATACAGCAGTACAACACCATCTTCTCCAACAACCCAGGACAAACAGAATTAGTACAGCATCACATCACACTCACGTCAAATACACCCATAAAATGCAGACCATACACCATTCCATTGCATTACAAAGAACACTTACATCAGGAGATCATTAACTTAGAGAAAAACAACATCATAAGACGATCCCAATCAGACTTCTCATCTCCAATGTTCATAGCACGCAAAAAGGACAACACAATAAGACTCTGTGTCGACTATAGAAAGCTAAATAAGATAACTCTTCTAGATCTGGAGCCAATGGCAAACTCTGACGATCTACTGACAGAACTGACAGACGCTAGGTTCTTTACGAAGGTAGACATGACTAAAGGTTATTGGCAAATAGCGGTAGACGAACAGAGCAGACATCTGACAGCATTTGCCACACCTTGGGGACTGTACGAATGGTGCAAACTTCCATTTGGGCTTGTCAATGCCCCAGCAACATTCGTACGTATGACACGACTTCTACTAATAGATATACCGAACATAATTTGCTATATAGACGACATTTGTGTTCACACAGAGACGATGACAGACCACATAAAGACATTAGAACAGACATTTGAACGCATTAGACAGCACGGACTGACGGTAAAGCCTGCAAAAGTAGACATAGCCTACCAGGAAATATCCTTCTTGGGGTACAACATATCCAATGGCTTTGTCACGACAGACGATAACATTGTGTCCAAGATACTAAAACTCTCACTTCCGACTACGAAAAAGCAAGTCAGAAGTTTGTTGGGACTTATAAATTATTACAGGCAGTTCATCCCTGATTTTTCTGAACTGACCGAAGTATTTACTAACTTACTAACAAAAGATAGACAGGAGAAAATTGTAAGCAATGAATGCCTAAAATTTGCATTCCAAAAAGTATTAGCGTGTTTTTCTGATAATAGCGTAAATAATCTTATCCTGAAATTGCCCAATCTTCATTTACCTTTCAGATTGCGTACAGACGCGTGCTCCGTGGCGATTGGAGCAGTCTTGTTGCAAGAGCATAATAACATCCTTCACCCTGTGTACTTCGTATCCAGGAAACTGAAACCCAGAGAACGGGCTTGGTCAATACCTCAGTTGGAAGCCCTAGCTTTAGTGGTGGGTATAACTAAATTGTCCAGATTCCTTCTAGGACGCCATTTCATTGCGGAATCTGACAGCAGTCCATTGCGATGTATAAATTCAGGTGTACCTTCAAACCAGATGGTAGCGCGCTGGTCTCTTAAGCTCCAAGATTACAGCTTCGAGGTTCGACATATCCCAGGCAGAACCAACACGATTGCCGATCTTTTGTCCCGTTGTCCGACCGACCCAGTAAGCACCAATGTCTGAGTGCAGTGTGTAAAATACACTCAGATCAACACAGCCATCCATCAGTGAATATTTTTTTTTCTATTCACAAAAAGCTGTGTAACGTCTACTCCCAATATATATATATATAGTGTTCTTATTTTATTAATTAATGTAGTGATTGTCGTGTATAATTGTGTAGTGTGTGGTAGAAAGCGAACTTTATTAATTGTATATATTACGAAACAGGAACAGTACCGCATTCTCTCAAAACTTACCGTAAGCGAACTATCCAATTTGACAGTGGTATCTGCGTTTGGAACATTCCAGTGATATTTTAAATCCGTGTGTGAAAGTGTTACCTGAACATTAACATCTACACCACTGCAGTCAATCGAAATCCAGAAGGTGTTACAGTGAAACATCCAACACATGAACGATTAGAACATTGTACATTCCGTAACTACAGCAAACCGGAACAAGTGTGTTCTGCAAGTTTCAACATCAGCTGTTTAGTGTTCGTGTGTACTTCCGGATTAGTTAGAAATTTAGTTCAAAATTAGCAGACGACAAACAAAAGTTTAAAAAGCTATGACGAATCTAAAATCTTTAGGAATCAACAAGTTTGAATACACGAATTGTGTGTTTATATATTTATGTAGTGTAATCTTAGAATCATATCTTGATTAATGTATTCATAATACCGACTTTTTCTCGTTAGTATGAAGAAACATCAAACGATGACGCTAAGAAATAGGATAATTATTGTAAAATATTATATTTCATAAATTTTGAAATTATTCCTCTTTCATTTAATTGTTATTACATCATTACACAAAGGGCCATAATTTGAAATGTATACGGTAATGTGTTGTATATAAATAGCCATGTTGTTGCCAGATTGTTAACACACCAGGAAGCCATCTACTGGGCATGGTAGAGTGTTACCGACATTGCAGACCAACACAAGAGCTCCTGGCCACATGAGGTCAGGGTTTGAGCGTTAATGCGACTTATGTAAAGCCGTATTTCGGTCTAGCCAGATGGTTTTTGTTTCAAGAACCATATTATTACGTTTTTTTTTTTAGGCTGCGAGGTAGTTGCTTGGGAAGCTGTTACTACCGATCTGACTGGGTCAATAATGCAATTGAGGTAATCAGCCATCGAGAGGATGAAACCTGACAAGTGTTAAAGGTTGAACACCACATGTCGTTGAATACAACTCCCATTTCTTATATGTTTCTATGTCAAGATGTGTATTTCTATGTATTCTGATACCAATGTATATAACAACAGAAGGGTCGACTCTGACAAGGTTAAAATATTCACCCAGTATGTACATATATTATACATGAAAGATGACATCTTTCATGAAGTTGCCCAGGGGAGCATGTCAGAGTCTAGAGTAGTGCAGTGATGCAGTGACATCGTTACGCCCGCTAGGCTACTTAGTCCCCAGCCGGGATGCCGTAACTTCGTTACTCCGCCAGGCGAGTAGTAGTTACCTGCCTGCGAGGTTGCTGGCTGACGAGACGGCCAGCGGTCAGGCAAGGACGACGCAAGACGCACGCATGCCTCGTGAAGCCACTTCAGGTGGGGAGGCAAGTTGCGAGCTATAGGCAGACAGCTCTGGGACGTGGACTCGACTGGACGCATGATGAGAGAAAGGCGTTGTGTGGTTTCTGTGCCTGAAAGTCGAGTGTCTGGACATCTTGAGAGATAGACTGTGAGCTGTATTGTGTATATAAGTGTCTTGAAGTATAAAGTATATCTTGTTATGATCATCGTATTGTATATGATCTGTAATTAAATCCATTGAACGTTGTGTCGTTGAGTCTTAAGTCAAATCACGTTGTACTTGTACTGTCTCACATGTGTTAGGTTAACGAGCCAGGTTTAAGACCCTGACAACTTCAAACACACATATACTGATATAGTTAGAATTATACCTTACCAGAACTACTTCAAACACACATATTCTGATATAGTTAGAATTATACCTTACCAGAACTACTTAAAACACACATATACTGATATAGTTAGAATTATACCTTACCTGAACTACCTAAAACACACATATACTGATATAGTTAGAATTATACCTTACCAGAACTACTTAAAACACACATATACTGATATAGTTAGAATTATACCTTACCAGAACTACTTAAAACACACATATACTGATATAGTTACAATTATACCTTACCAGAACTACTTAAAAACACCATGATACTGATATAGGTTAGAATTATACCTTACCAGAACTACTTAAAACACACATATACTGATATAGTTAGAATTATACCTTACCTGAACTACCTAAAACACACATATACTGATATAGTTAGAATTATACCTTACCAGAACTACTTAAAACACACATATACTGATATAGTTAGAATTATACCTTACCAGAACTACTTCAAACACACATATACTGATATAGTTAGAATTATACCTTACCAGAACTACTTAAAACCACACATATACTGATATAGTTAGAATTATACCTTACCAGACTACTTAAACACACCATATACTGATATAGTTAGAATTAACACTTCACCAGAACTAATTAAAACACACATATACTGAGATAGTTAGAATTATACCTTACCAGAACTACTTAAAACACACATATACTGATATAGTTAGAATTTATACCTTACCAGAACTACTTAAAACACACATATACTGATATAGTTAGAATTATACCTTACCTGAACTACCTAAAACACACATATACTGATATAGTTAGAATTATACCTTACCTGAACTACCTAAAACACACATATACTGATATAGTTAGAATTATACCTTACCATAACTACTTAAAACACACATATACTGATATAGTTAGAATTATACCTTACCAGAACTACTTCAAACACACATATACTGATATAGTTAGAATTATAACCTTACCAGAACTACTTAAACACACATATACTGATATAGTTAGAATTATACCTTACCAGAACTACTTAAAACACACATATACTGATATAGTTAGAATTATACCTTACCAGAACTACCTAAAACACACATATACTGATATAGTTAGAATTATACCTTACCAGAACTACTTAAAACACACATATACTGATATATTTAGAATTATACTTTACCTGAACTACTTAAAACACGTATATACTGATATAGTTAGAATTATACCTTACCAGAACTACTTAAAACACACATATACTGATATAGTTAGAATTATACCTTACCAGAACTACTTAAAACACACATATACTGATATAGTTAGAATTATACCTTACCAGAACTACTTAAAACACACATATACTGATATAGTTAGAATTATACTTTACCAGAACTACTTAAAACACACATACACTGATATAGTTAGAATTACACTTTACCAGAACTAATTAAAACACACATATACTGATATAGTTAGAATTACACTTTACCAGAACTACTTAAAACACACATATACTGATATAGTTAGAATTATACCTTAACAGAACTACTTAAAACACACATATACTGATATAGTTAGAATTACACTTCACCAGAACTACTTAAAACACACATATACTGATATAGTTAGAATTATACCTTACCAGAACTACTGCAAACACACATATACTGATATAATTAGAATTATACCTTACCAGAACTACTTCAAACACGCATATACTGATATAGTTAGAATTATACCTTACCAGAACTACTTAAAACACACATATACTGATATAGTTAGAATTATACCTTACCAGAACTACTTCAAACACACATATACTGATATAGTTAGAATTATACCTTACCAGAACTACTTAAAACACACATATACTGATATAGTTAGAATTATAACCTTACCAGAAACTACCATAAAACACACATATACAGATATAGTTAGAATTATACCATAGCAAACTACTTAAAACACACATATACTGATATGTTAGAATTATACTTTACAGAACTACTTAAAACATATATACTGATATAGTTAGAATTATCCTTACCAGAACTACTAAACCACATATACTGATATAGTTAGAATTATACCTTACCAGAACTACTTAAAACACACATATACTGATATAGTTAGACATATACCTTACCAGAACTACTTAAAACACACATATACTGATATAGTTAGAATTATACTTTACCAGAACTACTTAAAACACACATACACTGATATAGTTAGAATTACACTTTACCGGAACTACTTAAACACACATATACTGATATATTAGAATTACACTTTACCAGAACTACTTAAAACACACATATCTGGACTGAATTATAGACTTAGAATTACACTTTACCAAACTACTTAAAACACACATATACTGATATAGTTAGAATTACACTTTACCAGAAACTACTTAAAACACACATATACTGATATAGTTAGAATTATACTTACCAGAACTACTTAAAACACACTATACTGATATAGTTGAATTACACTTCACCAGAACTACTTAAACACACATATACTGATATAGTTAGAATATACTTACGAGAACTACTGCAACACACACATATACTGATATAGTTAGAATATACCTTACCAGAACTACTGTCAAACACACATATACTGATATAGTTAGAATTATACCTTACCAGAAACTACTTAAAACCACATATACTGATATAGTTAGAATTATACCTTACCAGAACTACTTCAAACACACATATACTGATATAGTTAGAATTATACCTTACCAGAACTACTTAAAACACACATATACTGATATAGTTAGAATTATACCTTACCAGAACTACCTAAAACACACATATACTGATATAGTTAGAATTATACCTTACCAGAACTACTTAAAACACACATATACTGATATAGTTAGAATTATACTTTACCAGAACTACTTAAAACACATATATACTGATATAGTTAGAATTATACCTTACCAGAACTTCTTCAAACACACATATACTGATATAGTTAGAATTATACCTTACCAGAACTACTTAAAACACACATATACTGATATAGTTAGATATATACCTTACCAGAACTACTTAAAACACACATATACTGATATAGTTAGAATTATACCTTACCAGAACTACTTAAAACACACATATACTGATATAGTTAGAATTATACCTTACCAGAACTACTTAAAACACACATATACTGATATAGTTAGAATTATACACTTACCAGAACTACTTAAAACACACATATACTGATATAGTTAGAATTATACCTTACCTGAACTACCTAAAACACACATTTACCAGAACTACTTAAAACACACATATACTGATATAGTTAGAATTATACCTTACCAGAACTACTTAAAACACACATATACTGATATAGTTAGAATTATACCTTACCAGAACTACTTAAAACACACATATACTGATATAGTTAGAATTATACCTTACCAGAACTACTTAAAACACACATATACTGATATAGTTAGAATTATACCTTACCAGAACTACTTCAAACACACATATACTGATATAGTTAGAATTATACCTTACCAGAACTACTTAAAACACACATATACTGATATAGTTAGAATTATACCTTATCAGAACTACTTAAAACACACATATACTGATATAGTTAGAATTATACCTTACCAGAACTACTTAAAACACACATATACTGATATAGTTAAAATGTGGCTTATTTGTTATCCCTCGGTATATTATTCTGCAACTTTGCCCGGGTAGTTCAATTCGCACCAGTGACTTATGAGAGTATGGAGCCAGGTCGCTCAGAAAGTCATGGCGTGCTGATGAGTGTAATCTAGCCAAGAATCAACATACAGCTGAAAGATGCTGATGTTGACCGCAATATCCTGAGACAGGATGGAAACGCGGGAAAAATAAATTGCCCGGGTCCTGCCGAGAATCGAACACACGTACCACGATGAGCTGGGCTGCCATTTTATCCCTAGAAAGCCCGATCCTCGTGTGGTGAAATTAGTACGCACGGGAGCTGTCAGCTTTATGGCGCGTGTGTGACTAAATGGTTAGTGAAAGACATATTTCAGTGTCTCGATGTACGGAGTCAACAAATAACTGAAAGTATAGTTACCAACTTGAATTCGAACCTGTCAAATTTAATTAACGAGTGTGTCTCGCTGCAGGAACAAGTGTACTTCGACGCATGACCTCTACATGTGTTTCTGCAGCGAGGCGCTGTCGTTATTTGAAGGTGACAAGTTCGAATCCCGGACGTTTACTATAGCCTTCATGTTTTTAATATTGTCTTGTGCGTTCTCTAAGCTCTATTTCTGTCTTCTACTTCTATGAGTGTCAAACAATACATATGTTTATTATTAAGCAACTGTTGTGGGAGCATCAAAGGGTTCTCCGATCGACATTTATAATGTGTGATATCGACCGCCATGGTTGGTGGGCATTGTCTTGTCCCCCCAGAACATGCCGTCTCGAACTGTTATCTCTGACCCACTATCCTGTTAAATGTGGCCATATATTTTAGACTTTAGGACACGCTGCTCCAGTTCTCATCAACAGTCACATCTCCTAGAATGGAAATCTTGTACAACATCTTTCTTCTTGATTCACAGTACTGTCAGATTGGTTTTCTTTCTTTTTCTCGAATAGGATGATTTATTTTGTTTTAAAGTAAGCATGCGTGTTTTGTCATACAGAATGGTTTGCTTTAAAGTACACATGAGTAGTTTATAATATAGTATGGTTTGTTTTAAAGTGGACATGATTGGGTTTTCATACAATATAATTTGTTTCACAGTAGGCATGCTGGGTTTGTCATACATTATGTTTTATTTCAAACAACAGGCTTTAGAATGAACAAAGAATTCCATGATTCTTTAGAGGAATTCGGCCTGCACCATAATCACACATACGTGGACACCATGTTGAGATGTGTTGACGGACTCAAGCCAAAACTGGGTAAGCCATCCGCATATAAAAACATGCTTGTATATGAGTGTTCTTGTATTGTGGAATGAACTGGAACATGACAGAAAACCTATCAGCGATTTGGGAGCAGCCATAAAGTAGTGAAGTTGTTGAATACTGCCAGCCGGCTCGACAGTCAATTTCCGTACACTGAGCATTAAAATTGAGTAAGATACAACGAAACAAACAACATAAACCGATGACCCTAGTGTGGCGATATATCTTCCTTTGGTCCAAATGGTAGGTCATAGTTGGCGATATATTATCCGACGGCAATGAATCAGTAACCACTGATTATAATGAATGTATATCATAATCGTAACTTTCTAAACAACAGATTATATTGTATGTATATCTTACTCGTAACTTTCTAAACCACAGATTATATTGACAGTATATCCTTCTTGCAACTTTCTAAACCAGAGATTAATTTTTTTTCCTCGTTTCCATCCTGTTTCAAGATATTGCGGTCAACATCAGCATCGTTCAGCTGTGTGTTGATTCCTAGGCTAGATTACGCTCATCAGCATGCCACAACTTTCTGAGCGACCGGCTCCATACTCTCATAAATCACTGGTGCGACTCGAAGCGCTTCCAATTCTCGTGCACTCACGTCATCCACGAGAGTATTCGGGATTACGGAGAAAGCTGCTAACCCCTCGGCCAGGGAGCCGGCAAACCACAGATTATATTGAATGTATATCCTACTTGTAACTTTCTAATCAATCAATCAATCATGTGCCATGCCGGAAAGCGTGGGCGGTCGTGACTCGCCATTTCACTCGATCACCAGTGTCGTGGATCAGCTCAGTGTTTCTGTCTCGTCCATGCCATGTGGCCAAGCCATCCAGGTATTTTCCTCTCGGTCTTCCTCTTGGTCTGTTCCCTTCGATCTTGCCAGTTGTCACTAAGTTCTCCAATCCATTTCTTCTCATAACATGTCCAAAAAATTTTGACTGTCTACATCTAATTTCTCTAATCAGTTTACGATGTTCATTTGTCTCATGTAGTACTTGGTCATTGGTTTTTCTGTCTGTCCATGGTATTCTTTGCATTTTCCTCAGAAACCACATTTCTGCAGCCATCAGATGCTTTTCAGCTTGACTGCTCATTGTCCAAGTTTCACATCCATACAAAAGAACAGGCTCTATGTATCCCCTCAACACTCTTTTTCTCGTTTCAATTGACATCTTTTTATTGGTCAGAATGTTTTTCATCTTGCTAAAGGCTACTTTCGCCATGGCGATTCTTGTTCTAATCTCTTCAAGGCATCTCCCATCAGATGTTATGACTGTTCCAAGATAATTGTACCGATTCACTTGTTGAAGAATATTTCCATTTACTTGTATATTACATTGTGGCACTTCTTTCCTTCCTAGTGACGACCATAACCTGAGTCTTTTTACAATTTAATTCTAACCCCAGTTGCTCACTGTGTACAACAACCGCATCTACTAATTGTTGCAGGTCCTGCGCATTGTCTGCAATTAATACTGTATCATCTGCATATCTAATGTTATTGATGTTTCGTCCTCCAATGCTGATTCCGTTTATATACTCTACATTTCTGAAAATATTTTCACTGTATAGGGAAAAAAGATCTGGAGACATTACACATCCCTGCCTAACACCTCTCTTAATTGGCTGATATTGTCCCACTTCATTATCAATCCTTATTGCAGCTTGTTGTTTCCAATATATGTTTTTTATAAGTCTAATGTCTTTCCCATCAATTTGTAGATCTGCAAGCATATCCACCATGCTGACATGTCTAACTCTATCAAAAGCCTTTGTATAGTCAATAAAGCAAAGATGTATATCCTTGTTTACTTCTATAGCACGTTCAATAACTGTTCGCAGCATATACACAGCATTTACTGTACCCTTTCCTTCTACAAACCAGCATTGTTCTTCCCCTATTTCAGGTTGTATCTTCTTCCTCACTCTTTGCATGATAATTCTTAGCAAAATCTTTGTGATGTGACTCATTATACTAATTGTTCTATGTTGATCACATTCCAAGGTTCCTGATTTCTTTGGGATTGCAATAAATACAGAGTTACATAATTCAGGAGGTATATCTCCAGTATCATATAATGTGTTCATCAGTCTGGTTACTTGCTCTAGTCCAAATTCTTCTAAAGCTTTAATCATTTCTGTTGTGATGTTATCTGCACCGGGGGACTTGCCAGCTTTCATATGCTTAAGAACATTTCGAACCTCCATCTTCAAAATTGGCGGTCCTTCATTATTAAATCTAATATCATACTTTTCGTCTCTGTTATCATCATAAAGGTGTTTCACATAATCTGTTCATACATGTAGAATCTGGTCTTTTTCTATTATGATTTTGCCATCTTCAGTTTTTAGACACCCTGTTGATGTACTTGTTCTTTTATTAGTAAGTTCCTGAATTCTTTTGTGCACTAATTTGGTATTTTGACTGTTGTGTTGGTTTTCAATTTCTAAGCACTTTTCCTCAAGCCATGCTTCTTTTGCCTCCTTACATAATATTCTGACTTGTCTGTGAATTTCTTCATATTTGACAGAATTATTTTTGTTGAGTCTTCTTGTTTCCATGAGGTGTAAAATTTCTTCAGTCATCCATTTCTTACGACCCACCTTCTTTAATTTTGGAATAGTTGTTTCTGCAGCCACATTGATTGAATTCTTCAACGTTTCCCATTGATCATCCACATCCTGGAATAGGATCTCTAGATCAGACAAAATTTCAAATCTGTTCTGTACTTCTATGTTGAATTTGTTTTGTATTTCCTTGTCATTACTCAATGTACACAAATCATATTAAGTGTTTCCTGTTATATACTTGACTTTCTTCAACTTTAACCTCAATGTTCCTGTGAGTAATCTGTGGTCACAATAACAATCAGCACTTGGAACTGTTTTTGCTATTGTTAATGCGTTTCTAAATCTTCTGCTAATCAGAATGTAGTCAATCTGGTTTCTAATCCTGCTATCAGGACTCCTCCATGTCCATAATCTTCTAGGGTGTTGCTTAAACCAGGTGTTTCCTACAATCATTTCCTGTTCTTTTGCCCACTCTACGAGTCTGTATCCTCTTTCATTTCTCTCTCCTAAACCATAGTTTCCTACTGTGTATCTATCCCCTTGATTTCCTACTTTTGCATTGAAGTCCCCTTTATGATGTTTATTTCTGAATGTTTACATTTCTTTAAGGCAGACTCTATGTCATTATAAAAGTCATCTACACTATCTTCACTGGATTCTCCTGTTGGTGCATATACTTGAATAATATTTATGATAAAAGGTGTGCCACTTAATTTAACTAGTAGAACTCTGTCCGACACGGCCCAATATCCTTGAACAGATTTTGATGTTTTCCGGTCCAAAATAATTGCCACTCCCCTATGACGATCTTCACCTCCAGAATAAATAATCTTGAAATCTTCTTCTATCTTGATGCCTGCTCCTGGCCATCTCGTTTCGCACATAAATAAAATATTATTTTTTTCCCTTTTAATTTCTTGTTTTATGTTCTCTTATTATCTCTTATTATTTATAAAGTCCTAACGTTCCATGTTGCTAATTTTAACGTCTCTGTCCTTGTCTTGCGATGATCAGTCTTTAAGCGAATCATGATATACTAGGCACTTTTAAAGACGTAGTTTGCCGTTGCTTTCCTCTATGGCAGTGACCTTACTGGTCGGAGACCGCAGCCATTGACTCAAGAAGAGTTTCTCTGCCTGCCGTCGTGAAGCTCGCGGCCATGATCCACAAATATCTGTCGGCTGCCCTCAAAATTTCAAAACTTTCTAAACCACAGATTATATTGAATTTATATCCTACTCGTAACTTTCTAAACCACAGATTATATTGAAAGTGTTTCCAACTGCTATGTTACACTCAGTTTTGATTGATTGATTGATTGATTTAGGAATCGACATCACAGCATACGGGGCATTCCCATAAGTGCTCCGTCCCCATCCTCAGCAGCCAGCGAAGAGTTCCAACACTAATAGTACCAGTAGCAATCTGATTATAAGTCCGTCTCGCCTTTCCTTAAAGCGTTGAGCGTCGGCCAGATCCCCTCGTCACTCCTCGTTGTCTCATTGTGGGTGGGGGATTTTTGTGGTGTGTGAGTGGGGGTATGTGGGGTGGATGGGTAAGGGTATCTGTGTGGGTGTGGGTGGGAATATTGTGTGGTATCTTGGTGGGGGATATGTGTGTGGTGTGTAAGTGGGGATGTGTTGGTGAGGGATATGTGTGTGTGTGGTGCGTGGGTTGGGAATAGTGCGTGGTAGGGGTGTATGTGATGTGCGGGGGGGGGGGGATTGTGTGGTGGGGGATTAGGTTAAGGCATGTGTGGGTGGGTGGAAGTTGTATGTGTGGGTGGTGGGGTGTGTGTGAGTGGATTGGGGATGTATGGGTGGTTAGGGAGATGTGTGTGTGTGGGGGGGGGGGGGGGGTAGGGACATGTCAGTTGGTGGGGATGTGTGTGTATGGTTTGGGGATGTGTGAGTGGATGTGCGATGTGTGGGTTGGTGGGGGATTGTGTGTGTGGGTGGGGAATATGTTGTCGATGGAGATGTGGCTGGGGGATGGGTGGGGAGTTGATGTGTGGGGTAGGATGTGGATGGGCGTGGGATGTGTGGGTTGGTGGGGGAATGTTTGTGGGTGGCGAGTGTGTTTTGGTTGGGGGATCAGGTGAGGGCAGTGTGTGTGGGTGGGGGATGTGCGGGAGGGGGATGGGTCGGTTGGTGGGGTATGTATGTGTCCCTTGGTGTGCGTGTTTGTGGGTAGGTGGGGGTGTGTATGTGTCCCTTGGTGCGCGTGTGTGTGGGTAGGTGGGGGTGTTGTGTGAGTGGGGTGATGTATGGATAGGTGGGAGATGGGCCTCATAACATGGTAATTAACCTTGTTTATGTTTACAACATTCATTTCACAATGTTTATTTTTCTTCCTATGTAAATGTATAATGCTCTTGATGAACGAAAGACGAGTGATTGGAAGGGCCGAATGTAAGACGGGCCTGCGCGCCCAATTTGTGACCCTAATAAAGTTGATTTGATTTGATTTGATTCTTGCCAGACCATGGTAATCCATTTGCTCCTCCGAGGTGTGCACGTGCTCCCACAAGGACGCAACCACGTCTGCCTTGTCATGTATCAATACTCCACCAAGTTCTGCAGAGCCAGCCAATCTTTCCGCCTGTTCATTTCCCAGCACACCGGCATGCCCCGGAGAAAAGGTCCAGGCGATGCTTGTCACCCGTGACCTCCGAAGCGAAGCAAGCCACTCCGCACAAAGTCTGCCCGTCCTCACCCTCGTCAGCAAGCTTTCTGAGTCAGTTACAATCACGATGTGTGTGTGTGTGTGTCGTATTCTCCATCCAGCGGAGAGCTACAGTGACTGCCTCCACTTCCATTCTTAAGCTGGATGTTGTGGTATCATATGCCAGGCTCTCCTGCCCCAAACATTGACCATTAGCGTTGGCTATGAACCCCCAGCCACTTCTCTCACCTCTTGACACCGAACCATCTGTGTAGATAATCACATCACCCGAGTGAGCATTGTCCTGAATTAGTTGCTGGATTCCCACTTCCGTGGCCCCTGCTGGCCACTCCCTGCACTCCCGGCTTAATGTGATTATAACTCTGCACAAGTCTGACTGCTCCTCTGGCACTCTGATTTATGCAACACTGCCTGGTTGATTTACAAAATATATTGTGAATAACAATCCCGAAGCAAGATTATGCTGTGTGTAAGTGTAGCATTACGAAAATCACATTTTCAAGCCTGATTGCACGAATGAAAAGATGGTCAGACTTTCTCTCCCCTAGCGAATGACGAGCTCAGGCAAAGGGAACACCCCCCCCCCCCCCAACCGTAATAACCTCAATCATATATGAAACCACACAGGAATACACACACTCCATCATTCAAATTAATCTGTACATAAACGCCCACACTCTCACACACATAGACGTGATAATGAAATAGGTGGCAATTTATTCATGTGGTTAATTGTCTAGTTTACCAAAGGAATTTAGTTAATTTATTGTTGCTAGCTGTTAACCCATCCTGAGAACTTTACAGCAGAATTGTTATGCTAGTTCAACTTGATATAAGGCTCTGTCGTAAATATGATTTGTGTTTCACAATTCTCCCACAGAAAGTGGAATCAAAGTCATTGAGTTTGGTTGTGGCAGAGGTCATCTGCTGGTCAAGCTAGCCCAGATGTTCCCAAAGAGCGCCTTCACCGCATCGGACAATGTGGATGTCCTCCAGGAAGAGATGAAATCAACAATGAATCTGCTTCCCAACATCAGCTATGATTTCATTGATCTATGTTCCACTAGTCCATGTAGCCAGCAGTATGACTGGGTCATCTGTGTCCACGTCATCCACGATGTGCCTAATCCACAAGCAGCGCTAACGAACATCAGAAACCTGCTGAAACCAGGTGGTACATTCACAATGATTGAAATGGCACCTTCTGGCAGTCCGCTTGCTGACAGGGGGAACTTTGTTGTGGCTGCTCTGTATGCCATCAGTTCATTCAGCTGTGTGCCTGAGAGCTACCAGCAGGAAGACAGCCATGCCATGGGTTTGTGTTGGGGCAAACAGAAAGCTACAGAGCTGCTCACAAATGCTGGGTTTGATGTCAAAACTATAGATTTTGAATATCCAATAACTCTGTATGTTTGTACATAATACATTGTATCAGAGAATAAGCCGCCAGACTTTTCATTCTAAATTCGAATTTCTTTGTAGTGGCAATAACAACATCACTATATATATATATATATATATATATATATATATATATATATATATATATATATATATATATATATATATATATATATATATATATATATATATATATATATATATGCAGATTTTTCATCATTGTCATCATATGCCATTCCCAATAAGCATGGTGGGTGCATGTTTCTCCATATCATGCGATCATTAGAGACATGCATCAGCTCAGTGTTCTTGTCTCGACCATACCATATTGCCCAGCCATCCAGGTATTTACCTCACTGCCTGCTCTTTGTTCTCTCCCCCAATCGATCTTTCATTTGTTACCAAGTTCTCCAATTTATTTCTTCTCATAACGTGGCCATAACATTGTGCCTGTCTGCGTTTAATTTCTCTAATCAGTTTACGGTTTTCATTTGCTTATTGTAGGACTTGGTCGTTGGTTTTTCTGTCTATCTATGGTGTTATTTGTATTTACCGGACGAGCCTCCCAAGTCTTCTATGATGTTGTTTTGGTCTCTGTGGCTCGTTGATAATAAATAATATGCCAGATGTCTCCACTTGGCTCACGCACCCTGTTGTACTTACTGGCATTCTTAACAGGCTTAATATTTGCACAACGGCAGCGTGGGAAAAAAAGGTTTATTCACAATATCCACCACCTGACCCTAATAAGCCAGCCATGCATTCCTTACACTTTCTATGCTGATGCATGTCTGCTGCTTCACTTCTGACAGTCCGTCCCGTGGCTATCGGTATTCTGTGTTTAAACTGGGGCTGTCGTTATCTGTTCGTCGCCTGATCTGTGCCAAGGATCAACCCACAATTTCCCGTTTATTTTTGGATTGATTAATCTGCTTCAGTACCACTGTAGTCAATTCTTCGTTAGTGTAGATGGTATGTATATAATTCTTGGTGTGGAGTGAGTGTGTGAGTGTATGTGTCCGTCCGTTCTTTAAGCTAACCCGCTTAAGAATGGTCGGTCTGTCTATTCGTGTCACTCAGGTCGCGATCTGAGCGCCTACATTCCAGCTGAATCGGTGAACTGTTTGAATGCTACTAACTGTCAATGTTATACTAAATCTTTAGCGTTACTCAGTATTGTTCCCGCCTTGCGGTTTGTCGTGAGTGATTACCACTCTGCTGACCATTCTTACTTTTTTCCAATGACTTCCGGTCCCCAGCATGGCGGGTAGGCATATACCGCTACGGCCTCTGGTGTATTTATCTTTGTGGCTGCGGTTTTCATTTCGCATTTTCCTCATGTTGGACTGGTATTATATGATTCCGTCGCTATGCTACTGAGTGAGTGCGTGGCGCGACTCTGTGAGCTCTGATATTCACTTGGAATGCTTCTACATGTCCGCTTTTATTTGTACAGTGACCTGCATGTTCGGAACAATGGCTACCGGCTGTTGCTGAATTGACTGCACGCGTGCATTTTTCAGGAGACTGCTGGGTGTCGGCGCTGGAGCCATGTGAGAAAACCCGGTTTAATGAGATCTTTCTGGTGACTGCCGATTCCATCGACGATGAACTGTGCTTTTCGTTAAGGACTTTTGTGTTGGCATTCTGGCGGCGGCATTATGCACAGTGTACCTGTGCTGGCTGTTGGATTGCCGAGACTCCTGTCTGTTCCACTTTTCACATTAGACAGCGGGAGCGGTTTGTTTGATATTCACTGGCACAGGAACGCAGCATAATGGGGACGACCCGTTGCCGTGAAGTTGGAACCTCGACCAACTAACTAACTAATTAACCAATTACTTCAGTTCTTCAGAGCACATGTGTGTTGTTGATGTACGTGTACCTGCTATAAGATAGTTTTATTTGGACAGCTCTGTAGAATAAAGAGAAGCTGTAGCAATACGCTGAGTGTCTCTTTCTGCTAAAATCAACACTATTGTATATGTCCAACTCCGTTATTTGTCTTCCGTATCATGCCTACTCTCTCTCTCTCTCTCTCTCTCTCTCTCTCTCTCTCTCTCTCTCTCTATATATATATATATATATATATATATATATATATATATATATATATATATATATATATATCATCATCAACATCCAGTGCCCTGCCAGCTGGTGTATGCGTTCATGGCTCTCCACAGATCTCGGTCTTTGGTTTTCTGGATCAACTCTGCTGCTGATATTCCTCCGTGCCACCGTCTCAATCCATCCAGCATCATTTCTCTTGGTCTGCCTCTGCCTCTCTTCCCCTCGATCTTTCCAGTTGTCACGATGTTCTCCAATGCCTCTCTTCTCATTACATGACCAAAGAAATCTGTTTGTCTCTTTCTTATTGTTGTATATAGTGTTCTAGTTTCATTAGCCTGTTTCAGGCAGTCGTCGTTATTTACTCTGGCAGTCCAAGGAATTCTCAACATTCTTCTCAGGAACCACATCTCTGTTGCTTCTAATTTCTTCTTAATTTGTTCATTTACATTCCAAGATTCATTGCCATACAGCAAAACAGGTTCTACATAGCATTTCAGCACTCTCTTTCTTACACTCAGTGATAGTGACCTATTGCACAAGATACTCTTCATTTTCTGAAATGCGGCCTTTGCCTGCCCTATTCTGCTCTTAATCTCTGTTGTACATCTTCCATCTGATGTTATAAATGTCCCTAGGTATCTAAAATTATCCACTTGGTTAAGAATTTTTCCTTCTATTTCTATGTCACATTTTGGTGTCACCATTTTCTTTGATATCACCATTGTTACTGTTTTCTTGATATTCAAGGAGAGTCCTTTCCTTGCACTCTCTGGTACTACAGTGTCCAACAATTGTTGCATGTCTGTTGATTTATCTGCCACCAATCAAGACAGCTATGGTTAAATGACATCAACAACATCCAAATATAAGAGCAATATAGAAATGAATGTAAAGAGGCTACAAAAATAGTTCGACAGCAGAAGCGAGAATATATGAGTAATATAATCAAAGATATGGAAACTAATCACCAGAAAAACGAATCCAGAAAGTTTTCTAAAGAACTGAAGTCAATGAAACGAGGGCACCTACACAACATATATGGTGTAAAAGACAAGAATGGGAATATGATAAATACCAATGAGGAAATGTGCAACACATGGAAAGAATACTTTGTTGAATTACTAAATTGTGAAGCTCCAAGTAACACTTTCCTACAGAAAGAGGTTCTAACGTGTGAACCACAAATTAAAGAACCTGCATTTGAAGAAATCCTATATGTAATCACACAACTTAAAAACAATAAGGCAACTGGGACTGATGGAATTGCTGCTGAATTTATAAAGGCAGGGTGGCCATGCATTACATCTAAAGCTATACGAACTAATAATAAAAATCTGGAGGACTGAAAAATTACCCCATGACTGGAAAGAGTCATTATTGATACCTATCTTTAAGAATGGAGACAAGTTCCAGTGTGAAAATTATAGAGGAATATCACTACTGTCCATAAGCTATAAGATACTATCCGCAGTACTACTAAATAGACTAAAACCATATTCAGAAGACATATTAGGTGACTACCAGGTGGGTTTTAGACAAAACAGATCAACAATAGATCAGATATTTATCTTACGACAAATAGCCGAGAAATATTGGGAATATAAAAGAGATCTACATAACATTTTTGTGGATTTTAAAAAGGCTTATGATAGTGTCCATTGGAATAGTCTATGGAATGCTATGCGGGAATTTGGAATACCAAGGAAGTTAATCAACATGACCAGACTATGCATGGAAGATACTTATAATATAGTAACATATAAAGGCAGGAAATCAGACCCTTTCCAAATAACATCTGGCTTGAAACAGGGTGATGCACTATCGCCGCTACTCTTCAATCTGGCTCTAGAGAAAGTTGTAAGGAGGGTAAAAGAGGAATGTGATATTGGAGGAACAACCAAGCTGCTTGGTTATGCAGATGATATAGATATTATAGGGGAAAATGAACAAAAGACATTGGAAATATTGACTCACTTAAAGGAAAAAGCCCAACATATGGGGCTGTTTATCAACCAAGATAAGACAGAATATATGGTAATTTCAAGAGAAGGAATGGCTAAAAACTCTGGCCACATACACATAGATAATATGACCATTAAAAGAACGGAAACATACAAATACCTGGGTACAATCTTCAACTGCTCCAACATCATAAGGGAAGAAATACAAACTAGAATCAATTCTGGAAATAAGATATACTATGCACTACAACATCTACTAAAATCAAAGGCGCTATCTCGTAACACCAAGATCACAATATACAAAACACTGATCAGACCAGTTGTGCTGTATGGCTCTGAAACCTGGAGTACAACGAAAGGAGATGAAGCCTTGCTACAAACCTTTGAGAACAAAGTTTTAAGACGCATCTTTGGACCCATTAGAGATACACAAAGTGGAGAGTGGAAAAGAAGATGTAACAAAGACATTTATGATCTGTTTAAGTCCCCGCTTATCACTGGTATCATGAAGGCTAATAGACTACAATGGCTGGGGCATATAGAAACAATGGAAGATAATAGGGAAACAAAACTCGCTTACACTCAGGAAATAAATGACCGTAGACCCCGAGGTAGACCAAGAAGACGGTGGAGAGATCATATATTTACAGACCTACAAGCACTTGGAATCAACGACTGGCAATAGAAGGTCAACCGGAGAGACGAATGGAGACAGATTGTATCTGCAGCAATGAACCTCAATGGCTCGGAACGCTGAATAAGAAGAAGAACAAAAGAATACTGTGTCATCTGCATAGCGTACATTATATATATATATATATATATATATATATATATATATATATATATATATATATATATATATATATATATATATATATATATATATATATATATATATATGTTTCCTATTCGCTATTCGATTGTTCTCACAAGTTTGGCTTCACATGTCGTGAAGTGGCATCGGATCATATGAACCCCTGCACACTGTTCCACTACTATGGAGTTGGAGACTCCTTCGTTAATATTCCTTAAGTATATGTGTATGTTTATTTATTTATACTTTAGCTATATTCTTTATAGTCGTTTGTGCTGTGTCTGAAAAAAAAAAAAATTATGCCTAAAGAAGGCCACATTTATGTTATGATTTAACTTATGTAGAGAGAATTTGCGCGACTTTATTTTATTCGTCAGACATGTGTATGTGTATGTCCTTGTTGTATACTTTTCCTCGTTTAAATATATACGCATAAATATGTGTTTCATTCTACATTGCATTATCCTACTACAGTTATGATTTCTCCTGTATAATATGTGTACTGTGAAATAGTATTACAATTACAAACGTAACGTATTAAACCAGTTCGCTTATTGACTGCGTCTTGAAAAATTAGACATCATGCGTCTGTCATAATTATGGAGAGGTAATAATATAAATTATTATACCTTATTAATGAGGTAACTATCTTCTGTACGCTTTTGTACTATCTATTTTTCTTTATTGGTTAGCTTATTAAAGAGGTAAATATCTTCTGTACGCTTTTGTATTATCTATTATTCGTATGTTCTATACTGTTATTGTTTGTTTTGCGTGAAGTGTCTGCTTGTTGTTTCAGAATCCAAGTCGTGTTTTCATAATATCATAAGCTGTTTACTACGGAGTCAATTCTGTAAAGAAGTATGCGTACCCTATTAGAAGATTACTATTGAACAGCTGGACATCACGTGAACACAAAATACACTTTATTTTCCGCATGTTGGACTGGTTCCGTCGCTCTGTTAATGAGTGAGTGCGTGGCGCGACACTGTGAGATGTGCATTTCACGTGGAATGCTTTTACAACTGTCCGCGGTTGTTTGTAGCGTTAACTCAATGTTCGGAAAGATGGCGGCCGGCTGTTGCTGAATTGTCTGGTTTGCCTTTTCGGTTCACGAGAGCATTTTCCATAAGACCAGTCATCGCTGGCGCAAAGGAGTAGATGTTAAGGGCTACGCTTTCGGTGGGTTGCCCTGCGAATAGAGACAGAGCCATAGGGGATAAAACCCGGGTCAATGAAATCGTTCTACTGACTGCCGCTTCCATCGACGATGAAATGCATTTTTCGTGAAGGACTTTTGTGTTGGCATTCTGGCGGCGGCATTATGCACAGTGTACCTGTGCTGGCTGTTGGCTTGCTGAGGCTCCTATCTTTTCCACTTTTCACATTGGTCAGTGAGGAGAATTTTGTGTGATATTCACTGGTACAGTAACGGAGCATTATGAGAAGCTGGAACCGCGACTAACTGACTAACTAACTAACTAACTAACTAACTAACTAACTAACTAACTAACTAACTAACTAACTAAGGAACCAACCAACCAACCAACCAACCAACCAACCACCTAACTAACTAACTAACTAACTAACTAACTAACTAAGGAACCAACCAACCAACCAACCAACCACCCAACCAACTAACTAACTAACTAACTAACTAACTAACTAACTAATTAACTAACTAACTAACTAACTAACTAACTAACTAACTAACTAAGGAACCAACCAACCAACCAACCACCAACCACCCAACTAACTAACTAACTAACTAACTAAACTAACTAACTAACTAACTAACTAACTAACTAACTAAGGAACCAACCAACCAACCAACCAACCAACCACCCAACTAACTAACTAACTAACTAACTAACTAACTAACTAACTAACTAACTAAGGAACCAACCAACCAACCAACCAACCAACCACCCAACCAACTAACTAACTAACTAACTAACTAACTAACTAACTAACTAATTAACTAACTAACTAACTAACTAACTAACTAACTAACTAACTAAGGAACCAACCAACCAACCACCCAACCAACTAACTAACTAACTAACTAACTAACTAACTAACTAACTAATTAACTAATTAACTAATTAACTAACTAACTAACTAACTAACTAACTAAGGAACCAACCAACCAACCAACCACCCAACCAACTAACTAACTAACTAACTAACTAACTAACTAATTAACTAATTAACTGATTAACTAACTAATTAACTAACTAACTAACTAACTAACTAACTAACTAACTAACTGACTAACTAACTAACTAACTAAGTAACCAACCAACCAACCAACCAACCACCCAACTAACTAACTAACTAACTAACTAATTAACTAACTAACTAACTAACTAACTAACTAACTAAGGAACCAACCAACCAACCAACCAACCACCCAACCAACTAACTAACTAACTAACTAACTAACTAACTAACTAACTAACTAACTAACTAACTAACTAAGGAACCAACAAACCAACCAACCAACCACCCAACTAACTAACTAACTAACTAACTAACTAACTAACTAACTAACTAAGGAACCAACCAACCAACCAACCAACCAACCACCCAACCAACTAACTAACTAACTAACTAACTAACTAACTAACTAACTAACTAACTAATTAACTAACTAACTAACTAACTAACTAACTAACTAACTAAGGAACCAACCAACCAACCACCCAACCAACTAACTAACTAACTAACTAACTAACTAATTAACTAATTAACTAATTAACTAACTAACTAACTAACTAACTAACTAACTAAGGAACCAACCAACCAACCAACCACCCAACCAACTAACTAACTAACTAACTAACTAACTAACTAATTAACTAATTAACTGATTAACTAACTAATTAACTAACTAACTAACTAACTAACTAACTGACTAACTAACTAACTAACTAAGTAACCAACCAACCAACCAACCAACCACCCAACCAACTAACTAACTAACTAACTAATTAACTAACTAACTAACTAACTAACTAACTAACTAAGGAACCAACCAACCAACCAACCAACCACCCAACCAACTAACTAACTAACTAACTAACTAACTAACTAACTAACTAACTAACTAACTAACTAACTAACTAACTAAGGAACCAACAAACCAACCAACCAACCACCCAACTAACTAACTAACTAACTAACTAACTAACTAACTAACTAACTAATTAACTAACTAAATAATGATGACTTATTATTTATTGATTGATTTAGGAACCGACATTACAGCATTTGGGGCATTCCCATAAGCGCTCCGTCCCCATCCTCAGCAGCCAGCGAAGAGTTTCAACACCAATAGTACCAGTAGCAATCTGATTATATGTCCGTCTCGCCTTTCCTCTGAGCGTCGAGCGTCGGCCAAATCCCCTAATCACTCCTCGCTGTCTCATTTTTGCCGGACTATGGTGATCCATTTGCTCTTCCGAGTTGTACACGTGTTCCCACAAGGCCGCAATCACTGTCAGAATCTTCATCGCCATCGCCTGACGGCGACGACCAAGTACGACCGTGAATTCGACTAACAACTACTACGCAGTGGATGGCCAGTGGTCAGCGTGACGCACGGAGCACACGAGGACTGAAAGCAGGGCCAACGAGAAACTATCGCTGGTAGCTCAGACTGCCTAGGACTTCGAGACTGGACGGACATGAGTGAAAGTGTTGCACGTATTTACGTATTGTTCTATGCTTGATGGAAGAAAGCCTGTATGCTTTGTAGAGTTGATTTGGAGACTGAGTGAGTGATTTATTCCATGCATTTATGAACTTGTATATTGTATGTATGTATGTGTAAATGGCATTGGCGCTAATTGTGAGCGTAGTATTCTATGAATGCCGTTGAGAAGTGTGATTAAAGTGTTTCAGTTATGTCGCAGTGTGTTTGAGTACAATCATTCGTTGTGTATGATTGTTTCACTCCTGTTAGAGAACACGAGACATTGTTAGTGCAAAACAAGACCCTGACAGGCAGTGAACGTGTTTAATCTCGTCCGTGTTTGAACCATATGTAATCGAGTGAGTGAACGTGGGAAATCGTGTCATGTGTTTGAACAAGATGTATAAAAAGTGAATGAATATGGAGATCTCGTCCGTTTGAGTGAGCAAAAGACGTGAAAGTTAGAAAGTACTCACAAGTGAAATAAGATTACGAACGAACGTTTATTGTAAAAGAAAACGTGAACGCAAGTTACACGTGAGAAAGATTATACAAATATATATACATTATTTGATGATATGAGATGAGGCTTGAAAAATGTTCTATTATACGAATGAAAGCATCAGTGAACAAATTATACTAAATTTCCATTAATCTAAACTGACGACGAGACGACTATACATTCATTCTTGACTGCATACAAACCTATAAACACTTAGTTGACAACGCTTAAACGACAAAATTAAACACATAAGAATATTTCTCTCTCCCAAGTAAACAGGTTTGTCAGCTATAATTGTTGAAGCACTAAATTGATCTTCCCGGCTATAAAAGACCAAGCATCCCTTCTCTGGTGCAGTTACCAACAGACTTCCAAAGTTCCGAACCTCATCGACACTTGAGTATTTTTTTTCCCTTATATACTTTTGTAGGGGATCAGGCCTTAGCTGTAAATTTGTTTTCTTCACTATTATATATCGTACATGTACTATATTTGAAAACATATAAGTATTTTTGCATAAAACCAGTGTAACAAAATTGTAAAATTACCATGTCTACGTTATACGAATTTATTGAATATGGACTTAAATTAAACTTAACCGGAGACGAGTTTACAAAATGAAGCGAGACATAATATGCAGAGTATATCCAATTACAAGAAAAAACTAAAGAAAGGGAGGAAAGTGCTGCAGAAAGGGAACTTAAACAAGCAGAAACAGACGCTGAGTTAAGAAAGGCTGAGTTAGATGCTAAAAACAAACAGGCTGAGGTAGATGCTAAGAACAAACAAGCGGAATTAGATGCTAAAAACAAACAGGCTGAGTTGGAGGCTAAGAAAGCAGAACAGACGCTGAAGTAAGAAAAGCTGACATCAGCGAACAAAGTAAAAGTGAAGAACTTGAAATGCAGCTTAAATTTAAGCAGCTAGAAATCGAAACTTCTACCGATAAAGAATCTAGAAAACTAGAAATGAAAGAGAAAGAAAACCAATATAAGAAGTATCAAGGAATCGTGAAAAATGTCACTACTGGGGAATGTATTTCAGCATTTACTCAAAATTTTGAGACAATAATGGAGCACTACCAGGTACCAGTAACGGATTGGAACATAATCTATATGAGAATTCTATCTGGGGAACCATTAAAAGTCATAGAGACCATCCCCAAAGAGTTAAGAAAAGACTATCACTACACGAAAACCAAAATCATGGCACATTTTCCATTAGATGTGGCAGGGTATATGGAACAGTTTGCTAAATTGTCTCCAAAAGCAACACAAACGTTCTCTGATTACACCTCGCTAGTACAAGACGTTTGAAGCAAGTGGTTATCGTCAGCGAAAATTGACAACTATTTTGATCGGTTGAAAGATCTTATATTAAGAGATAAAATCATATCATCGCGGCCACCACCTTTTTCAAAAGTTTTGCAAGAGTGTGAATGTGAGAGTGTCCAACAGATAGAGAGACGTGGATCGGCGTATTTTACAGCCAATAAATACTGTTTTGTAAATGTTCTTAAAGACACAATTTGTAGCAGCCGCTACATATGATAGATCAAAACCAAACAGTTACACCAAACAAAAGTATTACAGGCAATCTAACAACTATTGTTGTAAATACTGTAACTATAACCACAGTGAAAGTGAGATGTGTGATAAACAACCAGGTTACCTTATGTATTTAAAAATTACATATACAAGCAAGACTGGGAGAGAATTAACTATAGACGACTGACTAAATGTTATCTTTGCAAAGCGTACGGCTACTGGCGCCATGCTTGTAAAGGAAAGCAAATGACAAGGAAAGCCAACGCGACAATGTTCGATAGTTCATCCTCTGAGGAAGAACAAAAAGTACATCAACATCCAGTCAATGCAGCAGAAATTATTAATGTATTCCAACTAGAGAAATGCAATACCTGCAAACGATTCCATGAAGATGGCGTTTTAAAATGCGGCCACTCGATACCAATAGCAAATGAGGAAGCCAATCTAGTAATAGATTCCAAAGGGAAGATAAACATCCATCAGGGCTATGTCAATTGCAAAGTAGCCATTGTTTTGAGAGATAGTGGTAGAACCCTTATCGGTTTAAGGAAAGACTTTATACAACCTGCAGATTACACAGGTAAACATGTAACATGCAGAACTTTCTCAGGAAATATTGAGAAATACCCACTTGCATGGGCATACATTCAAACACCATTTTTGACAGGCAAAGTAAAATTCGCAGCATTGTTTGATACATGTTGTGATATAATTATTGGTAATCTGCCTGAAGTTAATGACATGCCACATGACCTTGTAACATCTTTCTTTGAAAATATTTTATCAGAAGTAAAATCTCAGAAAAACAAGACTGAGGCATTAGAACTGTTAAAACCCGACGATAACAGAGACGAAGACCAAGACGAGACAGCAGCAAACACAACTGTAGTGGACCACACAGACTTAGAAGATACAGACGAAATACCAGTCCCATCACTCAATACGACAGACACACTGCAAGACATCAAACTAACTCCCGATCTCTCTCAGACTGAGACAGACAACTGCAGACAACTGTTACAAAACTACAGAACCACTTTCTCCAACCATCCATGACAGACAGATCTAGTAGAACACCAGATCATACTGACAACTTACTTACCAATAAAATGCAGACCGTATTCAATACCTATACATTACAAAGACAAATTACACCAAGAAATCTTAGACCTGGAGAAGAACCAAATTATTAGAAGATCACAATCACAATATTGCTCTCCTATCGTGATTGTTAGCAAAAAAGACGATTCAATACGGCTATGCGTTGATTATCGAAAACTCAGCGCAATAACACAATTAGGTTCAGAACCGATGGCTAACTGTGAGGACATACTGACAGAAATGACAGATGCCAAATACTTCACAAAACTAGACATGACAAAAGGGTACTGGCAAATACCCATGACCGAAGACTCTATCCACTTGACAGCATTTGCAACACCTTGGGAACTATACGAATGGTGTAAACTGCCATTTTGGCTAGTCAATGCCCCAGCGACATTTGTAAGAATGACAAGACTGTTACTGGCAGACATACCAATATTCTATCATATATGGACGACATCTGTGTACAAACCAAGACAATGACAGAACACCTAGCGACGCTACGACAAACTTTTGAACGCATCAGACAGCACTGCCTGACAGTAAAGCCAGCAAAGGTAGAAATTGCCTATCATGAAATTACTTTTCTAGGCTACAAAATTTGTGATGGATATGTTACCACTGATGACAATATTGTTTCTAGAATTCTAAAATTGTCACTTCCTACAACCAAAAAGGAAGTAAGAAGTATGTTAGGATTGTTGAATTATTACAGAAGATTCATACCTAACTTTTCTAGTTTGACAGAAAGTTTTACAAATCTGTTAACAAAAAACCAACCTAATAAAATTGTAAACAGAGAGGGCCTGAGACCTGCCTTTACAAAAGTATTGTCATATTTTTCTTCCAATCCCATACTAAAATTGCCAAATCTGAACATTCCTTTCAGATTGAGAACTGACGCGAGCACGATAGGTATAGCGGCCGTTTTGTTACAATCCTATGCTGATATCTTACAGCCAGTCTATTATGTAAGCCGCAAGTTGTCACCAAGAGAACGCAGATGGTCTACACCAGAGTTGGAAGGCCTCGCATTAATTTATGCTATTTCTAAGTTATCTAAATATTTGCTAGGTAAACATTTCATCGTTGAGACAGATAACAACCCATTAACTGTTATTACGAAAGGAACACCGACAAACCACAGAATCGCCAGATGGGCGTTATTACTCCAGAACTACAGCTTCGAAATAAGACACATCAGCGGCACAGAAAATACGATTGCAGACCTGACTCTCAAGATGTCCTCTCGAGACGTCCAACGACAGTTTAACTAAGCCTGAGCGCAAAGACTAAGGCTGTTACCTATGGCGCTCAGACAGCTATCACAGTTCAGCGAATAATAGTTAATTATACAAAGAACGCTATGAAAAGTGACTTACAATGATAAGGACTAAGTCCTGTAATCTATTCCAAACACATTTTTAACTAGTGAATGTGATGAACAAATGAACGATTAGAATGTGTAAGGACATTGATTTTAAACCTATAGTATCATTTCTACGAACAGTGTTACAAGAACAGTACTACACATCTGTATAGACTTACCATATTCCAGCTTTCGGTAACATCCAGTAGTACCAGAGCTTATGTATAGTAGTGATATAAGCACAGTGAATTGTTCGACAGTAGAGGAATTCAATGCATCCAGAACAGTTTAATCCAAACATGTATAAGAACAGTGAATCCAAACGTGTATAAGAACAGTGTAATCCAAACGTGTATAAGAACAGTGTGTGTTACTCCAACTCGTGAACACATTAGTTGTGTACTTCCGTTTCCTTTTCGGATTACTTTCTAAATTTATCAAAAGTAGCAGACTATACCACAAATAGTCACGAATGAATGACAGATTGATGATTTTGTGACACTAAAATTTACATATATTAATTGAATGAAAGGGAGTATATATTTGTGATCTAAGAATCATTGATTGATTAATTTTTTCTCAATGGTGCCAAGTATGCCACTATTGAAAATAAATATCAAACTATGACGCTTAGAATAGAAATAACAAATGTACTTTATTTTTTTTGAAAGAATTTGAAAATTACCTCCATATACGTTTCATCATTACACCTAAGGGGAAACAATCTGACATGTGGAAAATGTAAGCATGCATATATTGTCTTTTTCATAGTAGCCAAAATGACTACAGGTCACCATGTGACGTCAACTATGCGTGGAATATAGTTACCAAGGTTGGGGACCAGGATTGGATTATCCGACCATATCAGTTGGTTTCTAATTCTGAAATCATCTCATACGGAGATGATTTAGGGCCTAACATGTTCTTTTTGTGATTTTTTTCTTTTGTTGTGAGGTAGTGCGTTGCTTGAAAGATAGCGTTAGTTTCTGATAACTACCGGACTGGCTTAAGTCCATTGTCAACCAAGGTACTAAATCCAACTAGGGGACAATACTTGATGAGAGTAGCCTCATGGCAGCACTGAGGGAAATATGTATCATGCACCATTACCATGCAAATATAAACATATAAGAGAGTCACCTAACAGCATAAACAGTTAGTCGATTCTGACTTATACAGAGATTATTAACCTAAACCAACTATAAACACGAATAATGAAAGGATATACCTTTCATAAGAGGGGGCGGCGGAGAGTTTCAGAATATTTATCGCCATCACCTGACGGTGACGATCAAGTACGACCGTGAACTCGACTAACAGCTACTACGCAGTGGATGGCCAGTGGTCAGCGTGACGCACGAAGCGCACGAGGACTGAAAGCAGGGCCAACGAGGAAACCATCGCTGGTAGCACAGACGACTGGACGGACATGAGTGAAAGTGTTGCACGTATTTACGTATTGTTCTATGCTTGACGGAAGAAAGCCTGTATGCTTTGTAGAGTTGATTTGGAGACTGAGTGAGTGATTTATTCCATGCATTTATGAACTTGTATATTGTATGTATGTATCTGTAAATGGCATTGGCGCTAATTGTGAGCGCAGTATTCTATGAATGCCGTTGAGAAGTGTGATTAAAGTGTTTCAGTTATTTCGCCGTGTGTTTGAGTACAATCATTCGTTGTGTATGATTGTTTCTCTCCTGTTAGAGAACACGAGCCATTGTTAGTGTAAAACAAGACCCTGACAATCACGTCTGCCTTGTCATGCATTAATACTCCTGTGACGAGGCGACTTCGGTCAGCATCCGAATGACAAGGAATTAAAGAGCCCACAATATTTTTCTATCATTCTCTAAAAGAATAAATGTCCACCAGAACCTGATAGAAATGCAATAAGATTGAAAACAAGAGAAAAATACATTTTGACCACGCCCGTTCCATCATTTCTGTAATGCTGGGTCTGAGAAAGCTTTGATGTACAGATCAAACGTACAACCCAGACACCACGGCACCAGTCGGCAGCGCTATCAAAGTTTGAAAACTCATTGTTTTCAGTACAAGGGAAGAGAAAGACGGCAAAGTGTGAAATCTGGGCTGGGGACGACGTTGATACATGGATGTGCTACTCAGGGGGAAACCCGTGTGATCCAAAGATGGCCATATAATGCAGGCCTAACACCTATCTAAAAGTGCCACCACAAAGGAGCAATTTGTAGTTGCCACCACAAAGGAGCAATTAGGACCAGATGCTTAACACCTCACTGCAATACGGGCGGCAAAGTAGGAACACCTGGCTGACACATTCCTGACAGCAACCAAGGAAGGCTTGTGTTAACCGCAGATAGGGATGTAGTTATGACGCAACGTCTATTGCATCGCTAGCGAAGCATGTTTCATTGTTTCAGACACGTGGCGGAACATCAGTTAATTTGATTGACAAATGAAACTCCCGTCCACAGGAATGTAGGAGGGGTGAAAGGAATTTGGGACTTAATCCATCTCGGTAACTCATCCTACATGAAATAGAGTAGGCGGAGTTAATGAATAGAGGACATACTAATTAGCCGGCGTGGAAACTAGCCAGGAACGGAGAGAATAATACTACGAGCAGTGGCCAGCAAGATTTCAGATGCATTCACAATAGCGTACCAGGGAGGCCGGAATTTAAATTTCTGGTGAGAGATTACCCTCTCGTTTTGTTACTTCAATACAAAGTCGAATTACAGGATTTCCTAGCTAAACTCAGGTAATACCACATTATTGTTACTCTGATACGTTTCTCTGCTAGTCTGAGCCTGTGTAGTTTTCTTGTTCTGCATATTATCCCAAACTTTACACTGGTGGATTTTCTGTGTTACTCAGTGTTCCAATTTCTAGATTTACTATTACACTGTGAACTTTAGCTTCTTCTTTCATTCACTACTTGGTTGTCTGATTTGTTGTACGTGATAATTTGGAGAAATCCATTATCCAAGCTACATGAGCGTGTGGCTTATGCATGTACAGGAAATACATTTAGATTCATCCTGTATGATGTTAAGCATTGGGGAGACTGACGACTTAGGAGAACTTCCTGAGAGCTACCAGTCTTTTGATAGCGTCCAATTAACATTGATTATTTGGACCACCACTTTGAGTGCCTACCAAGATTGTGGTGAAACCACTTGGTTTGAGGAATGGCACCAGTTCACCTTGTCTGCATGATGTCTGCATGAGGACAGACATGACTTAGGACATTCAATATCCCAGACGGATTCAGGGAAGGCATTTTAATGTTCGACAGGACTGTGCGACCAGCCCTTCCGACAAGACAGTATGAATGAATCAGAAAGGGAGAGAGTAAGTGAGGTGAACTTATATGGGAAACACTCCATTACATAAATGTATGTGATGATGTATGTTTTGAGCTATAGATGTTCTAAATGGTTTTATGAATATATACATATATATTTATTTATTTAGAACTGATATATGTTTATGTAACATGCCATCATATATTATCATACCATCATATATTATGACTTGAATGTATGTTTATATGAATGTATAGACATATGTGTTTGAGATGTGTAGACGTAGATACTACCCATCTCCGTTCGTTTCATTCCAGATCTCTTAGGGGCAATGGACAGTCAACTTATATCAGGAAGTGACTGAGCCTTGTGAAGGAACCAATTTGGACTCCTTCAGTCTGACAGTGAACTGCGTCTCACTGGGGGAAGCATGACCTATGTGCCCTCTTAAGTTACGTATACCATATTATAATCATCATCATCATCATATGATCATCAAGACTAGAAATAATAAACTCAGTTGTTGTATTTTAAACTCAGTTGTCCGTATAATTCTAAATGTCTATAAATGTTTGTGTAGTTTAAATATGTACACACATTGGGAGAACATTTAGTGGGGGTTCACACATATTGTCCAGAAGAAGGAACTTATGTCAGGGAGGTACCTTGCCTATGCAGTCATAAGTAACCAGATTACGTTGCCTAGCTTAACTCCTCCTTTCTCACTTCTGGTGATACCAAGTACAGCCAAATCTATATAGATATATTCTATCTTCAACGAGCCACTTCTTGGCTGTTTTCTTGAGTATCAGGGACGGTGTCTTAAATCAGCATAACATAACAGACATTTGTTCCACGTTTTCTCTCTGGGATCTGGGGTGGTAATTTGTCCCTTCTGACAGAGTTAGAGGGTCTCAAACTTCATCCAGAACTAAACACCAGTAGAAGAAAATAATTTTGGCTGAGTGGTTGCCCATCTGGGATCTGACCCCAGCCAGTTGACGACAACTCCACCAAATTTTGCAGAGCCAGTTAATCTGTCTGCCTTTTCATTCCCCAGCGCACCGGCATGCCCAGGAGATGTCCAGGCGATGCTTGCCACCCGTGACCTCCGAAGCGGAGCAAGCCACTCTGCAAGAAGCTTGCCTCTCCTTACCTTCCTCAGCATGCTTTCAGAGTCAGTTCCAATCATGATTCTGTTTGTATCGTATTCTCCATCCAGCGGAAAGCTGCACTGACCGCCTCCACCTCCATTCTTAAGCTATATGTTGTGGTATTATATGCCAGTCTCTCCTGCACCAAACGTCGACCATTAGCTGTTGCTAAGAACCCCCAGGCACTTCTCCTACCTCTCAACACAAAACCATCTGTGTAGATAATCACATAGTAAGTAAGTAAGTAAGTAACTAACTAACTAACTAACTAACTGGCTAATTAACTAACTAACTAACTAACTAACTAACTAACTAACTAACTAACTAACTAATTAACTAACGAACGAACGAACTAACTAACTAACTAACTAACTAAATAACTAACTAATTAATTAACTAACTAACAATACACATTACTTTTCATGGTGTTTGAAAAAGGGTTCTCTACTTACCTTCCGAAGGTGGTTCACGAAGGTGGTTCACGTAACCGATTAAGTGCCATCGTCGTAAGCGATTTACAATATCTGCTAATGGCATATTATCAATCAATCAAATAGTGTGCCATGACGGAAAGCGTTCGGTGCCATGCCGGAAAGCGTGGTCAGTCATGACTCGTCACTTCACTTGATCACCAGAGTCGTGGATCTGTTGAGTGTTCCTGTCTCGTCCATGCCATGTGGCCAAGCCATCCAGGTAATTTCCTCTCGGTCTTCCTCTTGGTCTGTTCCCTTCCGTCTTGCCAGTTGTCATTAAGTTCTCTAATCCATTTCTTCTCATGTCCAAATCATTTTGACTGTCTACGTCTAATTTCTCTAATCAGTTTACAATTTTCGTTTGTTTCTCGTGGGACTTGGTCATTGGTTTTCTGTCTGTCCATGGTATTCTTTGCATTCTCCTCATAAACCACATTTCTACAGCCATCAGATGTTTTTCAGCTTGACTGCACATTGTCCGGCCAGATGAAACGCTTTAAAGACACTCTGAAAATCTCACTGAATGCTTTTGGAATTAATCATGACTAGATAGATAGAGAGTCCTCTAAAAAGTACTGGAGAGTTTTGGTCATAGACCATAACTTTATGAAGGGAAAATCCCAACTGCACCTCCCCGCGGTAGAGGATGGAAACACACTACGGTGTGGCTAACACAGCTCTGGGGACCGAGTATCCACCGGAATAAGTGGACAACTCTGCAGCTGAGCAGAGCAGGGCACTCACTTGTCCTGACAGTCGGAAATGGCTGTCAAAGGCAGAGTTAAAAGACCACCGTGTGAATGTGGAAGGCAAGGGGAAACCACCACATTATCTTCCCAAGATTTCATGGCGACACACATCTCAGAAATAGTGAATGACGTTAATGGCTGTCTTAGGACATCCTCGTCCGGTAGGGACAGTCATGAGCCACAGGTGACACCAGACCGTCATCCAGCTACTGATGGCAAAACTAAAACAATAACTAAACTAAATAAATTTAGAGTAGGAACGTGGAATGTTAGGACATTAAATGAGCTAGGAAAGTTAAACAATGTTCTAAGAGAAATGGGAAACATGAAAATGAATATACTAGGCATAAGTGAGATGAGATGGAAGGGATCTGGCAAAATTATAACCGACAAACACACAATAATTTATTCTGGAGGGGACACACATGAAAAAGGTGTAGGAATAATATTTGATGAAAATACAGCCAAATCTATGACTGGATACTGGTGCATTTCAGATAGAGTTATAATGGTCAAAATCAAAGGCAAACCAATAGATATAAATATTATACAAGTATATGCACCAACAACAAACAGTAGTGATGAAGATATACAAAACTTTTACGATGAAGTTGAAATGGCAATAGCCCAAATTGGATCACAAGAAATAAAAATAATACTGGGGGATTTTAATGCAAAAGTAGGAAAGGGAAAAATAGAGGATATAGTGGGGAATTACGGTTTAGGTACAAGAAATGAAAGAGGAGAGAAACTAATAGAATGGGCAAATATTAATGATATGATAATTGGAAACACATGGTTTAAACACCATAAAAGACGACTATACACATGGAAAAGCCATGATATGAAAATACGCAACCAAATTGACTACATACTTATTAATAAAAGATTTAGAAATGCATTAATTAATGTAAAGACAATGCCTGGTGCTGACGGTAACAGTGATCATGTACCACTATGTGGACAAATAAAAGTAAGATTAAAGAGAGGGGAAAAAATTGTTAAAATCTTGAGACTTAATAAAGAGGTTCTGAAAGTAGATAAAGAAATTCAAGAACAATACAGAGTGACTGTGAAAAATAGGTACAATGCAATAGCTAAAATACAGAGTATAGATGAACAATGGGAAATGTTAAGGGACTCCATTCATCAAACTAGCAAAGAAATATTACCGGAGAGAAGCCAAAAGCTAAGAAAAAATGGATGAATGAAGAAATCTTAAGGTTGATGGACAAAAGGAAACAGAATAAAAATGTCAAACAAGAGTATGCTAAGATAAATAAAGAAATAAGAGATAAATGTGTGAAGGCAAAAGAAAGTTGGTTAAATGAGCAATGCATTAAAATTGAATTAAATTCCATTAAAGATCAAAAAAGTATGTACGGACAAATCAGCGAGCTCACAGGAAGAAAAATAAGAATAAATACAGGGTGTTTGAAATCAAAAACAGGACAGACTTTATTGGAGGAAGGTGCTATAATGAAGAGGTGGAATGAGTATATAAGAGAATTATATAATGGAGAAAGGGAAGAATTAACAGAAGAAAGTAACTTAGAAGGCCCACCTATTCTAAAAGAAGAAGTCGCTGATGCTATGAAACATATGAAGAAAGGAAAAACAGCTGGGCCAGAAGAAATCACAATAGAAGAATTAGAAGTGTTGGGAGAATTTGGAGTAGATATATTAACCAAAATGTTGAATGATATTTACAGTAGTGGATATTTACCCAGTGATATGCTGAAATCTGTATTTATAGCTATACCAAAAAGACCAGGAGCAACTGATTGTGAAGATTTTCGTACAATTAACCTCATAAACCATGTCACTAAGCTTCTACTCAGAATTATAATGAGAAGAACAAGAAAGAAAATAAAAATGGAAATTAGTGAAGAACAGTATGGTTTTATGGAAGGAAAGGGTACAAACAATGCAATATATATATTACGAACACTAATAGAAAGATCAATAGAGAAACAAAGAGACATATATTTATGCTTCATAGATTATACTAAGGCATTTGATAAAGTAAAACATGATGAGCTGATTAAAATGTTGGAAGATATCAACATTGATGGGAAAGATTTAAGAATAATAAAGAATATATACTGGAACCAAGTAGCAGCAATTAAAATGGGAAATAAAGAGGGTAGTTACGAACAGATAAAGCTAGGAGTACGACAGGGGTGTGTCTTGTCACCCGATCTCTTCTCCCTGTATAGCGAAGTAATAATGAGAGAGATCAAAGAGAAGCCAGGAATACTAATCGGAGGATATAATATAAACAATATACGCTATGCAGATGACACAGTATTGGTAGCGGATAATGCAACAGACCTACAACAATTGTTGGACAGTGTAGTAACAGAGAGTGCACAGAAAGGACTGTCCTTGAATATCAAGAAAACAGTAACAATGGTGATATCAAAGAAAATGGGGATGCCAAAATGTGACATAGAAATAGAAGGGGAAATTCTCAACCAAGTGGATAATTTTAAATACCTAGGGGCACTTATAACATCAGATGGAAGATGTACAAAAGAGATTAAGAGCAGAATAGGGCAGGCAAAGACAGCATTTCAGAAAATGAAGAGTATCTTATGCAATAAGTCGCTATCAATGAATGTAAGAAAGAGAGTACTAAAATGCTATATAGAACCAGTTTTGCTGTATGGCAGCGAATCTTGGAATGTAAATGAACAAATTAGGAAGAACTTAGAAGCAACAGAGATGTGGTTTTTAAGACGAATGTTGCGAATTCCTTGGACTGCCAGAGTAACTAACAACGATTGCCTGAAAGAGGCTAATGAAACTAGAACACTATATACAACAATAAGAAAGAGACAAACATCTTTCTTTGGTCATGTGATGAGAAGAGAGGCATTGGAGAACATCGTGACAACTGGAAAGATCGAGGGGAAGAGAGGCAGAGGCAGACCAAGAGAATTGATGCTGGACGGACTGAGACGGTGGCATGGAGGAATATCATCAGCAGAGTTGATCCAGAACACCAAAGACCGAGATCTGTGGAGAGCCATGAACGCCTACGCCAGCCGTAACGGCACTTGATGATTGATGATTGAGATAGATAGATAGATAGATAGATAGATATATAGATAGATAGATAGTTAAGACAGACAGACAGACAGACAGACAAATAGATAGATAGATAGATAGATAGATAGATAGATAAATAGATAGATAGATAGATAGATAGATAGATAGATAGATAGATAGATAGATAGATAGAGAGATAGATAGCTAGATAGATAGATAGATAGATAGATAGGACAGAACAAACGAACGAACGAACGAACGAATGAAAAACTCTTATTTTCA
>JACEFZ010015682.1:660000-772500 GCA_014155875.1 Cepaea nemoralis | reverse complement strand
CTGCATCACTCTTGGATGACATCTATAACTTGCCATTAAGGCATATGTTATCTAATGTTACTTAAATCTAACACAATAGATGCTTTCCGAAGTTCCTAACTGCAGCACACACACAAAAACACGTCAATCTTAATCACAATCCTTGGCCACACTAATCACCCTGTAACAACACTATAATATCTTTCTAAACTATATTTCTAAGCTTCTCCACATTATTTATAGCTAGCACAATCTTTAAAATACCTTATGCCATTCTGACTCAAATCCTGAATTGAATACGCCATTCGCCATAAAGACATGGGTTACATAAACCAACACAGGCGATTCTATTCACACGGATCAAGCCAATTTTCACTTCTGCACACATCAGCTGTCAAAGTTACATTAGTTGTCCTCAAATCGTGTTTTTTGGCAAAGGCCTGGAATTGGTCATGTGACTTTTTTTTTTTTTTGATGTTAACAAAAGTGGTTCAAGGGCAGATTATCCATTTCTGAATAAATTCTCTCCCTTGGGTTTAATCAATGTCACAAGAGTAGATTATCTCCCCCTTTTTTCAACATATGCCTACAATTTTCCCTCTTGTGGGGACTGTCAAAGACGATTTTCCTGTTTGATGTTGGAGACTTCTCAAGGTTAGCGGTGTCCTTGATCTAACTGGTAAACAACTGCAGCTGTGCATTCCGACTTTATTGTTTTTCTGTCCCGGTTAAAAAACAAATGTAGCTTTGCACACAGGCCATGAATATGACCGTCTGTATTGTCATTATCTGGTTGATACACAGTGAAATCATGACATAGGCCCCCTCTTAAGAGAGTAGTCCATCTCACTCTTCTCCACTGTGAATTCAATCCAGATGATTCATTCCTCTTCTTCAGGAGCTGGGTGTCTTGATAAGAAGTCCGCTCCAACATTTTCCTTCCCAGGAATATACTCCACTGTGAAATTGTAGGGTTGAAGTAACAACGACCACCGCATCAAACGGGCGTTGAGCTTCTGAGAAGTAGCCAGGAACATCAGGGGCTGATGATCTGACTGGACCCGAAACTTAACTCCATACAAATAGGGCTGGAATTTTTGCACGGCCCATACGAGAGACAAGCACTCTCTCTCTCGACGGTCGAATAATTCCTCTCAGCCTGGAGTAGCTTCTTGCTTGCGTATGCCACAGGTTTCAAAACCGAAGCATCGTCTTTCCCTTCCTGTAACAAAGCTGCCCCAATCCCAATCCCACTTGCATCAGTTCTCAACACAAATGGTTTGGAAAGGTTCGGGAGTTGTAATACAGGTTTGCTGACCAAGGCCTCCTTTAACTGACTATAGGCAGTCTCACATTCTGGTGTCCAAATGATTTGGTCCGGGAATCCCTTTTTCAAGGTTTCCGTCAATGGAGCTCCCAGTTCAGTGAAATGTGGGATAAATTTCTGGTAGAATCCACACAACGAGAGAAAAGATCGCACGTCCTTCTTCGTTTTTGGCCTTGGGGCATTTCTGATTTTCTCCAGGTTCTTCTCTTCTGGGACAATGTGTCCTGGAGTGATGGTGTGACCTAGAAATTCCAGAGTCTGGTAACCAATCATGCACTTGGTTGGACGAGCGGTAAGCCCTGCTTCCTTGAGTCTATTAAACACTCTCTCCAAGGATTGCAAATGGTCATCCAAGCTGTCACTGGAAATCAGAATATCATCCATGAAGGAGATGATGGCCGGATCCTGTAAAGGATCTAGTAAAGTCCTCATCATACGTGTAAACACACTAGGTGCATTGCTGAGTCCAAAGGGCATGACCTTGAATTCGTAGTGTCCACTGGGTGTACTGAAGGCCAGCAGTGGTCGAATCTCCGGTTTGACTGGTATTTGATAGTACCCCCGACTCAGATCCACCTTTGAAAAGTACCGAGCCTTATGGAGCCTAGCGAATAACTGCGTTGGATTCGGCAAAGGTTCCACCTGAAATTGTGTATGACTGTTCAGAAGTCGGTAGTCTATACACAACCGGTGTTCTCCACTTGGTTTCCGTAACAAAACTACCCCCGCATTGTATGGGGATGTGGATGGTGCAATCACGTCATCCTCCAGCAGTTTTTGTATTTCCTCCTCCAGGGCCTTTTCTTTAGAGAAGGGCACTGGGTAAACCTTTTGGCGAACAGGCTCCTGTGTGGTCAACGTCATCTCGAACTCCACCAACCTCGTTCGTCCTGGTTTATCAGTCAGTATCTCCTTATGAGACCTGAGAACCTGGGTTATCTTTCTCCCTCTCCTGGGAGGTCAGATCAGGGTTCACCTGCACATCCTTGTAGGTTTCCTGGTGTACCAGGGGATATTCCCTGCCCTCGCTGGTTCCCACTTCTGTCTCCACTGCAACTGCCATTGCCATGAGGTGAGCTGCTTTTTCTCCGGGTCTCTCTTCGTATTTCCGCAAGAGATTGATATGGAAAATCTTCGACTTTCCCCGGATCCGGATCTGATAGTTGGTTCTGGATATCACCCTTTCCACGGGAAATGGTCCTTGCCAACCTATCTCCAGTTTGTTGTTTCCCGTTGGGAGTAGCAACAAAACTTTGTCTCCCACCTCTAGAGATCTGTCTTTAGACCTACGGTTGTAGTAAGCCGCATGTCTTTTCCTGGCCTTTTTCAAGTTTTGATTTGCCAGAGTCCATCCTTTGTGGAGTTTTTCTTTTAGTTCCTCCACGTATTTATAGGAAGAGATCACTTCTTCTGACGTCCCCTCTTCAGTCCAACTCCTCAACATGGCTTCCAACGGTCCTTTAATTGGACGACCAAACAGCAACGTAGCGGGTGGTAGTCCTGTTGAGCCATGAGGAACTTCCCGATAGGCAAAGAGTGCTGCTGGGATATATTCATCCCACCTATCAGGTTTTTCCTGCGCCAGTTTCCTGAGCATTGTCATCAACGTGCCGTTGAAACGCTCTACTTGTCCATTGGCTTGAGGATGGTAAGGGCTGGTATGTATGTGGTTAGAGTGAAACACTCTAAATACCTCCTCCATGAGTTTTCCACAAAACTGGGACCCATTGTCCGTCAGAATTTGATCTGGAAAGCCTAATCTTGTAAAGGCCTCCATCAGTGCATCCGCCACTCGTTTCGAGTCAATCGTGGTCAACGGTATGGCTTCACCCCACATTGTACAGCAATCCACCATTGTGAGTATATACATGTTCCTCTTCCTAGTCCTGGGAAGTGGACCCACGATATCGATGGCTACCCTCTCGAAAGGAGAGTTCATAATGGGCATCTCACCCAAGACCACCGGTGCTGTCCAGTGTTTCGGTGCCACCCTCTGGCACTCAGGGCATGACTTCACATACCGACGCACATCCTCTGTCATTCCCGGCCAATAGTAGTGGCAGGAAATCCGCTGCATGGTGGCGGCAATACCCATGTGTCCACTAAAGGAGATGGTATGCCCCATATGAAGAATCTGGGACCGGTGAGCTTTCGGAACGACCAACTGACCGTATAGGTTGTTTCCCCTTCCTGCTCTCCTGTAGAGTATCCTGTTCTTCATGTAGTACTGACCCCGTCCTGGTGGATCAGCACTTTTCTGCAGCTTTTTGTAGCAAGGACGTAAAGTATCATCCTCACTCTGGGCAGTTCGTAGCTCCCCCGGCAGTGGGTTAGTCACAATTGCTTCTGCCTCTTCCGTTCTCGTCTGAGAGCGAGTCTGTATTGCTCCCATATGGATTGGCTCCCTGGGCATTCCCAGAAAGACATACCGGCAACCAAGGATTACTGGGAAAATGGGATCGGTCAATACAGCAGCCTTGATTGTGCCGGTGACATATCTTGACCGAATCTCCACGTTAGCAATGGGCAACTTCATGGCTACAGCACTCTTCTGTGCAGGCTGTATTTCCATGGTCTCACCTGTGAATTGTTCTGGGTGTACCAGATCCGCGGAAATCACGGCCTCCCCGTCCAGGCCTGTGTCGTACAAACACTCCACTTGACGACCGTTAACCTCTACCAATTCCACTACAGGTGGTTTTTCCTGGTCTGGAGTCTCTTCATCGGCCTCGACCTGTTCAGTGGGCTCCACCTTAGGTCTCCTGGGGCACATAACGAATTGAGAATCTCCTGACTCTTCCCTGCAGTCAATAGCATTGTGCGTGTTTGACTTGCATTGGTTGCACCATTTCCCTGTCCTAGATTTTCTAGTACCGGCCTTGAGTGAGCTCTCCTGATGGCGAGCCTTCTTGCTGACTTTGGCATTTTCCGTGACAACCTCCTTGGAAGTCACTTGACATGCTGCGAAGTGAGGGCTCTTAGCCTTCGATTTGCAGTCCCTCGTATTGTGAGTGGGTGACTTACAAATTGAACACCACTTCTCCGACCACTGTCGTTTTGGTGTAGAGCTCGAAGAGCTCTTGCTAACCTCCTTCGTCTTCTCTGAACTATCCTCTGATTTTTGCACATAAGGTTCCCCCTTTTTTGTTCCTGAGCTTTTGGCTTTCTTCTTGTCATGTTTCTCCTGACTTTTGGTGTTGGTGGGAAGGTTTTCCCCGGCCTCCCCATGTACCTCTACGAACCGTTCTGCTAATTTTGTCACGAGGTCAATACGTTCCGCTCCTTGTTCTCCCAGGAATGTCCTGAGAGGTTTTGACATTTGCTTCTTCAGCTGGTCGACCACCATGAGTTCTTCCAGACTCTCATAGTCATGTGCGAACCCAGCCAAATCCATCCACTTGTGAAGATAGGAATTTAGACGCAAACCGTAGGCGGCAAACAACTCTCCCGGTTCTCGTTTCGCTACTCGAAATTTTTTCCGGTAGGTATGTGACGTAACCTCGAATCGTTTCAGCAGAGCCGTCTTCAATTCGTCATAGTTGTTCTCATGTCCTGGTGGCAGGCGAGAATAAACCTCGTAGCCGGTCCCGCGTAATCCCTGGGATAGCTTGAGATTCCATTTTTCACGGTCCAGACCCATAGCCACGGACATGGCCTCGAAGCGTTGAAGGTACTGGTCAATCTTCTCCTTGTCCTCCTCGTAGATTGCTAGAGGAAACTTCATAGCATGGTAACTATGTCCACCTGCTGAAGTTGAGCCTGGGACTGAGGAACCTCCAACTGCACCCTCAGTTTCCCCATTAGATTGTCTCTTCAACTCAAGTTCCCTCATCCTGTACTCGTGCTCCCTTTTCTGAGCCTCCTGCTCTGCTTCCCGTTTCCTAGCAGCTTGCTCAGCTTCAAGTTCCATCCTTCTAGTGGCTTGCTCAGCTTCTATCCTCTTAGTTTCTAACTCCATCTTCCTCAATTCCAATTCGGCCTTCCGATCGTCTCTTTCTGCTTGACGATACTCTCTCTCCACTTCCTGTATGTAATCCGTTAAAGCTGAACCAGACAAATCCCATTCCTTCCCCCTTTGCCCTTAGTTCTGCCCCAGTTAATTTAGGAGTGGCCATTTTTCAGACAGGTAAGTCAGCAGATAGGGTGCAGATTATCTCCAAGAGGAATATATATATAATGAACAATCACTGTTAATCTAATAATTAAGACCACACACAACACAATCACTCAGTGACAAGAGCAGAATCAGGACCACAGACCTATGCAGACGTGTGAAGTGTGAACAGGTAAGATATGTATCCTAACCCCTATCCACATTCACTCTAGCTGGATTCTCTCTCTAACAATATCTCCGTCTTTTAACAAAGATCCCGGTGTCTAAAGAACCCGTTGTCAGAGGATCCCGCTGTCAAAAGATCCCGTCTACGAGAGATCCCACGATCCAAAGATCACGTTTACGAGAGATCCCACAGTCCAAAGATCACGTTTACGAGCCCCCAATAAATGTCGTAAGTCTTCCTTACTTACTTTCGTGTTGTCCCTGGAGTGTGGGGAATCAACACTACATTTTTATTACCCCAATATTATTGTCCTAGAGAAACCACCAGACTCCGTCCACAAAACTCCGTCGGTCTGCAAACACCTCTTTCTTACTCTCACTCACCCTTGTATCATGCCCCCTCTCACTTTTCCCCAACATAACATACTCCACAACTCAAGCTTTAACAAATAAATACAAAATAATTTATTAAACCAAGAGTATAGGTGTGAGAAGTGTGTGTGTGTAAAGTGTAGAATGTGTGTCGAATATTTCTATTGGGTGCGGACATAGACCAGGTAGCTGAAGAGCCCAGCCCTATCATCCCAGAAAGGATCACACCATATCCTCATTCATTCCACGATGACCTCACCCAGGTATGTGTCCATCCTGCTAGATGTAGATTTCCACCGGTGGCTGTTTGATCACTCAAAAGAACTAGTCACAGTCCGACCCTAAATCCTGTCTGGATCACACAGTTAGTATATGTCTAATTTGTTCTTATACTTATAACACCCTTGTCTAGTGAGGACACGAATATACTGTTCTTTGAAATAAATGTACTTCCTGTCTCAAGTGTCTACTGTTCACAAGACCATTGTTATACTAACTTCCTAATCAGTTTATACTGATTTATTCCCATGTGATGGGGAATAACTGTATCTCTTTGTTTGTTCACCTGTCGTGTAAAACATACTGCCCACTGGTCTTTTCCCAGGTGGTGTAAAAGAAATTCACTTTCTACTATTCTGTTCCCAAGTGATGTTTGAAACATTAATTTGACGATTGGTCTTCCTCCAAAATGGTGCGGAGAAAACAATTTCTTGTATTCTGTTAATGTGTGACGTTTGATAATCCCTCTTATGCTTGTTCCCGTAAACCCTTTTTATCATGGGCTAAGTGCAAAAGATGTTGACCAACTGCCTGCACCAAGGTCTCCATTCTCAGTGACTTGAGTGACCTAAAGGAACCTGTCAACGAGAGAACAACACATTTGGTGATAGCAACTGTCCCCTGACCTCCATTGGGGGGGAGGGGGGGTGTCCCCTCACTCAGATACATGACAGTGAACCAACTCTGTCATGGGCATAGGAGTTCTTCACTCCTGTCTGCAGTGGGTTAAGATCAGGACAGAGCAAAATGTAAAGTGTAGACCCCCAGCAGACCTCACTGGAGATCCCATCATTGTACATTCTCCCCATCCCCAATCTTCCCCAATATCACCCCACTACACAATTCTCACTAGCAGAGCTAATTCTATTCATTACTCTAGCTAGTTTTACCGAGGCTACTGCTTATATTAACTAGGCTTAAATATACTCTCTACAATACCTTAAGCACAACTGCATCACTCTTGGATGACATCTATAACTTGCCATTAAGGCATATGTTATCTAATGTTACTTAAATCTAACACAATAGATGCTTTCCGAAGTTCCTAACTGCAGCACACACACAAAAACACGTCAATCTTAATCACAATCCTTGGCCACACTAATCACCCTGTAACAACACTATAATATCTTTCTAAACTATATTTCTAAGCTTCTCCACATTATTTATAGCTAGCACAATCTTTAAAATACCTTATGCCATTCTGACTCAAATCCTGAATTGAATACGCCATTCGCCATAAAGACATGGGTTACATAAACCAACACAGGCGATTCTATTCACACGGATCAAGCCAATTTTCACTTCTGCACACATCAGCTGTCAAAGTTACATTAGTTGTCCTCAAATCGTGTTTTTTGGCAAAGGCCTGGAATTGGTCATGTGACTTTTTTTTTTTTGATGTTAACAAAAGTGGTTCAAGGGCAGATTATCCATTTCTGAATAAATTCTCTCCCTTGGGTTTAATCAATGTCACAAGAGTAGATTATCTCCCCCTTTTTTCAACATATGCCTACAATTTTCCCTCTTGTGGGGACTGTCAAAGACGATTTTCCTGTTTGATGTTGGAGACTTCTCAAGGTTAGTGGTGTCCTTGATCTAACTGGTAAACAACTGCAGCTGTGCATTCCGACTTTATTGTTTTTCTGTCCCGGTTAAAAAACAAATGTAGCTTTGCACACAGGCCATGAATATGACCGTCTGTATTGTCATTATCTGGTTGATACACAGTGAAATCATGACATAGGCCCCCTCTTAAGAGAGTAGTCCATCTCACTTTTCTCCACTGTGAATTCAATCCAGATGATTCATTCCTCTTCTTCAGGAGCTGGGTGTCTTGATAAGAAGTCCGCTCCAACATTTTCCTTCCCAGGAATATACTCCACTGTGAAATTGTAGGGTTGAAGTAACAACGACCACCGCATCAAACGGGCGTTGAGCTTCTGAGAAGTAGCCAGGAACATCAGGGGCTGATGATCTGACTGGACCCGAAACTTAACTCCATACAAATAGGGCTGGAATTTTTGCACGGCCCATACGAGAGACAAGCACTCTCTCTCGACGGTCGAATAATTCCTCTCAGCCTGGAGTAGCTTCTTGCTTGCGTATGCCACAGGTTTCAAAACCGAAGCATCGTCTTTCCCTTCCTGTAACAAAGCTGCCCCAATCCCAATCCCACTTGCATCAGTTCTCAACACAAATGGTTTGGAAAGGTTCGGGAGCTGTAATACAGGTTTGCTGACCAAGGCCTCCTTTAACTGACTATAGGCAGTCTCACATTCTGGTGTCCAAATGATTTGGTCCGGGAATCCCTTTTTCAAGGTTTCCGTCAATGGAGCTCCCAGTTCAGTGAAATGTGGGATAAATTTCTGGTAGAATCCACACAACGAGAGAAAAGATCGCACGTCCTTCTTCGTTTTTGGCCTTGGGGCATTTCTGATTTTCTCCAGGTTCTTCTCTTCTGGGACAATGTGTCCTGGAGTGATGGTGTGACCTAGAAATTCCAGAGTCTGGTAACCAATCATGCACTTGGTTGGACGAGCGGTAAGCCCTGCTTCCTTGAGTCTATTAAACACTCTCTCCAAGGATTGCAAATGGTCATCCAAGCTGTCACTGGAAATCAGAATATCATCCATGAAGGAGATGATGGCCGGATCCTGTAAAGGATCTAGTAAAGTCCTCATCATACGTGTAAACACACTAGGTGCATTGCTGAGTCCAAAGGGCATGACCTTGAATTCGTAGTGTCCACTGGGTGTACTGAAGGCCAGCAGTGGTCGAATCTCCGGTTTGACTGGTATTTGATAGTACCCCCGACTCAGATCCACCTTTGAAAAGTACCGAGCCTTATGGAGCCTAGCGAATAACTGCGTTGGATTCGGCAAAGGTTCCACCTGAAATTGTGTATGACTGTTCAGAAGTCGGTAGTCTATACACAACCGGTGTTCTCCACTTGGTTTCCGTAACAAAACTACCCCCGCATTGTATGGGGATGTGGATGGTGCAATCACGTCATCCTCCAGCAGTTTTTGTATTTCCTCCTCCAGGGCCTTTTCTTTAGAGAAGGGCACTGGGTAAACCTTTTGGCGAACAGGCTCCTGTGTGGTCAACGTCATCTCGAACTCCACCAACCTCGTTCGTCCTGGTTTATCAGTCAGTATCTCCTTATGAGACCTGAGAACCTGGGTTATCTTTCTCCCTCTCCTGGGAGGTCAGATCAGGGTTCACCTGCACATCCTTGTAGGTTTCCTGGTGTACCAGGGGATATTCCCTGCCCTCGCTGGTTCCCACTTCTGTCTCCACTGCAACTGCCATTGCCATGAGGTGAGCTGCTTTTTCTCCGGGCCTCTCTTCGTATTTCCGCAAGAGATTGATAAGGAAAATCTTCGACTTTCCCCGGATCCGGATCTGATAGTTGGTTCTGGATATCACCCTTTCCACGGGAAATGGTCCTTGCCAACCTATCTCCAGTTTGTTGTTTCCCGTTGGGAGTAGCAACAAAACTTTGTCTCCCACCTCTAGAGATCTGTCTTTAGACCTACGGTTGTAGTAAGCCGCATGTCTTTTCCTGGCCTTTTTCAAGTTTTGATTTGCCAGAGTCCATCCTTTGTGGAGTTTTTCTTTTAGTTCCTCCACGTATTTATAGGAAGAGATCACTTCTTCTGACGTCCCCTCTTCAGTCCAACTCCTCAACATGGCTTCCAACGGTCCTTTAATTGGACGACCAAACAGCAACGTAGCGGGTGGTAGTCCTGTTGAGCCATGAGGAACTTCCCGATAGGCAAAGAGTGCTGCTGGGATATATTCATCCCACCTATCAGGTTTTTCCTGCGCCAGTTTCCTGAGCATTGTCATCAACGTGCCGTTGAAACGCTCTACTTGTCCATTGGCTTGAGGATGGTAAGGGCTGGTATGTATGTGGTTAGAGTGAAACACTCTAAATACCTCCTCCATGAGTTTTCCACAAAACTGGGACCCATTGTCCGTCAGAATTTGATCTGGAAAGCCTAATCTTGTAAAGGCCTCCATCAGTGCATCCGCCACTCGTTTCGAGTCAATCGTGGTCAACGGTATGGCTTCACCCCACATTGTACAGCAATCCACCATTGTGAGTATATACATGTTCCTCTTCCTAGTCCTGGGAAGTGGACCCACGATATCGATGGCTACCCTCTCGAAAGGAGAGTTCATAATGGGCATCTCACCCAAGACCACCGGTGCTGTCCAGTGTTTCGGTGCCACCCTCTGGCACTCAGGGCATGACTTCACATACCGACGCACATCCTCTGTCATTCCCGGCCAATAGTAGTGGCAGGAAATCCGCTGCATGGTGGCGGCAATACCCATGTGTCCACTAAAGGAGATGGTATGCCCCATATGAAGAATCTGGGACCGGTGAGCTTTCGGAACGACCAACTGACCGTATAGGTTGTTTTCCCTTCCTGCTCTCCTGTAGAGTATCCTGTTCTTCATGTAGTACTGACCCCGTCCTGGTGGATCAGCACTTTTCTGCAGCTTTTTGTAGCAAGGACGTAAAGTATCATCCTCACTCTGGGCAGTTCGTAGCTCCCCCGGCAGTGGGTTAGTCACAATTGCTTCTGCCTCTTCCGTTCTCGTCTGAGAGCGAGTCTGTATTGCTCCCATATGGATTGGCTCCCTGGGCATTCCCAGAAAGACATACCGGCAACCAAGGATTACTGGGAAAATGGGATCGGTCAATACAGCAGCCTTGATTGTGCCGGTGACATATCTTGACCGAATCTCCACGTTAGCAATGGGCAACTTCATGGCTACAGCACTCTTCTGTGCAGGCTGTATTTCCATGGTCTCACCTGTGAATTGTTCTGGGTGTACCAGATCCGCAGGAAATCACGGCCTCCCCGTCCAGTCCTGTGTCGTACAAACACTCCACTTGACGACCGTTAACCTCTACCAATTCCACTACAGGTGGTTTTTCCTGGTCTGGAGTCTCTTCATCGGCCTCGACCTGTTCAGTGGGCTCCACCTTAGGTCTCCTGGGGCACATAACGAATTGAGAATCTCCTGACTCTTCCCTGCAGTACAATAGCATTGTGCGTGTTTGACTTGCATTGGTTGCACCATTTCCCTGTCCTAGATTTTCTAGTACCGGCCTTGAGTGAGCTCTCCTGATGGCGAGCCTTCTTGCTGACTTTGGCATTTTCCGTGACAACCTCCTTGGAAGTCACTTGACATGCTGCGAAGTGAGGGCTCTTAGCCTTCGATTTGCAGTCCCTCGTATTGTGAGTGGGTGACTTACAAATTGAACACCACTTCTCCGACCACTGTCGTTTTGGTGTAGAGCTCGAAGAGCTCTTGCTTCCCTCCTTCGTCTTCTCTGAACTATCCTCTGATTTTTGCACATAAGGTTCCCCCTTTTTTGTTCCTGAGCTTTTGGCTTTCTTCTTGTCATGTTTCTCCTGACTTTTGGTGTTGGTGGGAAGGTTTTCCCCGGCCTCCCCATGTACCTCTACGAACCGTTCTGCTAATTTTGTCACGAGGTCAATACGTTCCGCTCCTTGTTCTCCTAGGAATGTCCTGAGAGGTTTTGACATTTGCTTCTTCAGCTGGTCGACCACCATGAGCTTCTTCCAGACTCTCGTAGTCATGTGCGAACCCAGCCAAATCCATCCACTTGTGGAGATAGGACTTTAGACGCAAAATGTAAGCGGCAAACAACTCTCCCGGTTCTCGTTTCGCTGCTCGAAATTTTTTCCGGTAGGTATGTGACGTAACCTCGGAATCGTTTCAGCAGAGCCGTCTTGAACTCGTCATAATTGTTCTCATGTCCTGGAGGCAGGCGGGAATAAACCTCGTAGCCGGTCCCGCGTAATCCCTGGGATAGCTTGAGATTCCATTTGTTACGCTCCAGACCCATAGCCACGGACATGGCCTCGAAGCGTTGAAGGTACTGGTCAATCTTCTCCTTGTCCTCCTCGTAGATTGCTAGAGGGAACTTCATTGCATGGTAACTATGTCCACCTGTTGGGTTTGAGCCTGGGATGGAGGAATCTCCAACTGCTCCCTCAGTTTCTCCATTAGATTGCCTCTTAAGCTCGAGTTCCCGCATCCGGTACTCGTGCTCCCTTTTCCGAGCTTCTTGTTCAGCTTCCCGATTCTTAGCTGCCTGCTCAGCTTCAATTTCCAGCCTTCTCCTGGCTTGCTCTGCTTCCAATTTCTTAGCAGCTTGTTCTAACTCCATCCTTCTCAATTCCAACTCCGCCTTTCGATCTTCCCTTTCTGCTTGACGATACTCCCTCTCCACCTCCTGTACGTAATCTGTTCGTGCAGAACCTGACAATCCCATTTCTTCCTCCTTTGCCTTTAGTTCTGCCCCAGTTAATTTAGGAGTGGCCATTTTTCAGAGAGGTAAGTCAGCAGACAGAGTATAGATTATCTCTAAAAGAAATATATTGGTAATGAACAATTACAGTCAATCTATATTCTTAAATACCACACAGCACAGCACAACACAATCACTCAGTGACAAGAGCAGAATCAGGACCACAGACCTATGCAGACGTGTGAAGTGTGAACAGGTAAGATATGTGTCTTAACCCCTATCCACATTCACTCTAGCTGGATTCTCTCTCTAACAATATCACCGTCCTCCTAGTAAAGATCCCGTGTCAAAAGACCCCCGTTGTCAGGAGATCCCGCTGTCAAAAGATCCCGCTTCCAAGAGATCCCGCTTACAAGAGATCCCGCTGTCCAAAGATCACGTTTACGAGCCCCCAATAAATGTCGTAAGTCTTCCTTACTTACTTTCGTGTTGTCCCTGGAGTGTGGGGAATCAACACTACATTTTTATTACCCCAATATTATTGTCCTAGAGAAACCACCAGACTCCGTCCACAAAACTCCGTCGGTCTGCAAACACCTCTTTCGTACTCTCACTCACCCTTGTATCATGCCCCCTCTCACTTTTCCCCAACATAACATACTCCACAACTCAAGCTTTAACAAATAAATACAAAATAATTTATTAAACCAAGAGTATAGGATGTGAGAAGTGTGTGTGTGTGTAAAGTGTAGAATGTGTGTCGAATATTTCTATTGGGTGCGGACATAGACCAGGTAGCTGAAGAGTCCAGCACACCATTATCCCTCATTCATTCCACGATGACTCACCAGGTATGTGTCCATCCTGCCTAGATGTAGATTTTCCACCGGTGGCTGTTTGCTCACTGTCAAAAGAACTAGTCACAGTCCTGACCCTCAATCCTGTCATGGATCACACCGGTTAGTATATGTCTAATTTGTTCTCTATACTTATAACACCCTTGTCTTGTGAGGACACGACTATACTGTTCTTTGAAATAAATGTACTTCCTGTCTCAAGTGGTCTACTGTCACAAGACCATTGTCTTATACTAACTTCCTAATCAGTTTATACTGATTTATTCTCCATGTGATGGGGAATAACTGTATCTTCTTTGTTTGTTTCCACCTGTCGTGTAAACCCTTCCTGCCCCTTGGTCTTTTCCCATGTGGTGTAAAAGAAATTCACTTTCTACTCTTCTGTTCCCAAGTGATGTTTGAAACATAATTTGACGATTGGTCTTCCTCCAAAATGGTGCGGAGAAAAAAAATAGTCTTGTATTCTGTTAATGCAATGTGACGTTTGATCATCCCTCTTATGCTTGTTACACCGTAACCCTTTTTATCATGGGCTTACGTGCCAAAAGATGTTGACCAACTGCCTTGCACCCAAGGTCTCCCTCTCCGTGACTTGAGTGACCTAAATGGAACCTGTCAACGAGAGAGCCACATCAATTTGGTGATAGCACCTGTCCCCCTGACCCTCCATTGGGGGGGGGGTTCCCCTCACTCAGATACCATGACAGTGAACCAACTCTGTCATGGGCATAGGAGTTCTTCATCTCCTGTCTGCAGTGGGTCTAAGATCAGGACCAGAAGCAAAATGTAAAGTGTAGCCCCCCAGCAGACCTCACTGGAGATCCCATCATTTGTACATTCTCCCCATCCCCAATATCACCCCACTACACCAATTTCTCACTAGCAGCGCTAATTCTATTCATTACTCTAGCTAGTTTTACCGAGGCTACTGCTTATATTAACTAGGCTAAATTATACTCTCTACCAATACCTTAAGCCACACACTGCGATCACTCTTGGATGACATCTTATAACTTCGCCATTAAGGCATACTGTTCTCTAATGTTACTTAAATCTAACACACTAGATGCTTTCCGACGTTCCAGTCACTGCAGCCCACACACAAAAACCACGTCTCAATCTTAATCACAATCCTTGGCCACACTAATACACCCTGTAACAACACTATAATATCTTTTCTAAACTATCTTTCTAAGCTTCTTCCACATATTTATAAGCTAGCCACAATCTTTAAAATACCTTATGCCATTTCTGACTCAAATCCTGAATTGAATACGCTTCATTCGCCATAAAGGACCTGGGTTACATAAACCAACGCAGGCGCTTCTATTCACACGGATCAAGCCAATTTTCCACTTCGGCACACATCAGCTGTCAAAGTTACATTAGTTTTATGTCCTCAATCGTGTTTTTTTTTGCAACGGCCCCTGGAATTGGTCATGTGATTTTTTTTTTTTTTTTTTTTGATGTTAACAAAAGTGGTTCACAGGGCCGATTATCCATTTCTGGACTAAATTTCTCTCCCTTGGGTTTTAATCAATGTTCACAAGAGTAGATTATCTCCCCTTTTTTCAACTATCTGCCTACAATTTTCCCTCGTGTGGGTACTGTCAACGCCGATTTTCCTGTTGATGTTGGAGACTCTCAAGGTTAGCGGTGTCCTTGATCTAACCTGGTAAACACACTGCAAGCTGTGCATTCCGACTTTATTGTTTTCCTGTCCCGGTTAAAAAACCAATGTAGCTTTTCACACAGTCCATGAATATGACCGTCTGTTATTGTCATTATCTGGTTGATACACAGTGACATCATGGCCATAGGCCCCCTCTTAAGAGAGTAGTCCATCTCACTCTTCTCCACTGTGAATTCAATCCAGATGATTCATTCCTCTTCTTCAGGAGCTGGGTGTCTTGATAAGAAGTCCGCTCCAACATTTTCCTTCCCAGGAATATACTCCACTGTGAAATTGTAGGGTTGAAGTAACAACGACCACCGCATCAAACGGGCGTTGAGCTTCTGAGAAGTAGCCAGGAACATCAGGGGCTGATGATCTGACTGGACCCGAAACTTAACTCCATACAAATAGGGCTGGAATTTTTGCACGGCCCATACGAGAGACAAGCACTCTCTCTCGACGGTCGAATAATTCCTCTCAGCCTGGAGTAGCTTCTTGCTTGCGTATGCCACAGGTTTCAAAACCGAAGCATCGTCTTTCCCTTCCTGTAACAAAGCTGCCCCAATCCCAATCCCACTTGCATCAGTTCTCAACACAAATGGTTTGGAAAGGTTCGGGAGCTGTAATACAGGTTTGCTGACCAAGGCCTCCTTTAACTGACTATAGGCAGTCTCACATTCTGGTGTCCAAATGATTTGGTCCGGGAATCCCTTTTTCAAGGTTTCCGTCAATGGAGCTCCCAGTTCAGTGAAATGTGGGATAAATTTCTGGTAGAATCCACACAACGAGAGAAAAGATCGCACGTCCTTCTTCGTTTTTGGCCTTGGGGCATTTCTGATTTTCTCCAGGTTCTTCTCTTCTGGGACAATGTGTCCTGGAGTGATGGTGTGACCTAGAAATTCCAGAGTCTGGTAACCAATCATGCACTTGATTGGACGAGCGGTAAGCCCTGCTTCCTTGAGTCTATTAAACACTCTCTCCAAGGATTGCAAATGGTCATCCAAGCGGTCACTGGAAATCAGAATATCATCCATGAAGGAGATGATGGCCGGATCCTGTAAAGGATCTAGTAAAGTCCTCATCATACGTGTAAACACACTAGGTGCATTGCTGAGTCCAAAGGGCATGACCTTGAATTCGTAGTGTCCACTGGGTGTACTGAAGACCAGCAGTGGTCGAATCTCCGGTTTGACTGGTATTTGATAGTACCCCCGACTCAGATCCACCTTTGAAAAGTAGCGAGCCTTATGGAGCCTAGCGAATAACTGCGTTGGATTCGGCAAAGGTTCCACCTGAAATTGTGTATGACTGTTCAGAAGTCGGTAGTCTATACACAACCGGTGTTCTCCACTTGGTTTCCGTAACAAAACTACCCCCGCATTGTATGGGGATGTGGATGGTGCAATCACGTCATCCTCCAGCAGTTTTTGTATTTCCTCCTCCAGGGCCTTTTCTTTAGAGAAGGGCACTGGGTAAACCTTTTGGCGAACAGGCTCCTGTGTGGTCAACGTCATCTCGAACTCCACCAACCTCGTTCGTCCTGGTTTATCAGTCAGTATCTCCTTATGAGACCTGAGAACATGGGTGATCTTTTCCCTCTCCTGGGAGGTCAGATCAGGGTTCACCTGCACATCCTTGTAGGTTTCCTGGTGTATCAGGGGATATTCCCTGCCCTCGCTGGTTCCCACTTCTGTCTCCACTGCAACTGCCATTGCCATGAGGTGAGCTGCTTTTTCTCCGGGTCTCTCTTCGTATTTCCGCAAGAGATTGATATGGAAAATCTTCGACTTTCCCCGGATCCGGATCTGATAGTTGGTTCTGGATATCACCCTTTTCCACGGGAAATGGTCCTTGCCAACCTATCTCCAGTTTGTTGTTTCCCGTTGGGAGTAGCAACAAAACTTTGTCTCCCACCTCTAGAGATCTGTCTTTAGACCTACGGTTGTAGTAAGCCGCATGTCTTTTCCTGGCCTTTTTCAAGTTTTGATTTGCCAGAGTCCATCCTTTGTGGAGTTTTTCTTTTAGTTCCTCCACGTATTTATAGGAAGAGATCACTTCTTCTGACGTCCCCTCTTCAGTCCAACTCCTCAACATGGCTTCCAACGGTCCTTTAATTGGACGACCAAACAGCAACGTAGCGGGTGGTAGTCCTGTTGAGCCATGAGGAACTTCCCGATAGGCAAAGAGTGCTGCTGGGATATATTCATCCCACCTATCAGGTTTTTCCTGCGCCAGTTTCCTGAGCATTGTCATCAACGTGCCGTTGAAACGCTCTACTTGTCCATTGGCTTGAGGATGGTAAGGGCTGGTATGTATGTGGTTAGAGTGAAACACTCTAAATACCTCCTCCATGAGTTTTCCACAAAACTGGGACCCATTGTCCGTCAGAATTTGATCTGGAAAGCCTAATCTTGTAAAGGCCTCCATCAGTGCATCCGCCACTCGTTTCGAGTCAATCGTGGTCAACGGTATGGCTTCACCCCACATTGTACAGCAATCCACCATTGTGAGTATATACATGTTCCTCTTCCTAGTCCTGGGAAGTGGACCCACGATATCGATGGCTACCCTCTCGAAAGGAGAGTTCATAATGGGCATCTCACCCAAGACCACCGGTGCTGTCCAGTGTTTCGGTGCCACCCTCTGGCACTCAGGGCATGACTTCACATACCGACGCACATCCTCTGTCATTCCCGGCCAATAGTAGTGGCAGGAAATCCGCTGCATGGTGGCGGCAATACCCATGTGTCCACTAAAGGAGATGGTATGCCCCATATGAAGAATCTGGGACCGGTGAGCTTTCGGAACGACCAACTGACCGTATAGGTTGTTTCCCCTTCCTGCTCTCCTGTAGAGTATCCTGTTCTTCATGTAGTACTGACCCCGTCCTGGTGGATCAGCACTTTTCTGCAGCTTTTTGTAGCAAGGACGTAAAGTATCATCCTCACTCTGGGCAGTTCGTAGCTCCCCCGGCAGTGGGTTAGTCACAATTGCTTCTGCCTCTTCCGTTCTCGTCTGAGAGCGAGTCTGTATTGCTCCCATATGGATTGGCTCCCTGGGCATTCCCAGAAAGACATACCGGCAACCAAGGATTACTGGGAAAATGGGATCGGTCAATACAGCAGCCTTGATTGTGCCGGTGACATATCTTGACCGAATCTCCACGTTAGCAATGGGCAACTTCATGGCTACAGCACTCTTCTGTGCAGGCTGTATTTCCATGGTCTCACCTGTGAATTGTTCTGGGTGTACCAGATCCGCAGGAAATCACGGCCTCCCCGTCCAGTCCTGTGTCGTACAAACACTCCACTTGACGACCGTTAACCTCTACCAATTCCACTACAGGTGGTTTTTCCTGGTCTGGAGTCTCTTCAGTCGGCCTCGACCTGTTCAGTGGGCTCCACCTTAGGTCTCCCGGGGCACATAACGAATTGAGAAGTCTCCTGACTCTTCCCTGCAGTCAATAGCATTGTGCGTGTTTGACTTGCATTGGTTGCACCATTTCCCTGTCCTAGATTTCTAGTACCGGCCTTGAGTGAGCTCTCCTGATGGCGAGCCTTCTTGCTGACTTTGGCATTTTCCGTGACAACCTCCTTGGAAGTCACTTGACATGCTGCGAAGTGAGGGCTCTTAGCCTTCGATTTGCAGTCCCTCGTATTGTGAGTGGGTGACTTACAAATTGAACACCACTTCTCCGACCACTGTCGTTTTGGTGTAGAGCTCGAAGAGCTCTTGCTTCCCTCCTTCGTCTTCTCTGAACTATCCTCTGATTTTTGCACATAAGGTTCCCCCTTTTTTGTTCCTGAGCTTTTGGCTTTCTTCTTGTCATGTTTCTCCTGACTTTTGGTGTTGGTGGGAAGGTTTTCCCCGGCCTCCCCATGTACCTCTACGAACCGTTCTGCTAATTTTGTCACGAGGTCAATACGTTCCGCTCCTTGTTCTCCCTAGGAATGTCCTGAGAGGTTTTGACATTTGCTTCTTCAGCTGGTCGACCACCATGAGCTCTTCCAGACTCTCATAGTCATGTGCGAACCCAGCCAAATCCATCCACTTGTGGAAGATAGGATTTTAGACGCAAACTGTAGGCGGCAAACAACTCTCCCGGTTCTCGTTTCGCTACTCGAAATTTTTTCCGGTAGGTATGTGACGTAACCTCGAATCGTTTCAGCAGAGCCGTCTTCAATTCGTCATAGTTGTTCTCATGTCCTGGTGGCAGGCGAGAATAAACCTCGTAGCCCGTCCCGCGTAATCCCTGGGATAGCTTGAGATTCCATTTTTCACGGTCCAGACCCATAGCCACGGACATGGCCTCGAAGCGTTGAAGGTACTGGTCAATCTTCTCCTTGTCCTCCTCGTAGATTGCTAGAGGACACTTCATAGCATGGTAACTATGTCCACCTGCTGAAGTTGAGCCTGGGACTGAGGAACCTCCAACTGCACCCTCAGTTTCCCCTTTAGATTGTCTCTTCAACTCAAGTTCCCTCATCCTGTACTCGTGCTCCCTTTTCTGAGCCTCCTGCTCTGCTTCCCGTTTCCTAGCAGCTTCCTCCACTTCCAGTTTCTTGGCTGCCTGCTCAGCTTCAAGTTCCATTCTTCTAGTGGCTTGCTCAGCTTCTATCCTCTTAGTTTCTAACTCCATCTTCCTCAATTCCAATTCAGCCTTCCGATCATCTCTTTCTGCTTGACGATACTCTCTCTCCACTTCCTGTATGTAATCCGTTAAAGCTGAACCAGACAACCCCATTCCTTCCCCCTTTGCCCTTAGTTCTGCCCCAGTTAATTTAGGAGTGGCCATTTTTCAGACAGGTAAGTCAGCAGATAGGGTGCAGATTATCTTCAAGAGGAATATATATATAATGAACAATCACTGTTAATCTAATAATTAAGACCACACACAACACAATCACTCAGTGACAAGAGCAGAATCAGGACCACAGACCTATGCAGACGTGTGAAGTGTGAATAGGTAAGATATGTATCCTAACCCCTATCCACATTCACTCTAGCTGGATTCTCTCTCTAACAATATCTCCGTCTTTTAACAAAAGATCCGTGTCTAAAGAACCCGTTGTCAGAGGATCCCGCTGTCAAAAGATCCCGTCTACGAGAGATCCACAGTCCAAAGATCACGTTTACGAGAGATCCACAGTCCAAAGATCACGTTTACGAGAGATCCCACAGTCCAAAGATCACGTTTACGAGCCCCCAATAAATGTCGTAAGTCTTCCTTACTTACTTTCGTGTTGTCCCTGGAGTGGGGGGAATCAACACTACATTTTTATTACCCCAATATTATTGTCCTAGAGAAACCACCAGACTCCGTCCACAAAACTCCGTCGGTCTGCCAAACACCTCTTTTCTTACTCTCACTCACCCTTGTATCATGCCCCCTCTCACTTTTCCCCAACATAACATACTCCACAACTCAAGCTTAACAAATAAATACAAAATAATTTATTAAACCAAGAGTATAGGTGTGAGAAGTGTGTGTGTGTGTGTAAAGGGTAGAATGTGTGTCGAATATTTCTATTGGGTGCGGACATAGACCAGGTAGCTGAAGAGCCCAGCCCTATCATCACAGAAAGGATCACACCATATCCTCATTCATTCCACGATGACCTCACCCAGGTATGTGTCCATCCTGCTAGATGTAGATTTCCACCGGTGGCTGTTTGATCACTCAAAAGAACTAGTCACAGTCCGACCCTAAATCATGTCTGGATCACACAGTTAATATATGTCTAATTTGTTCTTATACTTATAACACTCTTGTCTAGTGAGGACACGAACATACTGTTCTTTGAAATAAATGTACTTCCTGTCTCAAGTGTCTACTGTTCACAAGACCATTGTTATACTAACTTCCTAATAAGTTTATACTGATTTATTCCCATGTGATGGGGAATAACTGTATCTCTTTGTTTGTTCACCTTTCGTGTAAAACATACTGCCCACTGGTCTTTTCCCAGGTGGTGTAAAAGAAATTCACTTTCTACTATTCTGTTCCCAAGTGATGTTTGAAACATTAATTTGACGATTGGTCTTCCTCCAAAATGGTGCGGAGAAAAAAATTTCTTGTATTCTGTTAATGTGTGACGTTTGATAATCCCTCTTATGCTTGTTCCCGTAAACCCTTTTTATCATGGGGGAAGTAAAAAAAAGTTTCCCTCCTGCCCCAAGGGCTCCCCTTTTATGCTTGGTGACCCGGAATGTCAAAGAGGAAAACCATTTGGTGATAAACTGCCCCACCCCATTGGGGGGGGGGGTTCCCCTCACTCTCTGACGTGAACCAAAATCTTCTGGGTGGATTCTTTCCTCTGCATGGGGAAATGGCAGGCAAAATGTGTGTAACCCCCCCCAGTATGAATCCCCCATTGTACATTTCCCCATCCCCCCATCACCCCCCAAACAATTTATGAAGGTAATTCTTTATTCTTAGCTTTTTCCGAACCTTTTTAACTGGCTTAAAAATTTACAATCCTTGCACAACTCATCCTCTTGGTGACCTAAACTGCCCAAAGGCATTGTTACAATGTCTAAACTCCATGTGTTTCCGCCAAATCAGAACAACAAAAACCGTCATCTAATAAAAACCCTTGGGAAAAACACCCTGTAAAAACACTATAATATCTTTCTTTATTTCCTTCCCACAATTTATAGCAGACAATCTTTAAAAAAAACCTTTTGCCATTCGACTAAAAACCCAATTAATAGCCTTAAAAACTTTACATAAAACCAACCGGCATTTTTTCCAGGATGCCCTTTTTACTTCCAACATATTCAAAATTACATTATTGTCCTCAAAAACTTTTTTGGCAAACCTGGAATTGGCATGTGATTTTTTTTTTTTTTTAACAAAACAGGGGGATTTCCACGAAAAAAATTTTCCCTGGGAATCAATGTCAAGGTAATTATTCCCCTTTTTTCAAAAGCCTAAAATTTTCCCTCTTTTGGGGTGTCAAAGACGATTTTCCTTTTGATTTTGGAACTTCCAAGGTTTGGGTTCCTTTCAACTGGTAAACCTCGTGGATTCCGACTTTTTGTTTTTTGTCCCGGTTAAAAAACAAATGAGCTTTGCACCGGCCATGTTGCCGTCTGTATTGCAACGGTTTATAACAGTGAAATCATGACATAGGCCCCCTCTTAAGAGAGTAGTCCATCTCACTCTTCTCCACTGTGAATTCAATCCAGATAATTCATTCCTCTTCTTCAGGAGCTGGGTGTCTTTATAAGAAGTCCGCTCCAACATTTTCCTTCCCAGGAATATACTCCACTGTGAAATTGTAGGGTTGAAGTAGCAACGACCACCGCATCAAACGGGCGTTGAGCTTCTGAGAAGTAGCCAGGAACATCAGAGGCTGATGATCTGACTGGACCCGAAACTTAACTCCATACAAATAGGTCTGGAATTTTTGCACGGCCCATACGAGAGACAAGCACTCTCTCTCTCGACGGTCGAATAATTCCTCTCAGCCTGGAGTAGCTTCTTGCTTGCGTATGCCACAGGTTTCAAAACCGAAGCATCGTCTTTCCCTTCCTGTAACAAAGCTGCCCCAATCCCAATCCCACTTGCATCAGTTCTCAACACAAATGGTTTGGAAAGGTTCGGGAGCTGTAATACAGGTTTACTGACCAAGGCCTCCTTTAACTGACTATAGGCAGTCTCACATTCTGGTGTCCAAATTATTTGGTCCGGGAATCCCTTTTTCAAGGTTTCCGTCAATGGAGCTCCCAGTTCAGTGAAATGTGGGATAAATTTCTGGTAGAATCCACACAACGAGAGAAAGGATCGCACGTCCTTCTTCGTTTTTGGCCTTGGGGCATTTCTGATTTTCTCCAGGTTCTTCTCTTCTGGGACAATGTGTCCTGGAGTGATGGTGTGACCTAGAAATTCCAGAGTCTGGTAACCAATCATGCACTTGGTTGGACGAGCGGTAAGCCCTGCTTCCTTGAGTCTATTAAACACTCTCTCCAAGGAGTGCAAATGGTCATCCAAGCTGTCACTGGAAATCAGAATATCATCCATGAAGGAGATGATGGCCGGATCCTGTAAAGGATCTAGTAAAGTCCTCATCATACGTGTAAATACACTAGGTGCATTGCTGAGTCCAAAGGGCATGACCTTGAATTCGTAGTGTCCACTGGGTGTACTGAAGGCCAGCAGTGGTCGAATCTCCGGTTTGACTGGTATTTGATAGTACCCCCGACTCAGATCCACCTTTGAAAAGTACCGAGCCTTATGGAGCCTAGCGAATAACTGCGTTGGATTCGGCAAAGGTTCCACCTGAAATTGTGTATGACTGTTCAGAAGTCGGTAGTCTATACACAACCGGTGTTCTCCACTTGGTTTCCGTAACAAAACTACCCCCGCATTGTATGGGGATGTGGATGGTGCAATCACGTCATCCTCCAGCAGTTTTTGTATTTCCTCCTCCAGGGCCTTTTCTTTAGAGAAGGGCACTGGGTAAACCTTTTGGCGAACAGGCTCCTGTGTGGTCAACGTCATCTCGAACTCCACCAACCTCGTTCGTCCTGGTTTATCAGTCAGTATCTCCTTATGAGACCTGAGAACCTGGGTTATCTTCTCCCTCTCCTGGGAGGTCAGATCAGGGTTCACCTGCACATCCTTGTCGGTTTCCTGGTGTACCAGGGGATATTCCCTGCCCTCGCTGGTTCCCACTTCTGTCTCCACTGCAACTGCCATTGCCATGAGGTGAGCTGTTTTTTCTCCGGGTCTCTCTTCGTATTTCCGCAAGAGATTGAGATGGAAAATCTTCGACTTTCCCCGGATCCGGATCTGATAGTTGGTTCTGGATATCACCCTTTCCACGGGAAATGGTCCTTGCCAACCTATCTCCAGTTTGTTGTTTCCCGTTGGGAGTAGCAACAAAACTTTGTCTCCCACCTCTAGAGATCTGTCTTTAGACCTACGGTTGTAGTAAGCCGCATGTCTTTTCCTGGCCTTTTTCAAGTTTTGATTTGCCAGAGTCCATCCTTTGTGGAGTTTTTCTTTTAGTTCCTCCACGTATTTATAGGAGGAGATCACTTCTTCTGACGTCCCCTCTTCAGTCCAACTCCTCAACATGGCTTCCAACGGTCCTTTAATTGGACGACCAAACAGCAACGTAGCGGGTGGTAGTCCTGTTGAGCCATGAGGAACTTCCCGATAGGCAAAGAGTGCTGCTGGGATATATTCATCCCACCTATCAGGTTTTTCCTGCGCCAGTTTCCTGAGCATTGTCATCAACGTGCCGTTGAAACGCTCTACTTGTCCATTGGCTTGAGGATGGTAAGGGCTGGTATGTATGTGGTTAGAGTGAAACACTCTAAATACCTCCTCCATGAGTTTTCCACAAAACTGGGACCCATTGTCCGTCAGAATTTGATCTGGAAAGCCTAATCTTGTAAAGGCCTCCATCAGTGCATCCGCCACTCGTTTCGAGTCAATCGTGGTCAACGGTATGGCTTCACCCCACATTGTACAGCAATCCACCATTGTGAGTATATACATGTTCCTCTTCCTAGTCCTGGGAAGTGGACCCACGATATCGATGGCTACCCTCTCGAAAGGAGATTTCATAATGGGCATCTCACCCAAGACCACCGGTGCTGTCCAGTGTTTAGGTGCCACCCTCTGGCACTCAGGGCATGACTTCACATACCGACGCACATCCTCTGTCATTCCCGGCCAATAGTAGTGGCAGGAAATCCGCTGCATGGTGGCGGCAATACCCATGTGTCCACTAAAGGAGATGGTATGCCCCATATGAAGAATCTGGGACCGGTGAGCTTTCGGAACGACCAACTGACCGTATAGGTTGTTTCCCCTTCCTGCTCTCCTGTAGAGTATCCTGTTCTTCATGTAGTACTGACCCCGTCCTGGTGGATCAGCACTTTTCTGCAGCTTTTTGTAGCAAGGACGTAAAGTATCATCCTCACTCTGGGCAGTTCGTAGCTCCCCCGGCAGTGGGTTAGTCACAATTGCTTCTGCCTCTTCCGTTCTCATCTGAGAGCGAGTCTGTATTGCTCCCATATAAATTGGCTCCCTAGGCATTCCCAGAAAGACATACCGGCAACCAAGGATTACTGGGAAAATGGGATCGGTCAATACAGCAGCCTTGATTGTGCCGGTGACATATCTTGACCGAATATCCACGTTAGCAATGGGCAACTTCATGGCTACAGCACTCTTCTGTGCAGGCTGTATTTCCATGGTCTCACCTGTGAATTGTTCTGGGTGTACCAGATCCGCAGAAATCACGGCCTCCCCGTCCAGTCCTGTGTCGTACAAACACTCCACTTGACGACCGTTAACCTCTACCAATTCCACTACAGGTGGTTTTTCCTGGTCTGGAGTCTCTTCGTCGGCCTCGACCTGTTCAGTGGGCTCCACCTTAGGTCTCCCGGGGCACACGATGAATTTAGAGTCTCCTGACTTTCCCCTGCAGTCAATAGCATTGTGCGTGTTTGACTTGCATTGGTTGCACCATTTCCCTGTCCTAGATTTTCTAGTGCCGGACTTGAGTGAGCTCTCCTGATGGCGAGCCTTCTTGCTGACTTTGGCATTTTCCGTGACAACCTCCTTGGAAGTCACTTGACATGCTGCGAAGTGAGGGCTCTTAGCCTTCGATTTGCAGTCCCTCGTATTGTGAGTGGGTGACTTACAAATTGAACACCACTTCTCCGACCACTGTCGTTTTGGTGTAGAGCTCGAAGAGCTCTTGTTTCCCTCCTTCGTCTTCTCTGAACTATCCTCTGATTTTTGCACATAAGGTTCCCCCTTTTTTGTTCCTGAGCTTTTGGCTTTCTTCTTGTCATGTTTCTCCTGACTTTTGGTGTTGGTGGGAAGGTTTTCCCCGGCCTCCCCATGTACCTCTACGAACCGTTCTGCTAATTTTGTCACGAGGTCAATACGTTCCGCTCCTTGTTCTCCCAGGAATGTCCTGAGAGGTTTTGACATTTGCTTCTTCAGCTGGTCGACCACCATGAGATCTTCCAGACTCTCATAGTCATGTGCGAACCCAGCCAAATCCATCTACTTGTGAAGATAGGATTTTAGACGCAAACTGTAGGCGGCAAACAACTCTCCCGGTTCTCGTTTCGCTACTCGAAATTTTTTCCGGTAGGTATGTGACGTAACCTCGAATCGTTTCAGCAGAGCCGTCTTCAATTCGTCATAGTTGTTCTCATGTCCTGGTGGCAGGCGAGAATAAACCTCGTAGCCCGTCCCGCGTAATCCCTGGGATAGCTTGAGATTCCATTTTTCACGGTCCAGACCCATAGCCACGGACATGGCCTCGAAGCGTTGAAGGTACTGGTCAATCTTCTCCTTGTCCTCCTCGTAGATTGCTAGAGGACACTTCATAGCATGGTAACTATGTCCACCTGCTGAAGTTGAGCCTGGGACTGAGGAACCTCCAACTGCACCCTCAGTTTCCCCTTTAGATTGTCTCTTCAACTCAAGTTCCCTCATCCTGTACTCGTGCTCCCTTTTCTGAGCCTCCTGCTCTGCTTCCCGTTTCCTAGCAGCTTCCTCCACTTCCAGTTTCTTGGCTGCCTGCTCAGCTTCAAGTTCCATTCTTCTAGTGGCTTGCTCAGCTTCTATCCTCTTAGTTTCTAACTCCATCTTCCTCAATTCCAATTCAGCCTTCCGATCATCTCTTTCTGCTTGACGATACTCTCTCTCCACTTCCTGTATGTAATCCGTTAAAGCTGAACCAGACAACCCCATTCCTTCCCCCTTTGCCCTTAGTTCTGCCCCAGTTAATTTAGGAGTGGCCATTTTTCAGACAGGTAAGTCAGCAGATAGGGTGCAGATTATCTTCAAGAGGAATATATATATAATGAACAATCACTGTTAATCTAATAATTAAGACCACACACAACACAATCACTCAGTGACAAGAGCAGAATCAGGACCACAGACCTATGCAGACGTGTGAAGTGTGAATAGGTAAGATATGTATCCTAACCCCTATCCACATTCACTCTAGCTGGATTCTCTCTCTAACAATATCTCCGTCTTTTAACAAAAGATCCCGTGTCTAAAGAACCCGTTGTCAGAGGATCCCGCTGTCAAAAGATCCCGTCTACGAGAGATCCGCAGTCCAAAGATCACGTTTACGAGAGATCCCACAGTCCAAAGATCACGTTTACGAGAGATCCCACAGTCCAAAGATCACGTTTACGAGCCCCCAATAAATGTCGTAAGTCTTCCTTACTTACTTTCGTGTTGTCCCTGGAGTGGGGGGAATCAACACTACATTTTTATTACCCCAATATTATTGTCCTAGAGAAACCACCAGACTCCGTCCACAAAACTCCGTCGGTCTGCAAACACCTTTTTCTTACTCTCGCTCACCCTTGTATCATGCCCCCTCTCACTTTTCCCCAACATAACATACTCCACAACTCAAGCTTTAACAAATAAATACAAAATAATTTATTAAACCAAGAGTATAGGTGTGAGAGTGTGTGTGTGTGTGTAAAGGGTAGAATGTGTGTCGAATATTTCTATTGGGTGCGGACATAGACCAGGTAGCTGAAGAGCCCAGCCCTATCATCACAGAAAGGATCACACCATATCCTCATTCATTCCACGATGACCTCACCCAGGTATGTGTCCATCCTGCTAGATGTAGATTTCCACCGGTGGCTGTTTGATCACTCAAAAGAACTAGTCACAGTCCGACCCTAAATCATGTCTGGATCACACAGTTAATATATGTCTAATTTGTTCTTATACTTATAACACCCTTGTCTAGTGAGGACACGAACATACTGTTCTTTGAAATAAATGTACTTCCTGTCTCAAGTGTCTACTGTTCACAAGACCATTGTTATACTAACTTCCTAATAAGTTTATACTGATTTATTCCCATGTGATGGGGAATAACTGTATCTCTTTGTTTGTTCACCTTTCGTGTAAAACATACTGCCCACTGGTCTTTTCCCAGGTGGTGTAAAAGAAATTCACTTTCTACTATTCTGTTCCCAAGTGATGTTTGAAACATTAATTTGACGATTGGTCTTCCTCCAAAATGGTGCGGAGAAAACAATTTCTTGTATTCTGTTAATGTGTGACGTTTGATAATCCCTCTTATGATTGTTCCCGTAAACCCTTTTTATCATGGGCCAAGTGCAAAAGATGTTGACCAACTGCCTGCACCAAGGTCTCCATTCTCAGTGACTTGAGTGACCTAAAGGAACCTGTCAACGAGAGAACAACACATTTGGTGATAGCAACTGTCCCCGACCTCCATTGGGGGGGTTGTGTGTTCGCCTCACTCAGATACATGACAGTGAACATTCTCTGTCATGGGCATAGGAGTTCTTCACTCCGGTCTGCAGTGGGTTAAGATCAGGACAGAGCAAAATGTAAAGTGTAGACCCCTAGCAGACATCACTAGAAGATCCCATCATTGTACATTCTCCCCATCCCCAATATCACCCCACTACACAATTCTCACTAGCAGAGCTAATTCTATTCATTACTCTAGCAAGTTTTACCGAGGCTACTGCTTATATTAACTAGGCTTAAATATACTCTCTACAATACCTTAAGCACAACACAGCAGTGTCTTCGAAATCATATCCACATTTTGCCATAACAGGCACGTGTACAATTAAATCTAATTAATTTCCGCACACGGTAGATATTTTTTTAAATCCACTGCAGTGACAAACACGTCCGTGCAAGTCAATCCTCAGAGTTACACTACTTGTAAACAAAGCATGTTTTTACCCAACAGCCTTGAGTGGCCACGTGACGTTCTTTTGATGTTAACAAAAGTGGTTCAAGGGCAGATTATCCATTTCTGAATAAATTCTCTTCCTTGGGTTTCATCAATGTCACAATAGTAGATTATCTCCCCTTTTGGACAATCCATGCACAAGTCGCCTCCCCTTTTTTCAACATATGCCTACAATTTCCCGTCTTGTGGGGATTGTCAAAGACTATTTTCCTGTTTGATGCTGGAGATTTCCCCAGGTTAGCGGCATCTTTGATCTAACTGGTAAACAACTGCAGCTGTGCAATCAGACTTTATTGGTTTTTCTGTCCTGGTTAAAACCAAAGGTGGCTTTGCACACAGGCTATGAATATGACCGTCTGTATTGTCATTATCTGGTTGATACACAGTGAAATCATGACACTGACACACATACAAATATATCTCCACTCACATAAAAATGGATGTATCTATTCTCATCACCATATGCTTGCTTGCTTGCTTGTGTTCGTTGGCTTGAGCTCCAACGCGAAGTCCTGTATGTCGGATGAAGGCATCCTGTTGTCCAACATCAGTGTGATGTCATACAGGACCTGAGTTTTGCGTGAGTATCCGTTGTCCCATGTCTGGCTTATTGGTGTGCAGACTGGTGGTTCCTCGCCGTACAGGCAGACACTCTCCGACTTCGGAGGAATCGGCGATCCTACTGACTTTAGCCAGGACCCCGAAGGGACCTGTTGCCCAGGATGCTCGACGAGGACGCGTCAATAGGTCTTGGCCAGTATATAACCCGGCCCTGGTGCCTTGGAAACACCTCTGCGTCCCTCATCACCATATGAATGTATTGCTTCTCTCACAAACACATGCATGTATCTCTTCTCACAAACACATGCATGTATCTGTTCACGCAAACAAATGATAGATCAAATGGAACATCTATCTCTTTTGACAAAACTGTGACATATATATTGACAATCGTTTATCTTTGACAAAACTATGACAGATATATCGATAATCTTCCATCTTTGACGAAACTGTGACGGATTCATCGATAATCTTTTATCTTTGTCAGAATTACGAAAGATACACAGAAAAGTCTGTTATCTTCGCAGGTTTTTACAGTGTATCTAAATCGCATAACTATTTATGTTAATTGTTTACGTGATATGTAAGCCAGCTGTGGGTACAGAGATCCCAGGAAGCACAGAGCCGGCAGGAGGCCACAAAGCATAACTTTTTAACGGCCATAATTCGCCTTACGACGGTTCTCTTTTACCGAGACCGATCGTGAGACTTAAATGTAATATGACAGTGGTTCTCAACCGGTGGGGAATCCCCCCCCCCCCCAGGGGGGAATTTGAAGGTTTCCAGGGGGGGGGGGGGTGAAGACATTGTCAAATTGGCTTCAGGACCACTCAAAACATGATCGGGATATTAAGCGTACTCGTGACGTTAAATCCCCCGATTATTTCAAGATCGCGTTAATACAAGAACCGATTAATTGATATTGTTTTCTCTCCATAATATACGGTTCTTTTCCTTCTACCTAGCCTCTATGATTTAGGTTGTTGAATGTTCATCCTCAATACAAGGACAAGGACAAAACCTATTTTGAACGGCTTGGGAATGCTGTCAAAAGGATGAGACTGGATTTAACAGGGGTATTCCAAGAAACAAGCCAAAAGATTACTGAAGCTTCCTATGTCGTAGCACTGGAGATAGCGAAGCAAAAAAACCCACATACAATCGGGGAATCTTTGATCAAACCTTGTTGTCTCAAGATGGTGGAAATTGTGTTGGGAAATGAATCAGAGAAAAAACTTGCAGCGGTTTCACTATCAAACGACACTGTTCAAATGAGGATCAGCGATATGGCCAATGACATCAAGGATCAAGTTGTGCAAGAGATCAAGTCTGCAGCAATTGGGCTCTATTCAATTCAAATTGATGAATCGACTGATGTGGCATCGTGTTCTCAGATGATAGTGTTTGCAAGGTATGTGCATTCAGGATCATTTAAAGAAGAACTTCTTTTTTGTTCTCCTCTTGAAACAACTACCATGGCCTCTGATATTTTGGAAAAGGTTTCATCTTTCCTTGAATCAGAAAATCTTTTATGGGATAATATGTGTGGGTGCTGTACAGATGGAGCACCAGCTATGTTGGGGACCAAATCAGGATTTCAAGTTAGTGTGAAGAAACGTGCCACAAGAGTGAAAGGCATTCATTGCATGATCCATCGTCAAGCACTGGCCTCCAAAACACTTTCAGCTCCTTTGGGGAAGATTTTGGATCAAACCGTTCAGATAGTGAATTTTATCAAAGGAGGAGCTCTCAACTCATGGCTTTTTAAGCAGTTATGCGTTGACATGGATGCAGGCCACCAATTGCTTCTTTTCCACACAAATGTTCGATGGCTGCCAAGAGGAAATGTAACTGCGCGATTATATCAGCTGAGAGACGAGCTCAAATTATTTTTTGATGGACTTTTTCGCCTGGCTGGATGATGAGAAATGGATCATGCGCCTTGCCTATTTAGTTGATATTTTTGAGCAGTTGAATAAACTCAATCTTCAGATGCAAGGAAGGAATACAAATATCATACAATTTGTGGATGCCTTGAGAGCTTTTATGAGCAAGCTGGAAAACTGGAAAAGAAAGGTCAATATGACAAATGTTGCAATGTTTGAGAAGCTGTCATCCGTTCTCGTTGTTGATGGTAAAGACCAAGTACTTCCACAATTTGCAAAAAATAAAATTGTGCAGCATTTGACAGCGCTAGAAAATGAATTTGAGCGATATTTTCCTGAACTTAGTGATGATGAGCTGGATTTGGTGCGAAACCCATTCAAATTATCAGTTGAAAAAGTTTCTGATGATTGTCAAGATGAATTTCTGGAGCTGAAAAATGATTCGGGGGCAAGGGACGTGTTCCGTGAGAAATCAATTACGGAATTTTGGCCTTTAATGTGCGGTTCATACCCAAAAGTGGCAGAAAAAGCAATCCGTGCATTGCTTCCATTTGCGTCAACATATCTTTGTGAGTCAGGCTTTTGAGCTCTGCTAGAAATTAAAACGAAACGACGCAACAGATTAGATGTTGAAAACTATCTCCGTTGTGCCCTTTCAAGCACTCCTACGCATATTTCAGAATTGCTGCGGGAAAAACAATCACAGTGTTCTCATTGATTACAATTTTCATTTAAATTACGAATCTACAATATCCAGGTTTTGTAATGAGCGTTTTGTTTGATGAAGCACAATTTTATGGCATCCTGGTGTCGTATATTAAGCTACAATTCTTTGACGTTTTAACTGTTTGTTTATTGTAGTATGATTAATGTGGTGTTTTAATAAAATATTGCGAATGTGAAAATGCTTCTATTTAAGTTTTAATATCCATCAGCATATTCATTTGCTATTAACTGTAGAAAACTACACTATAAAATGTATCTCTACATGTGAAGGTTATGTACAACTATGGAAGAAAATAAGTATTTTCACTATTATAGGCATGTTATTTTTAATGCACCTTTTGAGGCTGACAATTTTGGAAAGTTGGAGGGGGGGGGGGGGGGGGGATGACGTTCTGAAAATATGGTGAAGGGGGGAACGGGCCAAAAAAGGTTGAGAACCACTGTAATATGAGATTAACGTTTTGTATTAAAGCAAGCAAGTGAGCTGGCGTAGGCGTTCATGACTCTCCAAAGATCTCGGTCCTTGGTTTTCTGGACCAACTCTGCTGACGATATTCATCCATGCCACAGACTCAATCCAACCAGCATCATTTCTCTTGCTCTGCATTTGACTCCTCTCTCTCCCTCGATCTTTCAAGTTGTCACGATGTTCTCTAATACCTCTCTTGTCACCACATGACTAAAGTAAACTGTTTCTCTCTTTCCTATCGTTGTATGTATTGTATGTATTGACATAGTACTAACAAGAAATAACAATGCAGTTAAATACCACCACTGCTAGCAAACAACATCCACCATGTAATCTTCTCCCACGCCCTGTGGTGTGGTTAACATGTTCAGACAGAAACACTTCAAGCTCAGTGTAATGGCAGTGCCGTGTCAATAACACCACACTGGTAGAAGTGGCTAAATATCACAACAAAACACAATTACAACTCTTCCAGATATTTTCGCCCTGCATTCTATCGAACTTCCGGATGTTGTGTTAAGGGCATGGCGAAATCTAAAATCAATATGAGTTGAGATAATGTCATAAAGTATGCCGAAGCGGTGCTGGCAGGCATACAATATATTATATATTCATACACACACAAACACAAACTCACACAAACTCACACACACACAAAACACACACACACACACACACACACACACACACACACAGGCAGAGTTACAAAATGTTGGCCTGGTTGACAAAGCGACAAAGAGAACGAATAAAGGTCGAACTTATCAAAGAAATAAAGGACAAACCTTTGTGTTGTGCAGAAACATGATCTCCTGCGCCACTCAGCATATTTATGTGAGCCATGGTAGCCCAGTGGCTAGCACTCTTGCCCGTCGGTCCAATAACCATCTGTTCGAATGCGTTTAATTTATTTTCTTTGAGCTGGGCTCCTAGGCCGATCCAGACTAAAATGGGTATGTCAAAATTGTCTGGGAAATAGAAGCAGCCTGCAAGATATGGACCCGGTCAATCATCGGGTATCCATTCATTCGTCTAAATATACGGAAGTGGTACCATTTACCCAATACGACACATGCCGTGAACAGGGTGAGTTATAGTTGTGCCTATCCATGCTTGGTTATCAGCTTCAATAACAATGTAACTCAATTATCAACCGCTCGACCCGTCCTCGGACATTCCAGGTAGTTAGTTGCATATCCATTACCGGACGTCGCAGTAAAACCCCAGCATTTTCTTTTTTGTTTTGGCTGTTTGGTATTTCTTAGCATGTTTGCCAATGTTTTCTGAACCACCGGCACTCATACCATGTTTATGAAAACCAACGCAAGGTGGTCTGCTACCAAATCGCCGGCAACTGTGATTTGAATGCAGTATGCGGGATTACCCCTTCGCCAGAGAGCCGGTATGTATGGTATCCTGGTGACATGTGACATTTCAAACCGGCGTGACAGCACTCGGCCGATGTCCACCTAGGATTAGTCTTAATCGGAAGATGTAGAAAAGTATGGATGATTATGGTTCTAATTGTTAATTGGTTTATCGATCTAATGTCGAACTGGTGTATCGATCTAATGTCGAGCTGGTATATCGATCTAATGTCGAGCTGGTGTACCGATCTAATGTCGAACTGGCGTATCGATCTAATATCGAACTAGCGTATCGATCTAATGTCGAACTAGCGTATCAATCTAATGTCGATCTGGCGTATCGATCTAATGTCAAATAGGCTTATTGATCTAATGTCGACATGGCTTATAGATCTAATGTCGAATTGTCTTACCGATCTATTGCGCGAATTGCGTTTCAATCTAATGTCGGAATGGCTTATCGATCTAATTAATGTCAAATTGGCTTATATATCTAATGACGAATTGGCCGGATATGCATCTTCTGCGTCCTCTACTATTTTCCTTGCTGCTGATGTCGAAGTAGTTTGATGATCCCATCTGAGACAGCCACATATGGCCAACCAGCTGTTTTCTAATACAAACAGCGACTATTATAAACAGCATCGTGTCTTCCTTTGGAGCCGCGGTGAGTAAGAGGCTAGGCGCTCGTCTGTTGGCTAGGTGGTCATGGATTTGAATCCACATAAGGGCAGATTTGAATTGTTAAATTTGACCTTGCCTCCCTGGTCGACTCTGACTCATTTCGTGGGAAGTAACAGTGATAAACATGTATGTTGATACTGCAGTTCCTAGTCAGCAATACCATTATGTAACCCTAGTAATGTCGTTAGAATGCAACACCAACAACTATCATCACTGGCCTTACATCTAAGCTCATCTGCGACAAGACCAAGAGGACATCCAAGAAGAAAATGGATTGACGACATCAAAGACATTGCACAATCACACGGAATGACACTATCCAGTGCCTCCACCGAGCGCTGGAACGCAAATTATTCCTCCCCACGGCGCTTGACGGCAGAAGTGGAAGATGATGATGATGATGATGATGATGATGATGATGATGATGATGATGATGATGATGATGATGATGATGAACCCTAGCAATGTACTATCTGTCCTCTTCCAGCTTGGAAAATGGACACCGTAGCTAGACATTCGTCGCTGCAGACGTGATCAAAGCTACCTTATAATCGACAGACGGCTTTCCCCAGGCAGAAAGAAATAACGGAAACCTGATCACGGAAATCACCTGTTTCCTTCAGAACTCTTCTGTGCGCCGTTAGGGTTGTACTATTATTGATTCTCTCATTTAACTATATAGACCTACTTGGGGTTGATGGTTAGAACAAAATTTCTTTTTTTTTTAAATTACAAAACCAAAACAAACAAAATAATAAAAAAAATAATTTTCATATGAAGGAGATGATACTCAAGACCTTTACATCATAATTATGATGTTCATGATGATGATAATGATGAATATGATGATAAAAAAGATGATGAGGATAAAGATGATGATGAGAATTTTCTTATGTCGACGTCGACGATAAGACACGCAAGCTGCTCTGAAATATCGTTCACTGAACACAGCGCAACTTGTGAAGCTGATCTCTTTATTCTAAAGATATTCAGAAGCCTAATCTGTCTGTCAATGGAGTTCAACGTTAAATTTAAAAGCCAACTCGGGAATAGCTGTCGTTCGCACAACGTGCCATTACAAGAGCGACAATGGAAATTACCGCAAACAACGAAGCCGGTTTCTTTAAACCGGCTGGGCTGAAGAAGAAAATCAACATGGCTGTAATCCTGAAAAAGTCGAGGGATCAACAGCACGAGGAAGACAGCAATAGATGTTTGAGATGTCACGCTGTCCTTGATGTCTCCATTACACACACGTTCATTAAAATGAGCCGTACGAAGGCCTTTTATTCTCGGGCTTTCTTTTTAAAGGTTTAAAAGGCAACAGGCAAGAGCTTAAAGGTTTTTCTTTATTTTTACCGGGTTTTATACCGCATGGCTCGGTATCTTTCCAAAGAACGGCCTGCCGAAAAGGTTGCACTGAGACACGAACACCAAGTTTCTGGGGGGAAAAATGTCACTCGTTAACCGAATGACGCAGACCTAAAACGAACTTATGATCTCCGGAGTGCGAGGATGGTGGCTTGATTACGTCGCCAAGAAGATTCTGCCCCCCCCCCCCCCTTTTCCCCGAGTTTTCGTTAAATATAAACGTAAAACGCCTTTATAAAATGCGTACTACATTATGTGGAAAGTATGTTAAGAAGATGCATTCCTAATTATGAGCTTGCTGTAGCGGGCACAATGCGTTAATTATTTTTCTAAACTCAAATGTTACTCAGTTGCTTATCCTTTCAGAACTTTGCAGTCAACGCCAGCATTATTTGCTGTTTTATTCTCTTGGTAAGTTTTACGTTCAGTAGTTTGCCATTGCTTTCTGAATTACCGGCACCCATACCAATTCGTAAAAAAAAAAAGAACCAACGCAAGGTGTTCTGCTGCCAAATCTCCCGCAGCTGTGTTTCGAACGGGAGTGTGCGGGATCACGAACCGCCACCGTAACACCTTCGCTACGGAGAAACTCAAATGACAACGATGCATTGCATAAGATATTCTTCATTCTATAGAATGCAGTATTTGCATCCTCTTCTATTCCTTATCTCTCTGATACATCTTCCATCTGATGTTATCCATTGCCTACATATTTGAATTTTCTGCATTTCTCCGGCATTAACACCGTTTATTTTAATTATAGGTGTGATCTGTTTCTGTAATATGACCATTATTCTGCTTTCTATAAGCTGAGACCGATCTTCTCACTTCTAATAATCACTGTATAGCTCTTTATTTTCTCTAGAATACCAGGTGGGGGATTTTTGTCACATAGTATTGAAACTTTTCGCTGTCTGTTAAAGATGAGGACGAAGCATGTATCACATTTCCCCGAGTGATATAATGTCGATTCTTGACTCAACTCAACTTTCGTCACACTTTCTCTATTATCTGTTCCTGTTTACTTTCACCTAGGAATAGCACCTTTCGGATTTCGAAAACAATAGTTGCATGTCGCCTGTCGCCAGTAGGTATTGGTTGCTTGTATGTTTTAGCCTTCCACGGAATTTATGTTTTCTGTTAGTTTCAATTATTTGTCAATGCATGCATTGATATTGCGTAGTTGTTTTAGTTGTTGTTATTATTTCCCTCCTTTGTTGTTTCTTGCCTGCATGATGTCTTTTCTTTGCTATACCAAGTTATTTTTTCCAATTTACTGTTGCTTCTGTTCAATTCTGATTATTGCGGATTATCACCATTGCCCTCCAAAATTAAGGTCAATAATTGTATCTCATCTCATCTTGTTCCTCTTGTACCTTGCGGTGTCGAGGTGGCACATAAACAGCAGGAGAGTGCCCGTTTATGGGCTTCATATATCGAGATAATTGTCTACAGCACATAATTTCCTTCGAAATAGTGTAACACTTCAACAAGATTGTTATGATTAGCTGTGTTGGTTTTAAACACCACAAATAAACAAAACATCACATCAGATGTCACTAAGCGGCTGGCATCTGGCTGTCTCGACAAATGATAGTTTGTTACATTGTGCTTCGAAACAGGAATTATACCGCTCCATACCAAAAAAAAGTTAGTTGATATCCTTTACAGGACGTAGCAGTCAACCCCATCATTTCTGACTGTTTGTGATTCCTGGGCAAGTTTACTTTCAACGGTTTGCCTTTGCTTTCTGAACAACGGGCAGTTATACATACCATTGTATGGAAACCAACTCAAGGCGGCCTGCTTCCAAACCGCCCATAGATGTGTTCCGAACGCGGTATACGGGATTGAGAATTGCAATCGTAAGCTCTTCACTATAGAGCCAGTCCGAATTGTACAGACCATGTGTAGCTCTTGCAGCATGATCCCTCTCTTGGCCTGCCTAGTTTACTCCACAGTAAAGGTAACACCTTTACTTCTAGAACAATACAAGCTGTCGAAGCTGCCGGATCAGCAAAGCAATGCTTTAACTGTCCACCTGTTAGAGCTTCGATCCTAGACCCGTTGGTGGCCAAGGCCAAGGGCCTGTTCTGCCCTATCATGACATTTAGTCTTTATGTTGCATTTTCTCGTACCAGGAGAAGGCTTGCACCCTCCCATTTATATGCACTCCTCCACCCGAAGCCATTAGCACAATGTGGGGTGTCGGTTTTTTTGTGTTTTTTTTTTAGCGCCGCCCGACATTCGGCTATGTCAGTAAGATAATGACATTAAGACTATATATGTATTTGCAAACATTTCGGCGATTTCGCTCAAATGAAAAGTAAGTAATAGAACTTAAATACTGGCAAGAGTTTGTAAACGCTATATAGAACAGGTAATAAGTATCCCCTAACATTGACCTGGGTAATGACAAACGGACTTTCTACACGATTTGACCAAGGCAGACAACAGACTTATAATAAGTATCCTGTCTGGGGAAACTACTGTCTGGGGAAACTAAAACATTCGCCACATTAAAAGGCGTTGTGGTTTGGGAAGAACTGTGATGGAAGTCATGGCTCCGGAGAGAAGAGGCGGGAATCGACCGCCTGAAGATGGATAAAGGACAATGGAGATACCTCGGGAACTGATATTTATGAGGCGGGTGAACTATCATATGAAGGAGAAGCTCTCCGACAGGACGGGATGAGAGCGGCGTTCTGCAACGAGTTTGCTAATGACGATGTATGACAAATGGTCACCGTGGTGAAACAGGCAGAAAAATAAATTATTAGAAACATACATCCAAGAAAATTAGAAATATGTGCAAATATCCAAAGAGTTAATGAATTATCAAACAAATATATTGCCGAAGCATGAACAGTTATCAGTTATCAGTTGGGGTATCTTCATTGCACTCCGGACAGGTCCATAGGAGCTCAGATCCCCCCCCCCCCCCCCAGCATAAGCATCAGCGTCCGGTGGCTAATAGTGCCAATTCTGTGTTGGTTAACGAGGCACCTCGTTTTCCCGATGTACCTCTCGCGTCTGGCAGTGCCAATTCTTACTCTCAAGTTTTCATCCTGGACAGCGATGTGGATTCATTGACGTCAAAGTCTTCTATTCTCGACATATCTTTAAGGACGTTAATAACATCGGCACGATCCACGGGCTGGCCATCTACAGGGGGTGCAGAGCCAGCCAGTTTATCAGCTCGTTCATTTCCCTCGACTCGAAGCATAAACAATGAATACCCAGCTAGACAATCGAACTGAGACGTTAGACATGTGGATTTTTTTTCCTCACAACCTTTCCAGGACATTGCAGTCAACACCAGCATTTTTCAGCTGTTGTTGATGTCTTGGCAAGTTGTTGTTGTTGTTGTTTTGTTTTTTTTTGTTTTTTTTTGTTTTGGGGGGGGGGGGGGGCCAAAGGTTGTGAACGCGGTTCGTGAGCCGGATACCAGGCGTTCGAAGCTCAGCTGCGACCGATTTGTGCAGCAGACCGTGTCGCGTTGTATTATAACGTGCTGGTATGGGTCGTTCAGAAAGCAATGGCGAACTACTGAACGTAACACTTGCCTAGTACATCAACGGCAGCTGAAAAATGCTGGTGTTGACTGCAACGTCCCGTAAGGGATACGCAACAACAACAAAAAAATGTTTGCCATTGCTTTCTGGCACATTACCCCGTAAGTGACGCGACGCGATTCGCTGCCGAATCTTGTGGAATAAAAAAGCAAGGATGTATTAAAACCCAGGATAATTTGGGATTCAAAAGATGTAAGAAACTAACAACTGATAAGTCAAACATTTTGGCAATATTGGGAAAAGATAGAAAATTTTGAACAGAAATATATAATTGAGCAAAAAATCGAAAGGACGATATTTAGAGCAAGGTAACGATACAGATAAAAAAGACACTATGAAAAGATGGTCGAACAGCAAGATATCTTAGATAACCATCAGAACAAGAGATGGAAAATGTTGAAGCCAGTCGTTAGTGTGGATACTTGATTGATTGATTGACTGACTGATTGATTGATTGATTGACTGTTTAATTGATTGATTGATTGATTGATTGAGTGATTGATTGGTTGATTGATTGATTGATTGATTGATCCATTAATAGATATGGGTAGTGTGGAGCCTGAAAGAGGTTAATGAAACTAGAACATGATATACAATAATAAGAAAGATACAAAAAGCTTTCTTTGGTCATGTGATGAGAAAACAGGCATTGAAGAACACCGTGACAACTGGAAAGTTTGAGGCGAAGAGAGGCAGAGGCAGACCAAGAGAAATGACGCTGGATGGATTGGGACGATGGTATGGAGTAATATCATCAGCAGAGTTGATCCAGAACAACCAATGACTAAGATCTGTGGAGAGTCATGAACGCGTACGCCAGACGGCATGGCGCTTGATGATGATGGGTGTGAAGCACTAAACACAGTAGAGTAAGGAAAGTAAAGAGCCCTTCTACATTACTTATGGGCAATGGGTAAATGGTGCAGGAACAATATTTGTATAGACCAATGGACATTAGTTGGGCCATGTGTTGGATCAATATTTGTATAGACCAAGGGACATTAGTTGGGTCATGTGTTGGACCAATATTTGTATAGACCAATGGACATTAGTTGGGTCATGTGTTGGACCAATATTTGTATAGACCAATGGACATTAGTTGGGTCATGTGTTGGACCAATATTTGTATAGACCAATGGACATTAGTTGGGTCATGTGGTCAATATCACACCTGTCGCCTTGACTCCCAAGACATGTTCTGGTACCGGCTTTAGGCTGGGTCGACCTGGGAAACCAAATCAACTTTTTTTTAAAAATCTGCCCTTGTGCTGATTCGAACCCTCGATCAACAGGCCGAAAATAAAACACAGTTTTTAAAAACGCCCGAAGCAAAAAGCTGCTGTGGTTATGTGACGTGTCAGGATCATCACATTGTTTGGGGCTGTTGCACGGAGAAATAGGTGGTCCGTCCCGTCAGATAACGAACCTTCCTTTGACCGACCTCTCTAGTGTCTGTGTCACCTTACCATCATAACTATTACACTAACTTGCCCGCTCAAACCACCCGGGGCCACTGGAAACTCATGAGTTCCCCGAGAAGACATAAGTACTCCGATAACGTAGAAGCGGGTCTCAGTGTTACGTGACCCAGCTAATCAACGCGGCAGTAATGCCCGCAGGCTTGGCACTAGACTGTTTTATGCTAGATCCTGGTGAATGAGACACGGCAACGCAAGAGAGTCGTCCGCAGATAATACTCTTTCTAATGTAATTCAATGGGCTGTCTTTTTTTCCAGAACATTTCGATTGGGAAGGACGATGAGCAATCGTCTACTGTATTTTTCACAAAAATGTAAGCTCATCTTGTTTGTCGATCGTCCTGAAAAGGAATCAATTCACAGGTATTGATCGACATTGGTAGAAGTAATGGAATGTAGTAGAGATTAGAGGAAATTCTTTATACTATATACGAGGGGGCTTCAAAAGAAAACCTTAAAATTGTGATAGAAATTATAATAACCATGCCATTGTCTTGCAACCTGTCAATATTGTTGTAAGAGATGTCAAGAGTGTCAAACACATGACATCATGGTGCAGACAATCACGGTGACGCCATTGAACAGTTTAAAGATGGCGTCCCCCACGATTGACATAAAAGAGAAACAGCGTTCTATTATCCGTTTTTATTTTATTAATAAGTGAAAGGGTGAAACCTCTAGAAATTCATCGGCCAATGAAGGTCCAATAACTTGATGTATGCCGGTCAGTCCAGCAAGTTTATGAGTGGAGTAGGAAGTTTCAAAAGTAGAGTCGCAGAAAAGAAAAGGGCATCTTTGGGGGAACTGATTCTTTTCAACGACTATAATATATGGTGTTCGTTGTCATATTTGTCCACAGACTCCTGTTTCGCGTGTTGCCAGTCATTCCTGGAACAGATAATTATTATATTCATAACGATAGAATGCTTAGTATCTTGTGTCCTGGTATTTCCTTTTTTCCCTCAAATGTTCCTGTTGTTACCCTTTTCATACCGTTTACCCATTTTCAAGGAATGCAATTTGCCAGTATACCCATATCCGAAGAATATTGCTTGTCTATCATTAATACGAGTAACCAGTTCTCTTCGTGAGTTGGTTTCTTGCAATACGTTTTCATTACACTTTGAATCTATTCAAGGTGTTTCCAGCATTGTCCTTACATGTACTGACCAGCTGATTCTCCCAATGTGTAATCAGCATTCTTTACATATCCGGACAAAAGGTTAATCTATTCACGATGTTTCCAGCATTCTTTCCACAGTCGGCTAAGGAGTTGATCTAACCTAAAGTGTTCCCAGCTTTCTTCCCACATGACGCCAAAGAACTCATCTATCCCAGGTGTTTCCAACACTCTTCGTACATGACGCCAACGATCTTCCCAGAGTGTTTGTCTTTCTTCCTACAGCCATTTAACGTGCTGATCTATCCATGGTATTCTCAGCATTCTCCCCAACATAAGTCAAAGAGTTAGTCTATCCAGGGGTTTTCCAGACATCTTCTCACATACAGCCAAAGAACTGACCGAATAGGAGACCTTGTTATTGTAATGACAATAAGCATAAGTAAGTTTTTTTACAATCCAACTTTTCATACATACAATTGCCTGTCCGTCCGGAATCAACATTACAGATAATGTTATCTGAAGCATCATGCTGCAACAGGATAACGGTCCTCGCACTCTCTCATACCGGATCGTTATAATACCCTTATTAGTATTGTTACGTGTGCTTTACTGATCCCGCAATAGTCACTTCTATTATCATGCTGCGTAAAGATAACTGCCTGTGTAAATCTTACACAGCTTCGCTAACTCTGTCTCACCACTCACGTGACAATGTTACGGAGGAAAGTATTGTGTAACAGTAACGGCACTGTGGCTTAGGGGCAGTGAACGCCTTCCAGACAATTAACCCGCATAGTGAGTTGAGGGTTTGAAATCTGCCGCAGGTGATTAGGAAGCAGACCGTCTTGTACTGGCAAACTACTGAACGTAACCATTGCCTAGAAAATCATAAACAACCAAATAATGATGGGGTTGATTACGACGTCCTGTAAAGTACATGCATATAATACATTTTACTGGGAATACTTTGTCAGGACACTTATCTTTTCAGTTTCCCCATGTTCAAGGAAAATCAAGTGTCGGTTTACCCATGTCTAAAAAAATTCGCGTGTCAGTGTACCGATGCTCAAAGAATGTCGAGTGCCACTTTACCGATGCGTAAAGAATGTCGAGTGCCACTTTACCGATGCTTAAAGAATGTCGATTGTCAGTTTACCCATGTCCAAAGAATGTCGAGTGTCAGTTTACCAATGCCCAAAGAAAGTCGTGTGTAAGTTTACCAATGCTCAAAGAATGTCGAGTGTCAGTTGACCCACGTCCAAAGAAAGTCGAGTGTCAGTTGACCCTGGTCCAAAGAAGGTCGAGTGTCAGTTTACCGATGCTCAAAGAATGTCGAGTGTCAGTTTACCCATCCATCCATGTGGTCCCAAAAAAGTTTACCCAGGTCCCAAAAATGTCGAGTGTCAGTTGACCCAGGTCCAAAGAAAGTCGAATGTAAGTTTACCGATGTCCAAAGGATGTCGAGTGTCAGTTTACCGATGCTCAAAGAATGTCGAGTGTCAGTTTACCCATGTCCAAAGAAAGTCGAGTGTCAGTTTACCCATGTCCAAAGAAAGTCGAGTGTCAGTTGACCCAGGTCCAAATGATGCCGAGTGTCAGTTTACCGATGCTCAAAGAATGTCGAGTGTCAGTTTACCCAGGTCCCAAAAAAGTCGAGTGTCAGTTGACCCAGGTCCAAAGAATGTAGCTTGTCTGCGTTTAATACGAGTAATCAGCTCTCTTCATGAGTTAGTTTGGTTCAATACGTCTTCGTTAGTCGTAAATCTATTCAATGTTTTCCAAGCATTTTCCCCAATCCCACCAAAAGTTGATTATCCAAGGTGTTCCCAGCATTCTTATCATATCGAACCATCGAGCTGACCTATCCGGGGTGTTTAAAACATTCTTCATACAACTAGCCAAAGAGATGATCTACCCAAGAGGTTTCCAGCATTCTTCCCAAATAAAGTCAAAATTCGATCTACTCAATGTTTTTTACAGCATTTTCCCCACCGCCAGCCAAAGAGTTAATCTATCTAAGGTGTTTCTAGAATTCTTTTCACATACAGCCAAAGAAGTGATCAAATTGGAGACCTTGTTATTGTAATGACAATAAGCATAAATAAAGTCGCTTAAAAGTCTACAGGGTCGACTTCATTGCACTGGGTCTTATTCCATATGGCTCGGTCTCTTTCCGCAGCACGGAAAGCGTCGCACAAAGCACGAACTCCGTAGCTTTTAGCGACGACCCACAGGAGTCTCCGAAACATTTAACTCGTAAAACGAAGGACGCGGCCCGGAATTTAACCCACAATCTTCGGAACACGAGTCAAACGGCTTGACCACTTCGCCACAGAGAAATACATTTTTACAATACAACTTTTCATAGACACAAAGTTGACTGACCGGAATCAACATTACAGATAATGTTATCTGACGGATATTGCTAAAACAGGATAACGGACTTCACACACTCTCATATTGGATCGTTATGATACCGTTATTAATATTGTTACGTGTGCATTATTGATCCCGTATTAGTCACTTCTTTAATAATGTTGTGTAAAGATAACTGCGATTGTAAATGTTACTGCTGTTACTTGCCCATTCGAGCACCAAATGTCAGATGTATACTGTTCACTCTGGAGAAGTTACTAAACTGAATAATCTTCGTCTTTGGGTTGAATTGACACAATTTGGATACTTACTGGACGAAGAGAGAGAGAGAGAGAGAGAGAGAGAGAGATAGAGAGAGAGAGAGAGCGAGAGAGAGAGAGAGAGAGAGAGAGAGAGAGAGAGAGAGAGAGATGAATTGAATTGAACTGAACTTTATTTTAAAAGGGTTACAAATTGGACACGTAGGCCCGTCTTACAATTGGCCGTTCCAATCACTCATCTTTCGTTCATCAACAATGCATTATAAATTCATGTTGTAAGCATAAACAATGCATATTATCATGTTATGTGGCACATCCCCCCTCCAACACAGACATCCCGCACCAACCCACACGCACATCCCTCACCCACTCACACATAACCCACTCATACCCACACCCCCACCCACCACACATCCCTCCACCCACTCACACATCCCCTCACCAACCCAGACAACTCGCACCCACCCACACACAACTCCCCACTTACACATACCCCAACCCACACAAACTCGCCCACACACACATGCTCCACCCAATTACACACCCCCAACCACACACACATAACCCTAAAACACACACATCCCGCACCAACTCACACACACACATCCCTCACCCACTCACACATCACTCATACATACCCATACATCTTCCCATCCAAACACACATCCCAACACACACACATTTTCCCATCCATCCACACATCCCACCAACCACACATAATCCCCACCCAAGCACACATCCCCCATCCACACACATCTCCCACGCATACACACATCCTCCACTCCCCCTACACGCCCCAACACGCCCACCCAAACACACATCCCCCACCAACAAACACCCACACATCCCTCACCCGCCAACAACCACACATACCCCCATCCACAAAAACACACCAAGCCAAACACACATCCCCCTCACCCACCCACATATTCCCCACCGACACACGCCCCATTCATACACACATCCATCCACCCACCCATACACCTCCCCACCCACCCACTCACACAGCCCACACCACACACATCCTCCACCCGCACACATCTCCCCACCCACCCAGACACACATATCCCCACACACACACACACACACACCCCACACATCCTCCACTCACACACAGACTTCTCCCATACTCCCACACTCATCTACTACCCACATACACACACACATCTCCCACCGACACAGACAGACAGACAGACAGACAGACAGACAGACAGTAAGACAGACAGACAGACAGACAGACAGACAGACAGACAGAGACGTAAAGGGAAATATTACTTATTAATAAATACAATAGTTGGCTTTTTATCATTGGACACGCCTCCTAAATAATTTGATTTGATTTGGATCGTGTTCAAGGAAAGTTGCCTGGGTTCCGTTCAACCATCAATGCTGTTCAACTATCAATACTGTTCAGCCATCAATACTGTTTTAACCATCAATACTGTTCAACCATCAATACTGTTCAACCATCAATACTGTTCAACCATCAATACTGTTCAACCATCAATACTGTTCAGCCATCAATAATGTTCAAAAATCAATACTGTTCAACCATCAATACTGTTTTAACCATCAATACTGTTCAACCACCAATACTGTTCAACCATCAATACTGTTCAACGGGCTACAGCTGGTTAGTAAAGTAAATGACACCTTAAGGAGCATTGGCCAAATGGTGCTATACCCATATTAATATAGACCAATCGGCATTCGCCGGTCTCACTGGCGAAGGTGTTAAGGACGCTGTTCGTAATCCCGTATACCCACGTACGAAACAAAGCTGTGCGAGATTCGGCAGCGGATCGCTTCGCGGTGGTGTCTTAAGGAGAGGTATGTGAGCCGGTCACTCCGAAACAATGACAACTACTGAACGTAAACCTTGCCAAGACATCAACAGCAGCTGAAAAATTCTAGTGTTGAATGCAATGTCCTGTAAATTGAATAGGCAAAAAAATGGTGGGGTATGTAGTCAATATTACCCTGGATCCTCTATTTTTCCAGAAGTTTCGTGGTACCCATCTTGGACTTGGTCGGGGCTTCCATTTAATATATATTTATTATGTTTTAGACCGCGAACAAGCTCGACGAAGTGAATCTTGCTCGAGGACGCAGGGAGGGACACCTCGTGGTCCACAGCCTGGAGATTCACGGTGAACCATTTCGCCATTCGTTGTTTGTTATCGTAATTTAGTTATAATTGCCAGTACTGTGGCGATGGGTTTACAAACGCAATTTGCAATCCGCATACCGTGTTCGAAACACAGTTGCGGGCTATTTGGAAGAAGCCTTGCTCTGGTTTTCATACAATGGTATGAGTGCCTGTCGTTCAGAAAAAAATAATGGCAAACCACTGATCGTAAAATTGCCAGGAAATCACAGCCCAAAATGCTGGGGCTGACTGCGATGTTCTGTCAAGGATAGACAATTACAGTTATAATAATTAGGGGATGAAATGTTAAAGCCGTGATGTACTCATGTATTTTAATTGTAAACTTTTAATTTTAATCAGAATGTAATCAGCGACTTTATTAATTTATCGCAGTTCTGATATTTTATCGAACTTTATAGTGTTACTTTATGCCTGTTTAAACAGTGAGAGTTAAATGGTTTTTAACATTAGCTAAGTCTAGCAAACTATAACTTTCAACCGGAGTCAACCTCGAGTATTACATGAGAAAAAGACTCTCTTTGAGCTTCCAGAAAACCAACTGCTCTATTGTAGTACATCATTCAACAACTCTTTGAACTTCTAGAATTCCAACTGCTCTATTGCTAACCATCATTCAACAATTCGTTGAGCTTCCAGAAATCCAACTGCTCTTCTGCAATACATCATTCGACAACTGAACAAACGGCAAACCCGTTCTCCTAGCTCATCATTCACGACGAAGCAAAAGAATAATTCAGAAACAACATACTTAATTTACAGCCCAGCAGACCCGTTACGTGCGTTCAGTGTCTACGTAATCACTGATTAATCAATCAATGATTTAACAAGCAGCCTCAAAGCAATCAGTGGCCGATGGGTTGATCGTGAATGACGCAACAAACGTATGCTAAAAAAATCAATGACACAGCAATCAATATCTCAGCAGGCATTAGCTCAGAAAGCAAGGTGTCTAAAATCGGGTAATCACTTCATATCACCGAAATCAATTATCACGATCCAAGCCACTTAAAGCAATGTTAACGAACTTAATTGATGAAAGTTGCAACTGCCTGTAATTTGTGTTCACATAAAAGACTATGCAGTATTGATTGTTCTGCATTTGTTCTTAGTAAAGTCTGTATGTGTGCATAAAGTTTGTAACGCCACTAGGCTATTCTGGCGCAAACGGGGTTCCGTAATGGACACAAGTTGCAGAAAGGTCTTCCATAACTCCATGTATTTAGTAAAGTCTTGTTTGCACTCGAACCTTGAGTACCTAATAAAGTCACTAGAAAAATTCAGGTTCATGGCAATCCTGCTGGTGTAATAAAGTTCACTGATGCCATTTGTTTGTGTTCATTACCCTATGTTGAGCAGGATTGTAGAAACGAAACGTCTTGAGAAGTAAAGGTGGATTCAATGCCAGCCCTTATCGTTTGCTACGGGAGGGAAGGACTAAGTACCCATTCCTCCGTGCACTCAGGCCTCCAAATGTGTGATGGTCCTATCGCTTCACGTAGCCGCAACAGGTTCCAGATTAGGAACTCATATTTTTTTATATACACTATATATTTTAACTAAGTGTCGATTGCATGGGCAACGCATCGTGGAATTATTTCCAGCCCTCGGTAGAGCTCGGATTTTGAACACGCCATCCAAGCTTGTACACCCAGTAGCCACGGTATGGGTAATACAGTAATTAAAGTAAGTAAAATAAGTAAAGTAAGTAAAGTTAGTAAAGTTAGTACAGTAACTAAAGTAAGTAAATTAAGTAAAGTTCGTAAAATAAGTAAAGTAAGTAAAGTAAGTAAAGTTGGTAAAGTAAGTAAAATAAGTAAAGTAAGTAAAATAAGTAAAGTAAAATAAGTAAAGTACTACAGGACCAATTTACACACCATAATGTATATGGTGCTAGAACCATATTGTACAGATCTATCGACGCTTAGCGATGGATGTGGTCAGTATTGCACCGGCCACCTTTATCTCCCATGACATTTCCTAGTACATATTTTAGTCTGGGTCTACTGGGAGCCCAAGTCAATTGTGCAAATTTAGCCCCGATGCGGATTCGAACCCATGACCACCGGGTCCGCAGCTGAGTGTGGGGCCACTAGACTCCCCATAGTGTTAAGCCACTAGACTCCCCATAGTGTTCAGCCACTAGACTACCTATAGTGTTCAGCCACTAGACTACCTATAGTGTTCAGCCACTAGACTACCTATAGTGTTCAGCCACTAGACTACCTATAGTGTTCAGCCACTAGGCTACCTATAGTGTTCAGCCACTAGACTACCTATAGTGTTCAGCCACTAGACTACCCATAGTGTTCAGCCACTAGACTACCTATAGTGTTCAGCCACTAGACTACCCATAGTGTTCAGCCACTAGACTACCCATAGTGTTCAGCCACTAGACTACCTGTAGTGTTCAGCCACTAGACTACCCTTAGTGTTCAGCCACTAGACTACCCATAGTGTTCAGCCACTAGACTACCTATAGTGTTCAGCCACTAGACTACTCATAGTGTTCAGCCACTAGACTACCTATAGTGTTCAGCCACTAGACTACCATTAGTGTTGAGCCAGTACTTTACCCATAGTGTTCAGCCACTAGACTACCCATAGTGTTAAGCCACTAGACTACCTATAGTGTTCAGCCACTAGACTACCTATAGTGTTCAGCCACTAGACTACCCATTGTGTTCAGCCAGTACTTTACCCACTGTGTTCAGCCACTAGACTAAGCATAGTGTTCAGCCACTAGACTACCTATAGTGTTCAGCCACTAGACTACCCATAGTGTTCAGCCACTAGACTACCTATAGTGTTCAGCCACTAGACTACCCATAGTGTTCAGCCTCTACTTTACCCACTGTGTTCAGCCACTAGACTACCTATAGTGTTCAGCCACTAGACTACCTATAGTGTTCAGCCACTAGACTACCTATAGTGTTCAGCCACTAGACTACCTATAGTGTTCAGCCACTAGACTACCCATAGTGTTCAGCCACTAGACTACCTATAGTGTTCAGCCACTAGACTACCTATAGTGTTCAGCCACTAGACTACCTATAGTGTTCAGCCACTAGACTACCTATAGTGTTCAGCCACTAGACTACCTATAGTGTTCAGCCACTAGACTACCTATAGTGTTCAGCCACTAGACTACCTATAGTGTTCAGCCACTAGACTACCTATAGTGTTCAGCCACTAGACTACCTATAGTGTTCAGCCACTAGACTACCTATAGTGTTCAGCCACTAGACTACCTATAGTGTTCAGCCACTAGACTACCTATAGTGTTCAGCCACTAGACTACCTATAGTGTTCAGCCACTAGACTACCCATAGTGTTCAGCCACTAGACTACCTATAGTGTTCAGCCACTAGACTACCCATAGTGTTCAGCCACTAGACTACCTATAGTGTTCAGCCACTAGACTACCTATAGTGTTCAGCCACTAGACTACCTATAGTGTTCAGCCACTAGACTACCCATAGTGTTCAGCCACTAGACTACCATTAGTGTTCAGCCACTAGACTACCTATAGTGTTCAGCCACTAGACTACCTATAGTGTTCAGCCACTAGACTACCCATAGTGTTCAGCCACTAGACTACCTATAGTGTTCAGCCACTAGACTACCCATAGTGTTCAGCCTCTACTTTACCCATAGTGTTCAGCCACTAGACTACCCATAGTGTTCAGCCTCTACTTTACCCATAGTGTTCAGCCACTAGACTACCCATAGTGTTCAGCCACTAGACTACCTATAGTGTTCAGCCACTAGACTACCCATAGTGTTCAGCCACTAGACTACCTATAGTGTTCAGCCACTAGACTACCCATAGTGTTCAGCCACTAGACTACCTATAGTGTTCAGCCACTAGACTACCTATAGTGTTCAGCCACTAGACTACCCATAGTGTTCAGCCTCTACTTTACCCATAGTGTTCAGCCACTAGACTACCTATAGTGTTCAGCCACTAGACTACCATTAGTGTTCAGCCACTAGACTACCTATAGTGTTTAGCCACTAGACTACCTATAGTGTTCAGCCACTAGACTACCTATAGTGTTCAGCCACTAGACTACCTATAGTGTTCAGCCACTAGACTACCCATAGTGGTTAGCCACTAGACTACCTATAGTGTTCAGCCACTAGACTACCTATAGTGTTCAGCCACTAGACTACCCATAGTGTTCAGCCTCTACTTTACCCATAGTGTTCAGCCACTAGACTACCTATAGTGTTCAGCCACTAGACTACCTATAGTGTTCAGCCACTAGACTACCTATAGTGTTCAGCCACTAGACTACCCATAGTGTTCAGCCACTAGACTACCTATAGTGTTCAGCCACTAGACTACCTATAGTGTTCAGCCACTAGACTACCTATAGTGTTCAGCCACTAGACTACCTATAGTGTTCAGCCACTAGACTACCTATAGTGTTCAGCCACTAGACTACCTATAGTGTTCAGCCACTAGACTACCCATAGTGTTCAGCCTCTACTTTACCCATAGTGTTCAGCCACTAGACTACCTATAGTGTTCAGCCACTAGACTACCTATAGTGTTCAGCCACTAGACTACCTATAGTGTTCAGCCACTAGACTACCTATAGTGTTCAGCCACTAGACTACCTATAGTGTTCAGCCACTAGACTACCTATAGTGTTCAGCCACTAGACTACCTATAGTGTTCAGCCACTAGACTACCTATAGTGTTCAGCCACTAGACTACCCATAGTGTTCAGCCTCTACTTTACCCATAGTGTTCAGCCACTAGACTACCTATAGTGTTCAGCCACTAGACTACCCATAGTGTTCAGCCTCTACTTTACCCATAGTGTTCAGCCACTAGACTACCTATAGTGTTCAGCCACTAGACTACCTATAGTGTTCAGCCACTAGACTACCTATAGTGTTCAGCCACTAGACTACCTATAGTGTTCAGCCACTAGACTACCCATAGTGTTCAGCCACTAGACTACCCATAGTGTTCAGCCTCTACTTTACCCACTGTGTTCAGCCACTAGACTACCTATAGTGTTCAGCCACTAGACTATCTATAGTGTTCAGCCACTAGACTACCTATAGTGTTCAGCCAATAGACTACCTATAGTGTTCAGCCACTAGACTACCTATAGTGTTCAGCCACTAGACTACCTATAGTGTTCAGCCACTAGACTATCTATAGTGTTCAGCCTCTACTTTACCCACTGTGTTCAGCCACTAGACTACCTATAGTGTTCAGCCACTAGACTATCTATAGTGTTCAGCCACTAGACTACCTATAGTGTTCAGCCACTAGACTATCTATAGTGTTCAGCCACTAGACTATCTATAGTGTTCAGCCACTAGACTACCTATAGTGTTCAGCCAATAGACTACCTATAGTGTTCAGCCTCTACTTTACCCACTGTGTTCAGCCACTAGACTACCTATAGTGTTCAGCCACTAGACTATCTATAGTGTTCAGCCACTAGACTACCTATAGTGTTCAGCCACTAGACTACCCATAGTGTTCAGCCACTAGACTACCCATAGTGTTCAGCCACTAGACTACCCATAGTGTTCAGCCACTAGACTACCCATAGTGTTCAGCCACTAGACTACCCATAGTGTTCAGCCTCTACTTTACCCACTGTGTTCAGCCACTAGACTACCCATAGTGTTCAGCCACTAGACTACCCATAGTGTTCAGCCACTAGACTACCCATAGTGTTCAGCCACTAGACTACCCATAGTGTTCAGCCACTAGACTACCCATAGTGTTCAGCCACTAGACTACCCATAGTGTTCAGCCTCTACTTTACCCACTGTGTTCAGCCACTAGACTACCTATAGTGTTCAGCCACTAGACTATCTATAGTGTTCAGCCACTAGACTACCTATAGTGTTCAGCCACTAGACTACCTATAGTGTTCAGCCAATAGACTACCTATAGTGTTCAGCCTCTACTTTACCCACTGTGTTCAGCCACTAGACTACCCATAGTGTTCAGCCACTAGACTACCCATAGTGTTCAGCCACTAGACTACCCATAGTGTTCAGCCCCTAGACTACCTATAGTGTTCAGCCACTAGACTACCCATAGTGTTCAGCCACTAGACTACCCATAGTGTTCAGCCACTAGACTACCCATAGTGTTCAGCCACTAGACTACCCATAGTGTTCAGCCACTAGACTACCCATAGTGTTCAGCCACTAGACTACCCATAGTGTTCAGCCACTAGACTACCCATAGTGTTCAGCCACTAGACTACCCATAGTGTTCAGCCACTAGACTACCTATAGTGTACAGCCACTAGACTACCCATAGTGTTCAGCCACTAGACTACCTATAGTGTTCAGCCACTAGCATACCCATAGTGTTCAGCCTCTACTTTACCCATAGTGTTCAGCCACTAGACTACCCATAGTGTTCAGCCACTAGACTACTTATAGTGTTCAGCCACTAGACTACCTATAGTGTTCAGCCACTAGACTACCCATAGTGTTCAGCCACTAGACTACCCATAGTGCTCAGCCTCTACTTTACCCATAGTGTTCAGCCACTAGACTACCCATAGTGTTCAGCCACTAGACTACCCATAGTGTTCAGCCACTAGACTACCTATAGTGTTCAGCCACTAGACTACCCATAGTGTTCAGCCACTAGACTACCTATAGTGTTCAGCCACTAGACTACCTATAGTGTTCAGCCACTAGACTACCTATAGTGTTCAGCCACTAGACTACCTATAGTGTTCAGCCACTAGACTACCTATAGTGTTCAGCCACTAGGCTACCTATAGTGTTCAGCCACTAGGCTACCTATAGTGTTCAGCCACTAGACTACCCATAGTGTTCAGCCACTAGACTACCCATAGTGTTCAGCCACTAGACTACCCATAGTGTTCAGCCACTAGACTACCCATAGTATTCAGCCACTAGACTACCCATTGTGTTCAGCCACTAGACTACCCATAGTGTTCAGCCACTAGACTACCCATAGTGTTCAGCCACTAGACTACCCATAGTGTTCAGCCACTAGACTACCCATAGTGTTCAGCCACTAGACTACCCATAGTGTTCAGCCACTAGACTACCCATAGTGTTCAGCCACTAGACTACCCATAGTGTTCAGCCACTAGACTACCCATAGTGTTCAGCCACTAGACTACCCATAGTGTTCAGCCACTAGACTACCCATAGTGTTCAGCCACTAGACTACCCATAGTGTTCAGCCACTAGACTACCCATAGTGTTCAGCCACTAGACTACCCATAGTGTTCAGCCACTAGACTACCCATAGTGTTCAACCACTAAACTCCCCATAGTGTTCAGCCACTAGACTACCCATAGTGTTCAGCCACTAGACTACCCATAGTGTTCAGCCACTAGACTACCCATAGTGTTCAGCCACTAGACTACCCATAGTGTTCAACCACTAAACTCCCCATAGTGTTCAGCCACTAGACTACCCATAGTGTTCAACCACTAGACTACCCATAGTGGTTAGCCACTAGACTACCCATTGTGTTAATCCACTTGTCTAGCTATCGTGTTAAGCCCTTACCCATAGTGTTAAGCCACTACACTACCGCTTGGGCAAGTGTCTTGTATTCCTCAATTCGGTTGAAATCTATCCCGGTCCACGCAAGTCGTGGTGCGGTCGCGGTAATACAAATAAACAAGGTTTCAGATGGACATATGCTCGTGCTATATACAGGAAAGACATGGCCGTTTGGCCGACACTTGTAACGAAATGGCTGGATCGAATGCAATGTTTGCCTTCTGATAAAAACGGCAAAGCGTGGGATGCTGATAGCGTCAACTCCCTCCCTCAACTGCGTGTTAAGTAGCATCGTGTGACAGGCTTTGAGTAAGGGAACTGGTCACTTTATCTTCTTGTAACGAAGACTAGAATGTGTGCAGACCTGGTATTTCATACTCCACGGGGTTACTTGCTATGGAATTACCTTATCTTCGCTATGTATAATGCTTAGAAATCAGCGTTAGAATATTCATTTTGAATATAAAACGTGCCTGAGATCATTTCAAATCTTCGGTCATCTCTTGCAAGCTAATTAGGTTTATTTTCAGGTAATGCGTACAGGTATTCCCTGATTTACGATGATTCGATTTACAATATTTCACAATGACGACATTTTCAGTTGCTGCCATATCCCTGCGCCACAGTCGTGGCCAGGCAGTTAGCACATTGAGATTCACGTGGTATGAGAAGTAAAAGTAATTAATGGATGATACAAAAACGAGAAATAGAATCGGTAAGCTTTACTAGAACATAGTCACGCGTAACAAAGCCTTCATCAGCATACAAACAACAAACACACACCGATACAATTACATGAACATCTATACATGAAAAAAATATAAATCTATAAGTAAATTAAACTATAAAGTGATTGGGAATATGTACAAATGGGTGAAGAAATACTTGCACAACAGAAGAGCCAGATAGACGGACTAAGAGCAAGAGTCTCGGTGTTCCCCAGGGCGAAGTCTTGTCCCCCACACATTTTCTAATCTTCATCAATGATCTTGTTACTAATCTACCGCATGGAATTAATGCGGCAATATACGCCGATGACCTGGTTCTATGGAGCATACATGAGCATGCATCAGTGGCCCACCAGATCGCTACAAAGAGCTGTAGATGCATTAGTTGATTGGGCAAATAGATGGTGTGTCAGCATAAACACTGGCAAGTGCAGCACCACTCTATTTACCCTCTCACCGACACAGAAGGCACGCTTCATCCAGGTAAATGGAATACCACTAAGAGATATAAAGAACCAACATACCTTTGATGGCAGGCTGACATGGAGAAAGCACATTAACAAAGCAGGAGTAAAAGCCAGAAGGAAACTAGGCATCCTAAGAAAACTAAGTGGAACCGCATGGGGAGCCAGTGGAAAAATACTTAGCAAAGTTTATCAATAACGCTTCCGACCACACCTGGAGTGCGGATGAACTATATGGCATTTAGCATTAAAAACCACACTACAAGAGCTGGACAAGGTGCAAAATCAAGCACTCAGATTCACCATGGAAGGGATGAAATTAACCTCTATAGTGCAGATGGAGAAGACACGGTGGACACAAACACTGAGATGCGCGCAGAGATACAAAAACGCTAATGCAAGCAACGTTCCTCATCATGCAAGACCTTCCTAAATCGGAGGAACATTTGAAACCCTAGCTATGGGGCGATTGAATAGAAGCAGTTTTATCCACGACGCCAACAACTCCGCGGAGAAACCACTGATTTGCCCACAGTTGGTATCCCCATGAAAACTATTCCAGAACGAACTCCACGGAAAGAGAAACATAGACTATCACTACAAATCCAAACAAACGTGAAAGGAATAACTGACAAGGAAGAATAACATTGTACAACGCATAACAGCCACATGAAGTTTCTTGTTGAAGAATGCCCACAGGACCTTTGGATCCAGGTCTACACGGATGGGTCAGCACAAAATGCTGTATTCAATGGAAGAGCAGGAGTGTACATAGACTACGCAAATAATACTAGGGACATTGCCAGAGTATCACAGGAAAAAGCACTGTCATAACTATGATGCAGAAATCCATGCAATCAAATAGCAACAAAGAAATTACTGAATACTAGCCATGGTACACAGCCAGTGAGACTATTGACTTGAGGCGCTACAGCCTGGGATATAATCGGTACAACTGACACTACTTTCTGAACTTAGTAGTCAGCATAAGGTGAGGGCCTCGTAGTCGCCTGGACCATAAGGACGGGTACTTCTGTCAATCACAAGTGTCCGGACCTGTGTAAAGAGTGCACTATCGTCAGACTCCCCGTCTGACTTTAGCGGATCCCGCAACCAGCGGGAATAGACCTGCCGGAGATACTGCTCGTCTGCTGCGGACAAATCTCTACCGAGACTGACTGAATAAGTAAAGAAACGATAAACGTAGCGGAAATACCACATCATTATTACGCCCCTCACAAAAGGACACAATAGATAACGCAACCATATATATACAAAATTTAAGAATGGTGTATCAACAATGTGCAAATTTGGACTGGCCTCAGACAGAAGATGACATACGTCAAGCCGGTCCAACATACGACATATCTAGGCAAACCTTCTGGCCTAGAGAAACAACAGTGGAAGATCAACTCTATGGACTGCAGATTGAACTAAGATACGACTGTAAAATTCATACAAAAAACAACATTGCAGTAATATACAAGTTTCAAGCGAACAAAATAAGAATACACCGAAACTATTCCGTCACACTGTCCTCTTATATATATATATATATATATATATATATATATATATATATATATATATATATATATATATATATATATATATATATATATATATATATATATGTGAACGGAAAACTTTTTCTGTCACACTGTCCACTTATAAACGTAAACTGAAAACTATTCCGTCGCACTGCTCACCGAAATGTGTAAACGGAAAACTATTCCGCTATGCCATATATTTATACCATACGTAAAGTAATTAACGCACCCTTCTATACGCATCAAAACCTATGGCAAAACCACAAAAAACCAAGTTAAGGATACAGGCCTTAAATCGCATTGGACATATGGTGTTAGACCCATGTTTTAATAGATAAATCAGCACCCAGTTCGTGATGAGATCAGTATCACTCCTGTCGCCTTTACTTCCCAATATATGTCCCATTTTCGGCAGGGTTGACTTGTGAAACTTGTCAATTTTAAGACTTTTAAGACTCCACTCCAATATGGATTCAAACCTATGACAGCGGGCCGACAGCCGATCGTTTAGCCGCTACGTTATCGCGACTCCCATGTACGTATATATTATAGGGAAACGCTGTGTTTAGCCGACAAATCTATTTAGGTATGTTAACGAAAAACTATATTCCGTAACGTTATCTGTTTATAAATGTCAACCGACAACACTGTCTACGTTAATATGTATATGCGAAATAAAAACTATAGTTATGTTGTCGACTTACATATATACAGCAACTTGTATTCTGCCAAAGTGAAACAAAGAACAATGTTATTGCCGCTGAGTAAATTGTTCTACTGATTTACTAAACCAATTACAGCGAGCCAAGAGGTGATGTGGCGGCGCTGGTTCTAGACAGAACAATAGTTGAGTAAACAAGCTAATAGAACTGCTGGCCCCATATTTTTAGACCAATTGGCAAAAGATACATTTATGATTTGTTTAAGTCCCCGCTAATCACTGGTATCATGAAGGCTAATAGACTACAATGGCTGGGGCATATAGAAAGAATGGAAGATAATAGGGAAACAAAACTCGCTTACACTCAGGAAATAAATGACCGTATACCCCGAGGTAGACCAAGAAGACGGTGGAGAGATAATATATATATACAGACCTACATGCACTTGGAATAAATGACTGGCAAGAGAAGGTCCACCAGAGAGACGAATGGAGACGGATTGTATCTGCAGCAAAGAACCTCAATGGCTCGGAACGCTGAAGAAGAAGAAGAAGAATTGGCACAAGATAATCATGTGGTCAACATCTCAACTGTTCTCTTTAATTCCCAGATAATTCCCTGGTACTCGTTATAGACTAGGTCTCATTGTTTAAACCACAAGACAATGGTGATATTGTGGGAAATGGCAATAAAAAAAAAAAAACACACACACACAGCGCGAGATAGAGAAAGGGGGGACGAGAGTAGAAGGGAGTTAGGGACAGAGATAGGATTATGTGATAGTCACAGGGAGTTAACTAGAACACATAACACAGGTTATGAGTGTTTCAAATGAGATGGAGGAGGGTTATGTTCCAACACTAGAGGATGGGAGATGGAGGAGAAGAAGGAGGAGGAGCAGGAAGATGAGACGGAAAGGAGGAGGAAGAAGAAGAAGAAGAAGAAGAAGAAGAAGAAGAAGAAGAAGAAGAAGAAGAAGAAGAAGAAGAAGAAGAAGAAGAAGAAGAAGAAGAAGAAGGAGGAGGAGGAGGAGGAGGAGAAGGAGGAAAAGAAGAAGAACTAGAAGATAATGAAGATTGCCTACTTACCAGGCCGTGAATGTGACTGAAACTGGACTTCACATAAGCCTTATATATGTCCTAGTTGAACAGCAGTGGCTTCTTATTGTGTGTGTTAGTACACTCAGGCACAGGTAACTTAGTATCAGTTCGTTGAATAGATTAGTGAATGCAACCACCCGAGTTCACTGCTTATGTTCAATGTTATTAACTTCACTCTATGACACGACTATTGTATTACTTTCTTATTTATCTGTCAATTCACAATGTAACTCAACTCTCCCACTTCACATTCTGATTTAACTGACAAATTCACTCTGGTGTGTGGTGATTAAATTCACTTTATTATTTAACTGTTAAATTCACTCTTTGAAACGACTGCCTCGTTAATCTTTTTAATGAATATTTAGGGTGCTTATCCAACGAATTGTCTGCAGAATTCGTTTTATAATTTAACAGTTAAATTCAGCTTCTTCCTGGTGAAGTCATGTTACATATTCAGGCCGATAAATCCACCATAATTGTGTTTGCTCAACTGACACAGCTATCGCTTTAATGACTTTGTTAAATTTGACTGATAAAGCCAATTTCTAGCTTGGCTACTTCATTAAATGTCTGATTTTATTGCTAAGTCCGTTATCTTGTTCGTCAACGCTTCCTGCAGACAATATAATAAAGATGATTTTAAGATGTCGATAAATAATTTAATTAGTTACGATTACATAGAATACTAAAACGTGCGAGTGTAAGTAAGTCAATACTTCCTGCATAAAATACAATAAAGATGATTTTAAGATGTCAATAATAATTTAATTAGCTTAGATTACATAGAATACTAAAAAGTGCGAGCGCAAGTAAGTTAGGAACCCCTTTACACACGCACTGGACACAGGGTACTAGATCTGTATTTATACAGGGTGTATTCTTAATGACTGTGTAGTGTTTGAAAATATTGCCAGTCCAAGTTTTGTATTTACCTATTATGTTGTATGAACTTTACAGAGGGTGAATACAAAACTTCTTCTTCTTCAGCATTCCGAGCCATTGAGGTTCTTTGCTGCAGATACAAGCCGTCTCCATTCGTCTCTCTGCCAGTCACTGATTTCAAGTGCTTGTAGGTCTGTATGTATATTATCTCTCCATCGTCTTCTTGGTCTACCTCGGGGTCTACGGTCATTTATTTCCTGAGTGTAAGCGAGTTTTGTTTCCCTATTATTTTCCATTCTTTCTATATGCCCCAGCCATTGTAGTCTATTAGCCTTCATGATACCAGTTATTAGCGGGGACTTAAACAGATCATAAATGTCTTTGTTGCTTCTTCTTTTCCATTCTCAACTTTGTGTATCCCTAATGGGCCCAAAGATCCGTCTTAGGACTTTGTTCTCAAAGGTTTGTTACAATGCTTCATCTCCTTTAGTTGTATTCTAGGTTTCAGAGCCATACAGCATAACTGGTCTGATCAGTAATATACAAAACTTGGACCGGCAATATTTCCATACACTGCACAGTCTTTAAAAATGCACCCTGTATATACCACCAGTACTGGGTGGGTGATGTGGTCAGTGTCACACCTGCTTCCTTTACATTCCCAGACATTTCTTGGTACCTATTTTAGGCTGGATCGACCTGGAAGGCCAGGCCAATTGTAAAGGGTGTATTAGTAATGACTGTGCAGGGTTTGAAAATATTGCCGGTCCATGTTTTGTATTTACCTGTTACGTTGCATGAACTTTACAGAGGGTGAATACAAAACTTGTACCAGCAATATTTTCAAACACTGCACAGTCATTTAAAATACACCCTGTATTGTAAAATACGAAACTGGCCCGAATCGGATCGAACCCATGACCATCGGGTCGGTAGGTGAGTGCCACAGACTACTACAGCAGGGCATACTAGCACATTTTCCATTAAATTAGTAGGTCCAAGTAAAGGTACCCTCTTTACGCCATGGGACGATATATTCGCCGTGGCAATATTTTCGTATTGGGTATATGGTGCTAGCCCCACACTGTCAGACCAATGGGCAATAGACAGGTCATGTGGTCAACATCTCCCTGCCGTCTTTAATTCCCGTTAACCTGGGACTCCGTGGCGAATGCGTTACGGACGCACTTCGTAACTCCGTATACCCCCGTTCAAACCACAGCTGCTGTCGATTTGACAGCAGACAGCCTTAGGTTACTTTTTTAAGAAATTGTATGGGTGCCGGTAGTTCAGAAAGCAATGGCAAACTACAGAACATAAACCTGCCAAGAGGGTACAACAGCAAAAACTGTTGGTGTTGACTGCGACGTCCTGCAAAGGATATGCAACTAACTTGTAACTAACTCGTTATAGACGAGGTCCCTTCAACGAGTCTGTTACAATGAAACATATCCCACCAGACTCCTGGTTCAGCTCCGTGTTCTTGTCTCGACCATGCTTCCATGTTCAGGTCTTGGACAGTTTCAATATCCCATATAAAGGGTTCGAAATCAACAGGAAGCGATTTGGAAGCAAACCACCATGCCTTGATTTGTAACAATGGCATGAACATCGGTCATTCAGAACGCAATGGCAAACTACTAACCCTAAAATTGCATCGAAAAACACAAATAGCACACACAAACACATAAAACATGTTGTGGTTGGTTGTAACGTTCTGTGAAGACCACGCATTAAACTTATAAGTATACGATCCTCATCAATATATTTACTATCCTGTCGGAACAGCAGTAACACCGTTATTAATATGACAGTGAATATCACCTGACAAAGATGTGTTGCCTCGAAACGCACGACAAACATGGCACTCTCGCATACAGTTGTTCCACGTTGAATTGGCTATATGTCAATATTCACATCACAACAGAAGGAGATGTCAGTTGTAACATGAAGTCTCTGAGAGGTTGTTATGCAGTGGCCCCTAATTCGTGTAACATGTGACATTTATACTCCTGGGGTGGATCGATCAGTTCTACACAATAATGGACGTTTGAACAAACCAAATCATCGCCGTAACACTAATTATTCTCGTTAAGGGAGACAGCAGATAAGAATGGTGATTTCAAATTGCGGGTATCTAATTTAAATGCGATAGTTTAGCTAGTGTAACTGTGGCACCATAGCAGAAGCGTTAAACATTTACGTATTTTAGGCCATGTCGTAATGAGGTAGGGTGGCCAACTCCCTCCTTCCTCGCCTGTTATTTTCAGACAATTGTCAGACTATTCTCATAATTATCCAAGATCTCATTTTACTGAGGGGGTGCAGTGGCGAAGTGGCTTGACTCTCACTTGTCGGGCTGGTGGTCAGGAGTTCCATCCCCATCGGGGCTGATTCGATTTCTTTTAATTGTCCTGGACTCCCAGGTCGACCCAGCCTAAAACTGGTAACAGGAAATGTCTTTGGAGGTAAAGGTGGCGGGCGTGACCTTGACACATCGCCCACAGAGTGGCAATTGGTCTATTAAAATAAGTGTCTAGCACCATACACCCAACACGCCTTACAGAGTGAAGGAGGGTCATTAACTTTACTTATCCGATTAACTTAAAATTGACAATATTCATCAATATATAGGGTGTACTTTTAGTGATTGTGTAGTGTTTGACAATATTGCCGGTCCAAGTTTTATATTAACCCTCTGTTAAGTTCATGCAACATAAGAGGTAAAATACAACACTTGGCCCGGAAATATTTTCAAAACTGCACAGTCATTAAAAATACACCCTATACGTGTTTAACGTCCTGTTGGAGTAGCAATGATACGGTTATCAACACTACAATGAATTTCACCTGATAAAGATGTGTTGTCTAGAAACTCATTAATGCATGACACGTTTGCATACAGGTTTTGTTCATGTTTAACTAGTTCTATATCAACATTCCCATCACAACAGAAGGAGGCGTCAGATGTAAACGGAATCCTTTCGATAGCTATTATGAAGTAGTCGGTAATACATGTAACATGTGACATTTATATTCCTGGGGTGAATCGATCAGTTCTACACACTAATAGACGTTTGAACCAAAAAACAAAAACAGAAAAATCATCGCCGTATAACTAATTACTCTCGTTAATGGAGACAGCAGATAAGAATGGTGATTTCAAATTGCGGGTAGATAAATTAAAAACGTTATTTCAGCTAGTTTAATTATAGTACCATAGCATACGGTACATTTAGGCCACATCATAATGAGGTAGCGAGGCCAGTTCCTTTACCCGTCTCTTGTTATTTTCGTACAATTGCCAGAATATTCCCACGATTATCTGAGACCTATTTTATTAACTGATTCAGTGTCATGAGATGATTAATCGTCTTAAGCGACTTTCCGTACCTGCCGTGGGTTTATATATCGCTGACATGTTGTCATTGGGTTATAATACAACATGTCTGCTAGCATATTAACAACTTTTAAGTCACAACTGTAACACGCCCCTACTTCCCATGTTCCGCCACTCAGTTTTCTTTGGCCCAATCCTACATTTTCTTTGGCACAGAATCTGTTACGGAAGCCGCGGTAGCGTATGGGCTAGACGCTCCCCTACCTGTCTGGTAGCCATGGCTTCGGTACGCAACGGGACGGGTTCAAATGTTTAACATTGACCTGGGCCCTAAATTGACCGAGCCTAAAAGTAATACCAGGAAATGTCTGAGGAGGAAAAGGTGACCGATGTGGTACTAATTACTTTACCCACCGAGTTTTTTTTTTTTTTTCACATATCCTTTACAGGACATCGCTGTCAACAGCAGCATCTTTCAGCTGTCTGTTGATCTCTTGGCAAGATTATGCTCAGTAGTTTGCCATTGCTTTCTGAGCGGCCGGCTCAATATCCCGCAAGTCACGAGCGGGGGTCGAACCGCCTCAGCTCTCGCTCCGCTATGAGACTCTGCGTGATAAACGGGATTACAGAGAGAAAGTGTTGTAGCCCCTCAGCCAGAGAGACCGGCACCCATCGAGTACTGGTTTAAAAAATATGATCCAGCACCAATTGAACTATAAGCCTTAAGGTGTGAATATGGGTTCTTTACTTTACTTTACTTTACTTTACTTTATTTTACTTTGCTTTACTTTACTTTTCTTTGCCTTGTTTTTTTTTTTTTTTGCATATCCTTTTTTACAGGACAACGCTGTCAACACCAGCATTTTACTGCTGTTGTTGATGTCTTGGCAAGTTTACGTTAAGTAGTTTGTTATTGCTTTCTGAACGACCGGCACCCATACAAACTCGTTAAAACCCAGCGCAACGCTGTCTGCTGTTACATTAATTTACTTTACTTTACTTACTTTTCTTTAAGGCTAAGTCGATCCCAGAGCCGTATTGATCAGGAAAATAAATAATCCTGCTGTAGATTGAACGGGAGTCACTGCCTTGGCAAGAAAGAGCACAAACTACTACCTACGGAGTCCTCAAGTATACTAACACGTCAGGTCAGAAACAGTGTCAATAACTGTCTACTCTAGCTGAAATAGCACACTTGGTTACACTCGGCAGTATGGACACATCTTTGGACAACACGAAACAGGACAACCCCACCTTATAGTGTAGTCTGCTCACGTGCTCAGCTTGTCGTGCAAATCCGGGGAGAGCGCCTTGTGTCCGAATCAATGTGACAGTCCTGGAATGTTTGGGGTAGGGGTGCAGATGTGTGTCGTGACGTCACAAGAATCTGACGATCATGGGCCGATGTCTGCTCACATTAGAATCTCTGTGACACGCCCTTGTTTGTCGCCAAGATATGACTGCTGGGTTCAGGAATAGAAAATAGATTCACTGCACACGAAAGAGAAAGGTCACAGCTGTTTGTCGATGTAGTTGTCTTTGATCGCAAAAGTCAGTTGAGTTCATAAGGTAAATTATGAATGCCGTTGTCACGATTCAAGTCACAGACTGGCTGTAGAAGTACGTGCAAGATAGACACGTGTGGAAACACTTGGGCAAAGGGAGGGAGGGATAGTGACCGTGAAAGGTAGGGGAGGATAAAGTGGGCAAACATAGATGCGGGTAGACAAACAATAAGAAAGACAAACGGAGGTAAGCATGGCTGAATGGACAAGAACGCTCGCTTTTACACTTCCGGTGTGCTGATGCCAAGGTAGCGGGTTGAACCCCTACATGGATCAGTTGAACTAAAATGTTGACTTCTCGTCCTTGACTTTGGGATGTAACTTACAAGTACCTCAGAAGTTTGAGTGAGTTCGCTGGATGGCAAGAGTCACCGAGAATAGGCAAATCTAATCCACACGCAAAGATCAGCCCAATATACAAGAAGTAGTATCGTGGACTACGCTTGAGTTCAAACTGAGCGAACTCAACAAATAAGAAAGACAAACACATCACCAATCAGACAGACGTGGGATGTGGGACATTTACAAACATATCACCAATCAGACATACCTAGGATGTGGGACATTTACAAACATATCACCAATCAGACATACCTAGGATGTGGGACATTTACAAACATATCACCAATCAGACATACCTAGGATGTGGGACATTTACAAACATATCACCAATCAGACATACCTAGGATGTGGGACATTTACAAACATATCACCAATCAGACAGACGTGGGATGTGGGACATTTACAAACATATCACCAATCAGACATACCTAGGATGTGGGACATTTACAAACATATCACCAATCAGACAGACGTGGGATGTGGGACATTTACAAACATATCACCAATCAGACAGACCTAGGATGTGGGACATTTACAAACATATCACCAATCAGACAGACGTGGGATGTGGGACATTTACAAACATATCACCAATCAGACAGACGTGGGATGTGGGACATTAACAAACATATCACCAATCAGACAGACGTAGGATGTGGGACATTTACAAACATATCACCAATCAGACAGACCTAGGATGTGGGACATTAACAAACATATCACCAATCAGACAGACGTGGGATGTGGGACATTAACAAACATATCACCAATCAGACAGACGTAGGATGTGGGACATTTACAAACATATCACCAATCAGACAGACGTAGTATGTGGGACATTTACAAACATATCACCAATCAGACAGACGTAGGATGTGGGACATTTACAAACATATCACCAATCAGACAGACGTGGGATGTGGGACATTTACAAACATATCACCAATCAGACAGACGTAGGATGTGGGGACATTTACAAACATATCACCAATCAGACAGACGTAGGATGTGGGACATTTACAAACATATCACCAATCAGACAGACGTAGGATGTGGGACATTTACAAACATATCACCAATCAGACAGACGTAGGATGTGGGACATTTACAAACATATCACCAATCAGACAGACGTAGGATGTGGGACATTTACAAACATATCACCAATCAGACAGACGTGGGATGTGGGACATTTACAAACATATCACCAATCAGACAGACGTGGGATGTGGGACATTTACAAACATATCACCAATCAGACAGACGTAGGATGTGGGACATTAACAAACATATCACCAATCAGACAGACGTGGGATGTGGGACATTTACAAACATATCACCAATCAGACAGACGTAGGATGTGGGACATTAACAAACATATCACCAATCAGACAGACGTAGGATGTGGGACATTAACAAACATATCACCAATCAGACAGACGTAGGATGTGGGACATTAACAAACATATCACCAATCAGACAGACGTAGGATGTGGAACATTTACAAACATATCACCAATCAGACAGACCTAGGATGTGGGACATTTACAAACATATCACCAATCAGACAGACGTGGGATGTGGGACATTTACAAACATATCACCAGTCAGACAGACCTAGGATGTGGGACATTTACAACCATATCACCAATCAGACAGACGTGGGATGTGGGACATTTACAAACATATCACCAATCAGACAGACCTAGGATATGGGACATTTACAAACATATCACCAATTAGACAGACCTAGGATGTGGGACATTTACAAACATATCACCAATCAGACAGACCTAGGATGTGGGACATTTACAAACATATCACCAATCAAACAGACGTGGGATGTGGGACATTTACAAACATATAACCAATCAGACAGACCTAGGATGTGGGACATTTACAAAAATATCACCAATCAGACAGACGTAGGATGTGGGACATTAACAAACATATCACCAATCAGACAGACGTAGGATGTGGGACATTAACAAACATATCACCAATCAGACAGGCGTAGGATGTGGGACATTTACAAACACATCACCAATCAGACAGACGTAGGATGTGGGACATTTACAAACACATCACCAATCAGACAGACGTAGGATGTGGGACATTTACAAACATATCACCAATCAGACAGACGTAGGATGTGGGACATTTACAAACACATCACCAATCAGACAGACGTAGGATGTGGGACATTTACAAACATATCACCAATCAGACAGACGTAGGATGTGGGACATTTACAAACATATCACCAATCAGACAGACGTAGGATGTGGGACATTTACAAACATATCACCAATCAGACAGACGTAGGATGTGGGACATTTACAAACATATCACCAATCAGACAGACGTAGGATGTGGGACATTTACAAACATATCACCAATCAGACAGACGTAGGATGTGGGACATTTACAAACACATCACCAATCAGACAGACGTGGGATGTGGGACATTTACAAACACATCACCAATCAGACAGACGTAGGATATGGGACATTTACAAACATAGAAATAAATACACCAGGCAGGGTGGTCCTTGGGTTCGAATCAGCATCGGGGCGAATATTATCACATTAACCTAGGTCCCCCAGGTCGTCCCAGACAAGAATGACTCACTAGGGAAAGTATTGGGGAGTTAAGGCGAGCCGAGTGATACTGGCCATATAGTCCAGTGAGTTCTGATTGGTTAATACAAATATGATTCTAGCACCATGTGCTCATGGCGGACTGCAGGCGGTGAACATGGAGCTTTATTTACATTAGCTACACAGATACACAGGTAAGAGACATTCAGTTACATAGGTAGACAGATAGTCAACCCGTCACACGGTAAGTCGTTCAGACAGACACATTTACATAACTACATGCAGACAGTCGGACACACGGACAGGACGGAAGGACGGACGGACGGACAGAAGGACGGACGGGCAGGCGGGCGGGCGGACGGACGAGCGGGCGGGCGGACGGCGGGTGGCCGAAAGGAAGGAAAGACGGACGGACGGACGGACGGACAGACAGACAGACAGACAGACAGACAGCAGACAGACAGATGACTAGCTGGCTGGATGAATGGATGGGTGTATGGAAATGTAGAAATGTGTGGGTAGATGAATTGATAGATGGGTATTAATAGGTAAGTATGTAGGTAGGCGGATAGGTTTGTAGGTAGATAAGTAGATAGGTAGTAGGTAGTAAGTAGGTATGTAGGTAGTTCGGCAGTTAGGTAGATAGGCAGGTAGTTAGGTAGGTTGGTAGGTAGGTATATAGTAGTAGGTAGGTAGGTAGGTAGGTAGGTAGGTAGGTAGGTAGGTAGGTAGGTAGGTAGGTAGGTAGGTCGGTCGGTCGGTCGGTCGGTCAGTCTGCAAATAGACTTCTTGTTTTAACATTTTACTTAAAAATATATCTGGCTTTGTATGTTTTTTCGAAAAAGGTATAGGAGCCGGTCGTTCAGAAAGCAATGGCAAACTACTGAACATAACACTTGCCTAGTACATCAACAGCAACTGAAAATGCTGGTGTTGACTGCAACGTCCCGTAAGGGATACGCAACAAATTTTGTATGTTTATTTAACACACACATTTGATTGTTATTTTTATTAACAGAGCATTTGCGTACACAATTACACATATATCTACCAGCTACATTCTTTAAGCATTTAAATGCTTAAAATTAAACGCTTCTACATCCGTCTGTCCTCTTCAGTGAACAGAACGCACCAGATAAACGCTTGTATGTAAATTACAGGTCCCTTGTACACAACTACTAAGGCACATTGGGCTTACGGTACTAGACCCACATTTGTATAGACCAACCGGCACACGGTGGCTGATGTGGTCGGTACCACTCCGGCTGCCAGTGCTTCCCAAGACCTTTCATGGTATCCATTCTAGGGCTGGGTCGGCCTGGGAGCCCAGATCAATTTTTAAAATTCGAAGCTGTGTAAATGCTAGTACTTAAACGAAACCATTTACAGTCACCACATCTTGTTGCAGTCAATATAGTTCTCGTTTGCAAATATTCATAAGTTCATTATCATCCACTGTTGCCTTCAAACGTCGTGGGAAGGAATAATTTACTTTCCAGCGCTCGGTGGGCGGCACTGGATAGTGTCATTCCGTGTGATTGTGCAACGTCCTTGAAGTCGTCAATTCATTTTCTTCTCAAGCGCCCTTTTACTCTCATATCAGATCTTCTTTAGTGTATGGCTATTGCTGGTAGTTGATGGTGTTGCTTTCTAACGAGATGCCCGAACCATTTTGTCTTCTGCCTTTCATTAAATGTGGCAGAAGATCCCAATGTCTGTAAGATAATATCATTTCTTACTCGGTCTCGAATAGTTAAATTGGCAGTTCTTCTCAAGCATCTCATTTGGCAGGTATTGATTTTGCATAAATGTGAATTGGATCATGTTTGACATTGGTAGTGTAGGGCTGGTGTGAATATTTTATTTATTTTCAAATATTCTTGAGTTAAACGGCTTTATGTGTTTATCAAGTGCGAAACAATTTAATTTTTTTCCGGCAAAGCACTTAACACATCTGAAAGTTCTGAACGACTGGTTATATGCAGAGAAATTATATTCAATAGATACCATTGATCCGATCAACATAGAATACCCTAGCTTGTTATAAATGCTCGTCTCTTCAGCTAACTGACATATAAGGGAAAGGCACTCTTATCCTCCCTTCACCATATGCTCAGGTTATTGACTCCTCGGGGTTCTGTGAACTTGCGGGAAGGTAATGAGAAGTGGACAGGGCTTATAGCGGGAAGGAAATCAACGGAAGATAAGTGTGAAATCTGAACAAATTTGTGATCACGTTCAAATCGGCAAGCTAAGGATATGAGGGTTCAGTGTGATCAGACAGGCAGCGGTTTCATTTGGAGAACGCGATGTGAGGATGAGAATGACCGCGATGAATTCAGCTTTTCCTTCTGGCTTTTATATCACTGTCCGTCTTTCTGGTTAGTTTCGGAATGAAATCTGCTTTATGTCTGTGGCATCCTGATCTCTCTCTCTCTCTCTCTCTCTCTCTCTCTCTCTCTCTCTCTCTCTCTCTCTCTCTCTCTCTCTCTCTCTCTCTCTCTCTCTCTCTCTCTCTCTCTCTCTCTCTCTCTCTCTCTCTCTCTCTCTTCCGTTTCCGGCTACGAGTGGACGTGTTTTCCCAGCTCGCCCGATTTTTAAATAATGTATCAAAGTTTTACTTAATTCAATCGAGATGCTGTGTATATCAGTGTTTAGTTTCTGGCATAAAGCACATTGAAAGTAATAAGTTATACCGTCATCTAAGACTTCTACCACTTCAAAAGCGCTTCCTTTTTAACAAAGCCAAATTAGTGAATAAAATTATATCTGAAAAAACCCCAGAGTATCTTCTACCCTTAATTCAATCTAATGCAATGAACTGAAATCGCTTAAATTCATTGCATGTTCCGAAGCCTAGATTGGACTTATACAAAACATGTTTCGCGTATTCTGGTGCTCACTTGTGGAATAGCCTTCAACCAGATCTGAAAACTCCAATGAGTCCCTACACATTCAACCGAAAACTATTTCAATACTTACTCCATACCGACTATACGCCTCCATAGGCCACCTACGGGTATCATATTTCACTATCATTCGTCACTGTGTGTATGAGTGAGAGAGTGGGAGAGAGAGAGAGAGAGAGAGAGAGAGAGAGAGTGTGTGAGTGAGAGAGTGGGTGAGAGAGAGTGAGAAAGAGTTGAGTGAGAGAATGAGTATGAGACAGAGAGAATGAAAGAGTATGTATGCGTGTGACTGAGTGAGTGAAAGAGTGAGTGTGTGTGTGTGTGTGTGCACGTGTGTATGAGAGATTGAGTGAGAGAATGAGTGAGAGAGAGAGGGGGGGGGGGGGGGGGTTGTGTGTCTGCCTGTCTGTGTGAGAGAGTTAGAAAGTGGGTGAGAGTGTGCGTTAGAGAGTCAGCGAGTGAGTGAGTGAGTAAGGGAGAATAAGTGACAGAGAGAATTTGTGAGTATGTGTGTATGTGCGTGTGTGAATGAGTGTGAGAGCGAGTGAGTGTGTAAGAAAGGGATTGCGTGAATAAGAGAGTGTGTGTGAGAGAGTGAATGAGTGAGAGAGAGAGTGCATGCGTCTGTCTGTTTGTCTGTGTGTGTGAGTGGGAGAGTGATTTAGTGTGTTTTAGAGAGTAAATGAGAGCGTATGAGTGAGAGAGAGAATTTGTGAGTATGCGTGTATGTGCGTGTGTGAGTGAGTGTAAGTTAGTGAATGAGTGTGTACGAGAGAGAGAGTAGGTGAGTGAGAGAGCGCATGAGAAAGTGAATGAGTGAGAGAGATTGAGTGAGTATGTGTGTCTATTTGCTTATCTGTGTGTGCGAGAAAGAGATTGAGTTAGTGTGGTTTAGAGAGTGAATGCGTAGGTGTGAGTGAGAGAGAGAGAGAGAGAGAGAGAGAGAGAGAGAGAGAGAGAGAGAGGAAGAGAGTGAGTGTAAATGGGAGAGTGAGTGAAAGATTGAGAGAGAGAGAGAGAGAGAGAGAGAGAGAGAGAGAGAGGGGATAGAGAGACAGAGTAGAAAGCACACATGTCATGTAACATGCTATTCCATATTTTCTTTATTTTTTTTGTATTCTCATCTTCATATTATAATTGTTAATGCCACTTGACTTTATCATGTATAATATGACCACAAGTACATTACTGTAGAGTGAGTGAGAGAGTTAGTGATTGTGAGTGAGAGAGAGAGAGAGAGAGAGAGAGAGAGAGAGAGAGAGAGAGAGAGAGAGAGAGAGTGAAAGCGTTGAGAGTGTATGTGTGTGTCTAAGAGAGAGAGAGAGAGAGAGAGAGAGAGAGAGAGAGAGAGAGAGAGAGAGAGAATTGAGCGCACGCATGTCATGTAACATGCTATTGCATAATTTTTTATGTATTCTCATCTTTCATATTACGAGGTATCATTTTGTATGCCACTTGATTTTATCATGTATAATATGAACACATGCACATTATTGTAGAGTGAGTGAGAGAGTTAGTGTGAGTGAGGGAGTTTGTGTGTGTGTGTGTGGGGGGGGTATAAGAAGAGAGAGAGAGAGAGAGAGAGAGAGAGAGAGAGAGAGAGAGAGAGAGAGAGAGAGAGAGAGAGAGAGAGAGAGTTAAATTGCATCACTAATTTTTACATTACAAAATGTATATGTACAATTTTGTCTCCATTTTTTTCAGTTTTGCGAGAATACTCACGACAATCGTCACTGCATGTGTGTGTAAATAGTGGGAGTTCGTTCATACTAGTTTAAGTGATTGTGTGGGGCATCATGTATGTGTCTAGATGTGAGGATGTGTGTGTCAATGTGTATATAGGGGATGTGTGTGTGTGTGTGCGTGTGGAATGTGTGTGTGTGTGGGGGGGGGGGGGAGTAAGTGTAGAAGGGTTGTATGTGGGGGATGTGTATGTGACGGTAAAGGGATGTGTGGTGGGTGAGGGATGTGTGTGTGGGTTTGGGATGTATGTGTGGGTGTGGTATGGTTGGAAGTGTGTAAGTCTTGGTGGGTGTAGGGTTGTCTGGGTGGGAAATGTGTGTGTGTGGGGAATGTGTGTAGTTTGGGGGATATGTCTATGTGAGTTTGGTGTGTGTGTGTGTGTGTGTTGAGGATGTATGTATGGGTGGTGAGTGTGTTTGTAGATAGATGTGTGTGTGGGTGAGGGATGTGTGTGTAGGTGGGTGGGGAGGTGTAGTTGGGTGTGGGGTGTGCGAGTGGGTGAGGGATATGTAAGGGTGAGGATGTGTGTTTGACTGGGTGGTTGAGGTGTGTGAGTGTAGGTGGGCAAGTTGGGGATGTATGTGTTGATGGGTTGGTGCGGGATGTGTAGGTGTGAGTGGTTGAGGGATGAGTACGTGGGGGGATGTGAGTGGGAATGTGTGTATGGGTGGGGGATGTGTATGGTTGGTGCATGTGTGGGTTGGTGGGGGGATGTGTGTGTGGGTGGAGGATATTTGGTTGAGGGATGAGTGAATGGGGGATGGGTGATTGGGAGTGTGTAGGTGGATGGGTGGATGATGTGTAGAGGATGTGTGGGTGGGTGAGTGTGTATGGGATGGGGGATGGGTGTGGTGTGTATGTGGGTAGGGAGATTGTGTGGGTGGGGGTGTGTAGGGGTTGGTGCGGGATATGTGTGTGGGTGGGGGAGATGTGTAGGTTGGCTAGGGATGTGTGTGTGTGTGTGGGGGGGGGGGGGGAATGTGTGTTTGGGGATGTGTGTTTGGCTGAGTGTTTGGGGGTGTGTGGGTGGGTGGGTGAAGTATGTGTGGATGGGCAAGTGTGTGTGGTTGGGGATGTGTGTGTGTGGTGGGAGTGATGTGTGTATGTGGGTATGTATAGGTGGTTGGGGACATATATGTATGCTTGGGGTGTGTGCGTGGTTGAGGGTGTGTGTGGGTGGGGGAGTGGGTGAATGTGGGTGGAGGATGTGTGTGTGTGGTAGATGTGGAGGATGTGTGGGTTGGTGGCGGATATGGCTCATAACATGGTATGCATTGTTTATGTTTACAACATTCATTTGACAATGTTTATTTTTCCTATGTAAATGCATCAAGCACTATTGATGAACCAAAGATGAGTGACGGAAGGGCCGAATGTAAGACGTGCCTGCAAGCCCAATTTGTAACTTCTAAAATAAAGATAAATCAATCAATCAATCAATCTCATGTGCGCGCACACAATCTCTCTCTCTCTCTCTCTCTCTCTCTCTCTCTCTCTCTCTCTCTCTCTCTCTCTCTCTCTCTTACGCACTCACTCAGCTCGCGCAAATGTGTGGGTGTGTGTTCGTTGTGTGTCTATGCAGTGTATCGGTGAAAGAGTGTGTGTGGGTGTGTGTGTGTGAGAGAGAGAGAGAAAGAGTGTGTGTGTGCGTGAGAGAGAGAGAGAGAATGTGTGAGAGAGAGAGAGTGTGTGTGTGTTTGTGTGTATGTGCGAGTGAGTGTGTGTGTTTGTGTGTGTGCGTGTGTGTTTGTGCGTGTGTGTTTGAGTGTGTGTGTGTATGTGTGTGTGTGTGTGTGTGTGTGTGTGTGTGTAGATGGTGGTAATAATTTCGGTTGTGGAGGTTAGCATGTTCGCATAGATAAAAGAGCTAGCATTTAAACTGTGCTGACGCTGAGGTAAGGGGTTCATCCCCTACACCGGTCAGCTGGACTAAAATGTTGACTTCTCGTCTTTAACTTGGGGACGTAAACTACAAGTACCTCAAAAGTTGGAGTGAGTTCACCAGACGAGGGACACTGGTAACAGGGTAATCTAACTCACATGCAAATATAAGTCCAGTGCAATAGAAGTCATCGCACGAGTATGGACTACGCTTGAGTTCAAAACGAGCGAACGCAACTTAACAAACAACATCAACAGGAATTATATTCAATAGAAACCCTTTATTCGATCAACATGGAACGCACTCGCTAGTTATAAATGCCCGTCTCTTCGGCTGACATATAAGGAAACAGCGCTCTTGTCCTCCCTTCGCCAAATGCTCAGGATATTGACTCCGTAGAGTTCTGTGAACTTGTGGAAAGGTTATGAGGCGTAGATAAGGGCTTATAGCGGGAAGGAAATCAGTAAAACATTAAGTGCAAAATCTAAACAAATTTGTGATCACGTTCAGATCAACTGGTTAAGGATAAGAGGGTTCAGTGTGGTCAGACAAACGGAGGTTTTATTTGGAGAACGCGATGTGGGAATGAGAATGTAAACGATCAATTCAACTTTTCCTGCTGGCTTATATATCTCTGTCCGTCTTCCTGGTTAATTTTCAATAAAATGCGCTTTACGTTTGTAGCATGGTGATCTCGCTCTTCTCGCTGTCTAGCTCTAGCTCTAGCTCTCTCTCTCTCTCTCTCTCTCTCTCTCTCTCTCTCTCTCTCTCTCTCTCTCTCTCTCTCTCTCTCGCTCTCTCTCTCTCTCTCACACACACACACACACTCTCTCTCACTCTCTCTCTCTCTGTCTCTCTCTCTGTCGCTCCCTGTCTAGCTGTCATTCTCTGTCTTCGTATCTCTGTCATTCTCTGTCTCTCCCTCTCTCAAAGCTCGCGTACATGCACGGGCGTGTGTTTGTGGTGTCTCTATGATGTGTATCTATGAGTGTGTCTGTGTGTGTGTGCGCGCGCGCGTGCGTTTATGTGTGTCGAGATGGTCGTATTACTCTCGGTTGTGTACCATTTCGACCAAAGGTACAGCTTTGTTATGAAGGTTCCAAACAAAGCCAAGGGATAATGAACTACCGAATGTCTCATATTTCCCACATCTCTGTGTTCATGTGGAGTTCATAACCAGTTGCGACATGAAGTTAATAAATTCAAATAAATGAAGTGAATCGCGACGCACTGTTTCATCAAGCCCCTCTCTCAGTACAGCTGACTTCAGCAAGCATTTTGTTCCGATTTGCTTTCTCTAGCACATGACAGGTCCCAGTCTGCTTACTGGGTAGCATGCTTATGTTTCTTTTCGTCTGCTCCCTTGTCCTTTACCTGTCGAACATGGGAGACTCTTACCAGTAGCTGTGCTACCGCCGGTATATATTCTGGGGGTCACTGGAACACACAGGAGCCTCTCCACCTGAAGGTGAAGACACAACAGTGCGGGAAATAACCAGTTAATGCCCAGTTCATATTCAGTTCAGTGTACACTTGTACGCAACGACATGAATACAAAATTCAAGATTGGCGAATCAATCATGTGCTCATGTGGATTGGCGCTGTATATAGCAGATTCCATCCTCCAAGGCTCTCCAAAATTCTACATATCAGTCTACCCGTGTACGGCCTGTTTCATTTACCCGTATGTCTGTACAGAGGAAAATGTAATCCGGCGGAAGATACTATCGTAGGTGTGAGAAGTGTTCTAACACACCAGCTCACTGCTTTAAGAAGTGTGGTGAACAGTTTAACTTTCTAACTACTTCTGTTTCGTGTATAACTGCATTCTGAAAATTAACTGCATACCTTTTAATGGGCTGGTTCTCCTCCAGAAGCATACTGGTTAGGAACATAATCCTCATCCTAGGTGGGTTAGAATTCACACCGCTAGGTTTGCACGCTAACGGGTGTAACCGAGATACCTCCATGGCTCATATATCTTTATGAAATGAAAACAATTAGGAATGTGTGGTCCCTGCGAGAAAGCGAGAGATAACAAACACAGTGTACGCACCTTTTAACGAACTTAATCCTGGTAAACAGAAATCACAGCAGGGAAGTGTATCGAAATAAAATAACCACAACAATAATGATAATACTAAAATAATTATATGAAACAAGCTCAACCACAGCACAACCATTCCGGCGTTTCGATCCCACAAATCTTCTTCTGGAACAGCACAAACCGATCTACATAAGCAAAATACGATTAGTAATTTTAAAAATACACATAGGTATAAACACAGATCAGTGATCACAGATCATAAACACAGTGGCATGGTCGAGACAGAAATACGGAGCTGATACATGACTCTAGTGATCGAGTGAGATGGCAAACATGACCGCCCACGCTTATTGGCGTGGCACATGATGGATGGATGGGTAAACACAGAATATTGTAAATTAGGGACGCCCGTTAGCGTCATTGTGTTCTATAAATCAGAGTTCTATTAGTAAAATTAAACGGAAGACCTTTTAAAATAAATGTAATTCAAGTATATGCCCCAACAAGTGAAAGCAGTGAAGAAAGTATAGAGGAATTTTATAATGACATGGAGTCTGCTTTGAAGAACTGTAAAAAATCAGAAATAAATAGCATAATGGGTGATTTCAACGCAAAAATAGGAAAGCAAAGCGATGGATGCAGTGTAGGCAACCATGGTTTGGGAGAGAGAAATGAAAGAGGTTACAGACTTGTAGAATGGACAAAAGAACAAGAAATGGTTGTAGGAAACACCTGGTTTAAACAACATCCTAGAAGATTATGGACATGGAGGAGTCCAGACAGCAGGATTAAAAACCAGATAGATTACATCCTGATAAGCAAAAGGTTTCGAAATGCATTAACAGTTGTAAAAACAGTTCCAAATGCAGACTGTTACAGTGATCACAGATTAATTACTGGCACATTGAGGGTAAAGTTAAAGAAAGTCAAGTATACAGCAGGAAAGAAATGATATAAATATGAAGAAATTCACAGAAAAGTCAGAACCTTATGTAAGGAGGCTAAAGAAACATGGCTTGAGAAAAATTGCAGAGAAATTGAAAAACAACACAACAGTAAAAATGCGAAACTAATGCACAAAAGAATTCAGGAGATTACTAATCAAAGAACACGTACATCAGCAGGCTGCCTAAAGACAAAAGATGGAAGAGTCATAATAGAAAAAGATCAGATTTTACATGTATGGTCAGATTACGTGAAAAATCTTTATGACGATAACAGAGACGAACAATATATTGTTCAAAATAACAATGAAGGGCCAGCAATTTTGAAGATGGAGGTTCAGAATGCTCTTAATCATATGAAATCTGGCAAGACCCCCGGTCCAGACAGCGTCACAACAGAAATGATTAATGCTTTAGAAGAATATGGAATAGATAAAGTTACCAGTCTGCTTAATACAATATATGATACTGGAAATATACCTCATGAGTTATGTAATTCTGTATTTATTGCAATCCCAAAGAAATCAGGAGCCTTGGAATGTGATCAACATCGAACAATTAGTATAATGAGTCACATCACGAAGATTTTGCTAAGAATTATCATGCAAAGAGTGAGATGGCAGAACATGACCGCCCACGCTTACCGGCATGGCACATGATGGATGGATGGTTAGCGTCATTTGCATGGTTGTATCCTGGTCATATTGTCTTGTTCTGCTGCTTCTGCAGTTTCTCTGATCATTTATATGTATGTCTAGCGAACATATAACCAAAGCAATGACAAACTACTGAACGTAAACTTTCCATGAAATCACCAACAGCCAAAGAATGCTGAGGTTGACTGTAACGACCTGTTAAGGATGTGCAACTAACTAGCGAACACCCATGAACACTTCGATATTATCTTCATCTACTTTGTCCAGTATATTTCCAGTCATATCACAGACATCACACCTGACTTGCTATAGAAAGTACAGGTAAAGAAGTCATTTCCACACACTGTAAGGCGCATTGCCGACCTCCGTACTTGGTATAGAAAGTACGGGTAAAGGAGTAATTTCCACACACTGTAAGGCGCCTTGCCGGCCTCCATACTTGGTATAGAAAGTACGGGTAAAGGAGTCATTTCCACACACTGTAAGGCGCCTTGCCATCCTCCGTACTTGGTATAGAAAGTACGGGTAGAGGAGTCATTTCCACACGCTGTAAGGCGCCTTGCCGGCCTCCGTACTTGGTATAGAAAGTAAAGGAGTCATTTCCACACACTGTAAGGCGCCTTGCCGGCCTCCGTACTTCGTATAGAAAGCAATGAATGAATCACTGAAAAACGAGAAGTAGGTTGAGAGCTTTACCAAAGCACAACTACAATAAACAATGGACGTTGCGGCCAAAGCCTTCGTCAGCACAGAACAAACAAACAAAAATAGATTAACTAATACACGATCGACACTACATGAATGTATAAATATCAACTCATCTGTATCCTAGCTTGAGATGGCTACCCATGGGTGGAATGGAACGGATGTGGTGTTAAAGGAGTCAACTGCCTAAAGGTCAGTACAGTCAGAAACTCGGTGATTGGTTAATATCAACCGATGAGGGAACCCGCGCTAGGGGGATCGGGGTGCGCCCAGGAGAGCGAATGGAAAAATATGGATGTGTAACTAGGGGCGATGTAACGGATGCAGTACGCAAATCCGCCAAGTTCGAAACGCTGCTGTGGGCAATATGGATGCAGGCCAGCAAGCGTTTGCTATCAAAACGTAGCACAAGTGACGGTAGTTCAAAACGCAATGAGAAACGACCCCATACAACCGAACCAAGAAGTCACAGAAAGCAGAGATAATGCTGGTGGTGACTCCCGCGTCCTGCGAAGGACATACCAATGGCTATGAAGTGGACTAAAAGATGGCGGAGATGGAAAAGGGGGGGGGGGGGGTTGTGGATAAGGATAAGGGGCGTAGGGGACTAAATAAAACTGTGTTGGACATTGAGGCCGTGAGGGGAAAGTGAACCCAATTGGAAGATAAGACGGTTCTCCAATGTCTTGCGATCGCGTTCGTGAGATTTGCACGATTTTATCGCCGTAACACGTATGTCGGTAACCCCACAGTGGTCGGAACTGTTGAAGTGTAGGGGTACCGGTTTCTTGGCACCACTGTCGATATCGGATAAATGTTGTCGAAATCTGCCCGCCAGACGAAGGCCCGTCTCTCCAAGATACCTCATGTCGCAACGTGTGCAAATGATCGCATAGATGACGTTGCGACTCGTATAGAAAGTAAGGGTAAAGGAGTCATTTCCACACACTGTAAGGCGCCTTGCCATCCTCCGTACTTGGTATAGAAAGTACGGGTAGAGGAGTCATTTCCACACACTGTAAGGCACCTTGCCGGCCTCCGTACTTGGTATAGAAAGTAAAGGAGTCATTTCCACACACTGTAAGGCGCCTTGCCGGCCTCCGTACTTGGTATAGAAAGTAAGGGTAAAGGAGTCATTTCCACACGCTTTACGGCGCCTTGCCGGCCTCCGTACTTGGTATAGAAAGTAAGGGTAAAGGAGTCATTTACTCTCGCTGTAAGGCGCCTTGCCGGCCTCCGTACTTGGTATAGAAAGTAAGGGTAAAGGAGTCATTTACTCTCGCTGTAAGGCGCCTTGCTGGCCTCCGTACTTGGTATAGAAAGTAAGGGTAAAGGAGTCATTTCCACACACTGTAAGGCGCCTTGCCGGCCTCCGTACTTGGTATAGAAAGTACGGGTAAAGGAGTCATTTCCACACACTGTAAGGCGCCTTGCTGGCCTCCGTACTTGGTATAGAAAGTACGGGTAGAGGAGTCATTTCCACACACTGTAAGGCGCCTTGCTGGCCTCCGTACTTGGTATAGAAAGTACGGGTAGAGGAGTCATTTCCACACACTGTAAGGCGCCTTGCTGGCCTCCGTACTTGGTATAGAAAGTACGTGTAAAGGAGTCATTTCCACACACTGTAAGGCGCCTTGCCGGCCTCCGTACTTGGTATATAAAGTAAGGGTAAAGGAGTCATTTGGCGCCTTGCCATCCTCCGTACTTGGTATAGAAAGTACGGGTAGAGGAGTCATTTCCACACACTGTAAGGCGCCTTGCCGGCCTCCGTACTTGGTATAGAAAGTACGGGTAAAGGAGTCATTTCCACACACAGTAAGGCGCCTTAGGCGTATGGTGCTTTACCCATTTGTTTACCTTTTCCCATGCATTTATGCATGTTGGGTATATGTTGCATAAAAAAACAAAAACAGTCAAGGAGACTTTACCCACGTCCCTCGGGGTATTGGAGTGGATGTCAGCATGGCTGAAAGGTTCAGAGCGCTTGCTCTTAAACTGCCTGTGCACTAGCAGTGAGTAATGGGTTTTTTTTCCCTACATCGGTCAGTTGGACATAAACGTTGAATACTCGTTCAGAAGCGTGCTCCGTAGTGAAGAGGTTACCGGCGCAGTTAGTATTCCTGTATACCCGCCTTTGAAACACAGCTGCGGGCGATTTGACAGCAGACCGCCTTGCGTTGGTTTTTTTACGAAACGGTATGAGTGCCGGTCGTTCAGAAAACAATGGCAAACTACTGAACGTAAAACGTGCCAAGAAATCACAACAGCAAAACATGCTGGTGTTGACTGAATGCGACGTCCTGTAATGCATATGCAACTAACTTTTAACTCGTTCAGAAAGCAATAGTACACTGCTGAACTTAAAATTGCCTAGGGTATCACTATGATGGGGTTGTTCTCAATGTCTGCAAAGGAAATGCAACATTTTAATAAGCGTATTGAGTATAGTGCTAACCCTATTCATTTACAAACTACTCGGAACATAACGGGTCAATATTACGATGGTCGACTTTACTTCCTAGAATATTTTCTGGTACCAGTTTTAAGCTGCATAGACCTGGGAGTCTCGGTCAATGTTATCAGCACCCTCGCCTCTGTGGGAATTCGAGAATATGAACACAGGGCCAACAGATCACCGAATGGATCCAGCTTAAATGGATTACCGGGAACCTTCAATGAAGTACAGACGATCGGCGTGATATTTACCGTATTGCAAATTGAGTATCACATCTAAAAATTACCTTGCTAGCACAATATATCTAACACACCTCCTTGTTGAGACACGGGGTCTCAAATTTGCTTCTTTTCTTCTTTTTTTTATTACCGGAAGACACCTTAAAATCTGAATTATCCTTGAGTGATCTCCCCTGTGTCTGTGACATTTCAAAGATTTCCAGTAAACGCCCAGATATTTCTCTGCTAACCAGTGTTCCAGCTGTAGGTCGATGTACTAGGCATTTACAAACAGAATTGTGCTATTCATTTTCTTGTGTCTAATCTGTAGCGGGCACTGGCGATCATGACTCTTCATTCCTCTCTGCCGTTTGATGTTTTACTAAAGTTGGTCTTGCTTATATTATTATTTTATACGAACCCGTTTAAGCCATCAACATTCATCTTTCAATGCCCTTCGCGCCTAGTATTTTCTCGCATAAGGCTAAGCTCTCTATTCCATATCGTCTGTTCATATGCTTCATAAATTTCATTTGTTCCTTTCCTACTGGTTTTCGCATGTGATCTTGTAACACCTGCAGCTCTCAATACCTCACCGTTTTATTTCTTCTTTATCCTGGATATCCTCAACACTCTTTTTCGCCCCCACAACTGCACTTTACCCAGCTTCTTTTGCCGTTTGATTACTGTCACAGTAGAGGACGAGATTTTGCACGTCTCTGCGTCCATTACGGTGTTTCGTGTAAATCCGACGTACTGAACCCTCTAAGAAATAACTTAAATTTCACATTATCAGTGAGCCCCGGGTGTTTGGGGGAATACAACACTAAACATGAATGATCACACATATATTTAGTGATCCCCGGATGTTTGAGAGAATACAGCAATAAACATGAATCACACATAGAATTAGTCAACCCCGGATGTTTGTGGGAATACAACAATAAACATGAGTCTGCACATATAATTAGTGAGCCTCGGGTGTTTGCGGGAATACAGCAACAGACATGAATCACACATATTATTAGTGAGTCCCGGATGTTTGGGAGAATACAACAATAAACATGAATCACATATTATTAGTGAGCCCTGAATGTTTGGGGGAATACAACAATAAATATGAATCACACATATAATTAGTGAGCCCCGATGTTTGAGAGAATACAGCAATAAACATGAATCACACGTAGAATTAGTGAGCCCCGGATGTTTAGGGGAATACAACACTAAATATTAACCTGTGTTTGTAATGTGCTAGGACCATCACATTTTGTAGGCCCGAATACACGGTGGCTAATCTTTTCCTCTATTAGCGGATAACGAGCACTCGTTCCACCGCGCACATGATACTACCAGTGTAACATCATAGCGATTACACTAACGCGCCCTGTTCCCATTTGGCATCGACTACTGGCTGTTTGCGAACGCCTACCACACAACCTGCCGTTGTATTTGACCGGAATTGCAACGAAGGACGTGGCATCATGGTAAAAGAGGAAAACTCTGGATGGGTCAAACCGAGGATATTATTTAACAGGTTTGTTCACTTGGGGACTTACAACCTGGTGAAGAATTCGATATCACTTGGGGACTTACAACCTGGTGAAGAATTCGATATAAGTGCCAACGCCCTTTTCAGTGTGTATCAGACTTCACAGGGAATGCAGGCTACAAAACCTGATGATTGTGATAGGATTGCGTGCGGTGCTACTGTCGAAAGCGGACAAGCGTTGAACCAGCTCATATATTGAATGTCCTCGGAGAGGCAGGGCAATTAAAGGAATCAAGTGATGACTGTGAGCTTGCAATCTAGGCCAAACAGCCAAGAACATCAACTCAAAAGTGGTGGAGGCAAACGAGAACAACACATAGGTGGCCAAAGAAGAATAGTTCACCAACAAAGAACTGGTGTCGTCAGCGGCTACATGCTGAGGAAAGTACTGAAGAAGAAATCCGAGAACTAATGGACCGAATGGCTGGGTATGTATTGGGCACTATATGTCGACTTGCTAAACGTTACCAAATCAGAATATATTCACCAAATTAAAAATAAAAAAACATTTAATGTGTTAATTTGAAGTCCTTTCATGCAGTAGTATATCAGTAGTCGTACATCAGGAGTCAGAATGATACCACCTGCTTCATACATGCTTAATGTTTGCTTAGCTGATGCTTAACATATGTTTAGTATCGGCTAAACAGATGTTAAGCATCAGCTAAGCAAAAATTAAGCATGTATGAAGCAGGTGGTATCATTCTGTCTCCTGATATTCTACTCATGTGTGAGCGTGTGCGTCTGCGTGTGCGTGTGTGTGTTTGGGTGTGTGTGTATGTGTGTGTGTGTGTGCGCGCGCGCGCGCGTGTGATATTAAGACGATTTCATCATCATCACCATTTGTCGACAATTTCTTCGATACCATTAACTTCTTACTCCATTATTACTCTATGTTCTTATGTCGTCTGCTTGTTGCAAAACTAGAATAGCAATAATCTATACATGGATATTGCCCTTGGTTAGTTGAGGCAATCTGCGATAGGAGTTGAGTTACCTTATCTCTTTCTATTGATTTCTGAACGCCGACATTTCATACCATCCAAAACAACGCACAGCTGTCTGCTTGTAAATCGGCTGCGTCTGGTTTCGAACTCTTAATTCGTTTTGTTTGGGAAATTGTGGAACTCTGTTTCACTATCCCATAAGCCACAGCGCCGGTTGAGGATAGTGCAAATCTATTAAATAACATGAAGTCACTGTCTTTTGTTTATTAACCTAAGGGACACAATCATGAAAAAAGTCAATACATAATGTTCTTCGTGATTGTCTCTCTTTTGCTGTCTCAGAACGTTGATTTTATAATAAACACAAGTTTTCTCTTGGCAGAACAACCTGAAAGATGTTCAGCCGTGTGTCTACGCGTGGGGCAGAGTTAGAAAAACGATAACAGCACTCACAGATTGAGTTTAACTCACAATGACTATGTAAAATGTTGAATGTTTGAGACTATCATGGAGAAAAAGTGTCAATTAGTTTGTGAGAGGTATTTAAGGAAATATGACTCATGATTCGGAGCTCACTTGTTGTGTCACACCGTGTGTGACTTCTTTTAATGTGAGCTGATCACAACAAAAGTATCGCGTTAATCAGCCACCCCTGGTTAAGCGACAAGTGTTATGGTATGTTCTAGTCTGAGTAGTGAGCTACACCACACACTCGAGGAGGTATTGTTTTCGTTGAGTTGAGTTCAGTTCAGTTCAGTTCAGTTCAGTTCAGTTCAGTTAACCCAACATCGACATCACAACATTCGGGACATTCACATAAGCGCCCCGTCCTCAAATTCTACAGCCAGTAAAAAGTACTTGTCCGTCTGATTGCTTGTCTGTCTGTCCTTTCCTCTAAGTTCTAAGTGTCGGCCAGATCCTCTGGCTACTCCCTGTCCTATCATTCTCTCCAGGCCCTGGTGGTACATGTGTTCTTCAACACTATTGGCATGATCCCAAAAGTCCCTGATCACATATGCCTTATAGTGGCACTTATTTTTCCTCTTAGATATATCTTTAGTGTGGACATGTAAGCATGAGATCGACATAGGAATTTGAAAGGGCATGAAGCTCTAATGCATTTATTGAACACTCCATGCTCTTGATGTTGTCATCATCTCCACCACCGTTGTCTACACCCTATGAAACTTAATGCAACTGAGTTCTGACACTAAAGAAACAAAAAAGGAACAATGACATTATATAAACAAATGGGAACAAATCAAATCAAATCAAATCAACTTTATTAGGGTCACAAATTGGGCGCGCAGGCCCGTCTTACATTTGGCCCTTCTAGGACACTATAGACGCACATAGAAATAATGGCACTATATAAACAGATAGGAACAACGATACTATATAAACAAATAGATAAATGACACTACATAAACAAATAGGAGCAATGACACTACATAAACAACAAAGACCAATGACACTACATACACACATAGAACAATGGCACTACATAAACAATAAAGAACAATGACACTACATACAAACAGAGAAATGTACACTATAGAAACAATTAGGAACAATGACACTACATAAACAAATAGGAACAATGACACTACATAAACAACAAAGAACAATGACACTACATACACACATAGAACAATGACACTACATACACACATAGATTAATGACACCACATACACACATAGAACAATGACACTACATACACACATAGAACAATGACACTTCATAAATAAATAGGAACAATGACACTAGAGAAACAAATAAGAACAATGACTCCATATAAACAGATAGACACTGTTTACACTATACAAATAAATAGAAACAACGACTCTGTAAAAACAAATAGGAACAATGATACTATAGAAACAAATAAGATAAATGACACTATATAAACAAATAGAAACAGTTTTACTACAGAAACAAATATGAACAATGACACTATATAAACAACTAGGACCAATGATACTATAGAAACAAATAGCAACAACAATACGGTATACAAAAGTAAGAACAATGATACTACAGAAACAAATATGATTTTAAAAAACACTGTACTTGTATAAATAAATAGGATCAATAATACTATACAGACAAAAGGAATAATGACACTATATAAACAAATAGAAACAATGATACTATGCAAACAAATAGCAACAATGACACTATATAAACATATAGGACAAGTAACATTACAGAAACAAATAGGAACAATGAAACTATATTAACAAATAGGTACAATGGCACTTTATAAACACATAGGAACAATGCCTCAATAGAAACATATAGGAACAATGACACTATAGAAATATATACTAACAATGACTATATGAACAGATAGAAACAATAACATTAAACAAACAAATTTTACTATCCCATAGGCCACAGCACAGGTTGAGATAGTGCTAACCATTAACATGACCCCCTTTTTCCAGCTTTAACCAAGGGGACACTACCAGGCAAATAATTATTACATAATGTTATTCGTGATTGTTTCTCTTTTGCTATGTCTCAAGAAGAGTATATTATAATAAACACGTTTTCTATTGGCGGTCTACAACCCTGAAAGATGTTGAGTTGGGTGTCTACGTGAGTTACAAAGACGTTTGAGTTGAACTCACAATGACTATGTAAAATGGTCAACGTTTGAGACCAGGCTGGAGAAGAAATGTAAATTAGTTTGTGAATACCACGCACGATTTGGAGTTCACTTGTATCACACCATGAGTGATTTGATTTAATGTCAACTGATCGAGACAAACCTATCCCGTCAATAAACCATCCCTGGTTACGCGACAAGTGTTATGGTATGTTCTAGTCTGAGTAGTGAGATATAGTTTTAGATGAGTTCATTTCAGTTAAGCTTAGTTTAGTTCACTCAAAACCGACTTGAAATAGCAAGTTTCAAAGTATCCACGGAGTAGTTGACTGCTATTCCAATGATTGATTCTGTTTTAGAAATTTTAGTTTTTTAAGTCTGTAGTGACCTTGGGGAAACCAAATTGCTGATGTAACTCTCCCATTTATTTTTAAACCGAAGTGACTACTGTTCGTTCTGTTGTTTAAGTGACATTGTTGGTGTTGAAAATGTTCGTGACGTGCAGATCCCAGATTTTATGTTTTGCGGCCTCAGAGATTAATTTTATTTCAAAATGTCGACAGTTTTGCAAGAAAACGTTCATTTATTTCGGCATTAAAATGATGCGATCAGAAATGGAAGACACAGGCTCCCATTCTGTTGCATCAAAATGCACTTAAAGTCGCTTAAAAGTCGCTTAAAAGTTGACAAGGTCGACTTCATTGCACCTTGTTTTTATCTCATATGGCTCAGTCTCTTTTCGTAGCTCGGAAATCGTCGCACAAAGCACTAACTCCGTAGCTCCAGCGATAATCCTCAGGATTCTCCGAAAAAAATGCACTTGTGAACCGAAGGACGCGGCCCGGAATCGAACCCACAACCTTCGGAGCCCGAGTCAGACGGCTTGACCACTTCGCCACGGAGACTCCCGTGCACTACTATGCACTAGTATGCACTCCCGAATGCACTAGCACATTGATCTTTACTGGGAATGAGTACACAGCAAGTCACAGAGTGAATGCATTTTTTTAAATTTTTTATTTCGCATATCCTTTTACAGGACTTAGCTGTCAACAGCAGCATCTTTCAGCTGTCTGTTGATCTCTTGGCAAGATTACGCTCAGTAGTTTGCCATTGCTTTCTGTGCGGCCGGCTCAGTTATCCCGCAAGTCACCAGCGGGGGACGAACCGCTCCTAGTTCTCGCCCGCTACGAGACTCTGCGTGATAAACGGGATTACGGAGAAAGTGGTGTAACCCCTCGGCCAGAGAGACCGGCGTGAATGCATTAGGAAAAGTAAAATTAAAATTCCATTTTCCGAGCCCCATATTTTTATACACTCATCTGTATTCGATGGATGATGTGATCAGCCTTTGCTTCCCAAAACATTTCCTGGGGTAAGGGCTGAGTCGACCTGATAGCCTTACACAATAGCTGTGCCTCGGTGAGATTACAATCATATGACCGCAGGTAACAGCAGTGCAGTCTCTACCTCCCTTGCCCGATGCAGCATTAATAAGCCACATTTACCTGACCGGTCGTTTTTTCATCAGTCGACTCGACGCACTTTTGAGAACAAGTCACTTAATTTAAACTTAAACCTGACACGTGGTAGAAAATGGCACGTGACAAGAATAACTTCAGTAGACACCCGACATTCAAGATGAGCAGTGTGGAAACCGCAAAGACCATCAAGAGGATTCAAGAAGAGAATTTGCATGCGAGTTACAGCAAAGCGACAAAACCTCAAGCAACATTAAAGAAAGCTACCACTCCTACACCAGAAGAAGCCGCTCCTGTCACTGTTCCGACACCAAAGATTACATCAATTACAATTGAAGCCAACAGCAGCGGAGAAGTCCACAACAACAGTATTGACAAGTAGCCAAGCAGCTCACAAAATACTCCGACATCGACGGAAACCACAATAGAGAACTTCAACGGCAAAATCCTGCTGAAACAAAAAAGCGTGGGGGAGGCCAGACTGTTGGCGCTACCAACAGACAAGATACTCAGTCTGTTAGAGAACTTGCTGTGAAGACACAGCGTCATCCAGCTATGCAAGACGCCTGATGGAATAGTGGTCTCCATCAACAAGAACTCCAAGGCCACCGCACTAGTGCAAAAGATGTCACATAATGAGAAAGCCGACATCATGCTACCCCACTGCATCACAGTAGAAGCCACCCGACACCGCATGATGAAACGATAGGTCATCAAACGAGTCAAGACCCATCTCAACAACGACCAGATCAGGGAGATGCTGACAAGAGAGAACAGGAAACTCGAGATCACCAGTGCTGAGAGAATCATAGGCAAGAATAACATCCCCTCCACAGTCGTCATTGTAACATCAGAGGACCGAGTTATCCCTCAATTCATTAGATGAGACAAGAGAGACCAAGTTCCAGAGCACCTAATACCGAGGGTGCTCTAAGTGCCAGAAATTTTGGCACACCCGTACCACCTGCAAGAGTGAGGTGGAGGTATGCAGATACTGCACTGGACCCCATCCATACAGTCAGTGCCAGCAAGCAAAGATCAATAAGAACTCCAGGAAGCCTAACACTAACAGAAAGTGCGCCAACTGCCTCCGAACCACGGCGCCAGGCACCTCGGCTGCCCCTGCCACCAAGACAGCAAGGAAGCTATGAAGATCGCCATCAAATCCAACCTATCATATAAAGAAGCTAGGAGGCAGTACGAGGCCACCAATCGACACACAAAAAGCGACAAATCGCAACTGGAAAGCCAACAGAAGGACCTGAGATCAAAGTTCCACAGCATGGAGGAAGAAAAAGACATGACACAAGAAACACAGACAACAGCCGTTCAGCGCATCCTGGACGAACTGAAGCAAGTTCAGCAGAAGATTGAGAAGGATAAGGGTCCCAAATACAACCAATTCAGTACAGTCGATAGTTGAACGGGGCCATTCGTCTCTTGAGCAAGCAAGCAAGACCGGTCGACGCCTGATGTTTCCTTGTTACTTCAGCTCTAATCAAGCTGCAGAGACAGCGCCGTGACTCGACACTTGCCTGTCGACCGTGTAGTCATGGGTTCAATACGCAGCGGGGCGGATTTGGATTTGACAAAATGACCTATTCCCCCCTGGTCGACCCAGGCTAAGATGGGAACCAATTCAGTCATGGTAAGTAAAGCGGACCGGCTTGATACTGACCACATCACTCGCTGTTGACGATTGGTCGTTACAGGTATGGGTTAAGCATCGAGTGCCCGAAGCGCCTTAGTGCGTGTAAAACATTCCTTTACTTTACTTCCTTTTTAACACCTCAGATCGGTACTGATAAGGCAGCGGTTGAAGGATCTGATTGAGTTCAGAAAGTATCAGATACTGAGTCGCAGGAATATTTCCAAATGTTGTATTAGTGTTAATTTATTGTTAAGTGAGCTGAGTTGAGTTGAGCCAATAATCGACATCACAGCACCCTGGGCATTCCCATGCGTATTCCGTCCTCATCCGAACTTACAGCGGTTTGTACTCCGGCTAGCTGAACGCCGCTGTGACTGCCTCTGATTCCATTCTCAGACTAGTTTTTGTGGTATCATATGCCAGGCTCTCCTGCACCAAGCGCCGTCCACCAACCTTCGCAACGAATTCCCAAGCACTTTTATTTTACCTCTTAGCACAGACCCATCCGCGTGGATGGGTGGTGGATAATCGCATGGTGGAGAATTGTCGTGGATCAATTGTTGCACCTGCCATTCAGTGTGCAGCCTGCCAGCCAATCGCTGCATTCCGATCCATGCTATTATGACCCTGCACAGGTCTGACTTTTCCACTGGCATTCTGACCCGCTCCTCTCCTCTCCTAATATTATCAGGCAAGCTAACTTCGCTGATTGTGCCCTCTGTCTAAGCTATCCCTGATTTTTCTCTGATCATCCTGTGGCCTTTAACTGTGTCCAGGACTTCATGCAGGGGGTGTTCCGAGCCTGCATCCACTCGGAGATATGATTTTCCCTGCAGCACCTTGAGCAATCGTGGGTTAGGTAAGGGTAAGGCCGTTAAATGATTGTATTGATACTGATATTTATACAATAAACAAACTACGGGAACTTGTTGATGCTGCCTAGAATGTGCTAATGAACACGCAATTTCTCTCTTATATTATTATTATTATTATTATTATTATTATTATTATTATCATCATCATCATCATCATCATCATCATCATCATCATCATCATTATACAGATAAAACTAATATGGTGACTGAAATATATGTTAATGTGAAAAATTGTAGGTGATGAACAATTTATAATATCTTGAGTCATTGATTACCAACAATGGTGACACAGTGAAAGAAATTAAAAGACGAATATCTATTGCTCTTCGGAAACTAAATAACAGAATAGATTTTGGCGTGGGACAGATAAAACTACAAAGATTAGATTTTTAAGGGCATGCCTCTTTCCCATTGAAACACACGCCTGTAGGACATAGACACTTACTAAACAAGCTGCACAGCGGATAAATGCCTTTGAATATAAATGTTATAGATGGGCTCTAAGAATATCTTGGATACCGAAAAGAACAAATGTAACCATACGAAAAGATCTGAATTTTGAAGCAGGTTAGTTACTAAGATGATTACACAAAGAAAATTTAAATATTTTGGTCACTTGAAACGTCATGAAAGTTTGGATAGAACAATAATGGAGGGGTATATGCCCGGGAAGAGAGGAAGAGGAAGGCCAAAGAGAAGATGGGTTTAGTACGTGGCGGATGATCTCCAGATGGGTGTATCGGACGGGGGACATCTTGCTTGTGACCGAGAAGTTTTCCGGAAGGTTGTTATGGGAGCGAGGTTCTGCAAAAGACATGCTACTGGATTTATTATTATTATTATTATTATTATTATTATTATTATTATTATTATTATTATTATTATTATTATTATTAAATATTAGTATTATTATTATTATTTCGGTTCGTGAGTCGCTCACCAGGCGTTCGAAACGCAACCGCGACCGATTTGTGCAGCAGACCGTTTTAAGTTATGTTATTAGTCTTGGTATGGGAGCCGGTCGTTCAGAAAGCAATGGCAAACTACTGAGCGTAAACTTTGCCTAGTACATCAACAGTAGCTGAAAAATGCTGGTGTTGACTGCAACGTCCTGCAAGGGATATGCAACATATAAAAAAGAAAAAACATTACTTATTACTATCATCATCATGCCGCGCTCCCTGGCGAAGGGGTTAACGAATTTCTCCATAATCCCATATATCCACGTGAGGAACACAGCTGCGCGAGATTCGGCAGCAGATTGCGTCCCGTTGGTTACTTACGGGGTATGTGAGCCGGTCGCTCAGAAAGCGATGGCAAACTACTGAGCGTAATCTTGCCAAGAACATCAACAACAGCTGAAAAATGCTGGTGTTGACTGCAACGTCCTGTAAAGGATATGTAACTTTTAAAAAAAGCATCATCATCCTCAACATCATAAGCATTATTTCGTTCAAGGGACGTAATAGCAAATTAAATTAACGTTCCAAGCGCCTTTACTAATGTACGGTTATCTCCCATGAATTGAAGCAAGCAAACGTTCCTGGCTTTCTTGTGTATAGACATTCTCCTTGTTTTTCTTCTTAAGAATTTTGTAATTAACACGTTACACATGTCCCGAATCAGCAAGCCGCTTTGGACCTATGATGTGATAGGGATTGTGTAGCCAGTCTTTTCTTCTGCTCGCGGTCGACGAACGCAAGCGTGTAGCCCTCTTTCCACCGCGCTCAAGACATTATCAGCGTAGCTTCCTATCAACTACACTCAAGTGCCGACCGTAGTTGCTGTAGTTTCATGTATTTACATAATTCTTGTAGCATAATGACAACGCTGTTTTTTCTAAATTCACTTAATGCCCTCGCCTTTTGGATTTGATATGAAATGGACAGAAAAGATGCCGCTTTTAGGTAGCTCTGGGGGAGAAGGAGTTACGGGCGCAGATCGTAACCTCTCATAATGTGTTCGACACACAGCTGTTGGCGATCTGGCAGCAAACATCCTTGTGTTGGTTTTATAAAATGGTATGAGTGCCAGTCGTTCAGAAAGCAATGGCAAACTACTGAGCGTAAACTTGTCAAGAAATCACAAACAGTCAAAAATTAGGGGGTTGACTGCGACGTCCTGTAAAGGATATGTAAGTTCAAAATTGTTACTGACGACAGCATTGCAACTAGTCTGTGATAAAAGAGATTTGAAATCGGGTTAGCCACCCTGGGTGTACTTAATGTTTGCCAGAGTTTGAGCTAAACTCAAGCATTATCTTTCTCTTATATATGATTGACTGATTTATTGATTTAGGAACCGACATCACAGCATTCGGGACATTCCCATAAGCGCTCCGTCCCCATCCTCAGCAGCCAGCGAAGAGTTCCAACACTAATAGTTCCAGTAGCTTTTTCTTATATATGTATACAAACTACTGGCCTCCGCTGTTGCATTGAATAATCTCCGTGTTACCGGATACTGCAATTACTGCTTCTGCTAGCCTACTCCTACTGCTAAGGCTACTACTACTACTACTACTACTACTACTACTACTACTACTACTACTACTACTACTACTACTACTACTGCTGCTGCTGCTGCTGCTGCTGCTGCTACTACTACTACTACTACTACTACTACTACTACTACTACTACTACTGCTGCTGCTGCTGCTGCTACTACTACTACTACTACTGCTGCTGCTATTACTACTACTACTACTACTACTACTACTACTACTACTACTACTACTACTACTACTACTACTACTGCTGCTGCTGCTGCTGCTACTACTACTACTACTACTACTGCTGCTATTACTACTACTACTACTACTACTACTACTACTACCACTTATACTACTACTACTTCTGCTTCTACTACTACTACTACTACTACTACTACTACTACTACTACTACTACTACTACTACTACTACTACTAGTATTATTGTGATTATTATTATTATTATTATTATTATTATTATTATTATTATTATAACTACTACTACATCCACTAATACTACTACAACTACTATTACTACTACTACTCTGTCTGTCAATTATTCAAGCTACGGTCATTTTATTTCACTTTCTATAACCACTGTACCTATCTTCTCAGATAGTTCCTTCTTAGATAGTTAGTTAGTTAGTTAGTTAGTTAGCTAGTTAGTTAGTTAGTTAGTTAGTTAGTTAGTTGGTTAGTTAGTTATTCCTTCTTAGATAGTTAGTTAGTTAGTTAGTTAGTTAGTTAGTTAGTTAGTTAGTTATTTAGTTAGTTGGCGGGCTGGCTGGCAGGCTGGCTGGCTGGCTGACTGGTTGGTTGGTTAGTTGGTTGTTTGCATGGTTGGTTGGTTGCTTGGTTGGCTGATTGGTTGCTTGGTTGCTTGGTTGGTTGCTTGCTTGCTTGGTTGGTTGGTTAGTTAGTTAGTTAGTTAGTTAGTTAGTTAGTTAGTTAGTTAGTTAGTTAGTTAGTTAGTTAGTTAGTCAACAGATCATCCTCATTGCACATCGAACCATCCAGTCCATAAGTGCTCGAATCCCCTCCTCGGCAAATCCCACAGCGTGTAGCGGCTCACGACACCAGTTCTGTGTTGGTTTATTACTCTTTTTTGGCTTCCTGCGTTGTGTTCTTGTATGGCCACACCTCTTTTAACTTGATGTCCTCGCAGCCTGACCATGGTTGTAGATTCCCAGTCATCGATTGGTTCTCATAAACGACTTATTTCTCGTAGAGCATTCAGAATGTCTGCCTGGTCCATAGCTCGTCCGGCTTCTACAGTAGCCCTACCTGCAAGCCTGTCAGCCTACGCATTCCCTTGTACACCCGCTTGCCCTGGCACGAAGATGAAATTAATCTTTGCCAGCCGATACCGCTCCATTGACAGCAGCCACTCTCTTCAGACCCACCCCTTCTCTATCCTCCTGAGCATACTCATTGAGCACTAAGGACACATGTCTGATTGAATGTATGTGTCTCGAGCCATGTTATTGCTATACTTACTGCCGTGACTTCCATAGTCAAGCTACTTGTGGTCAAAGCAAAAGCGCCAGACTCTTCCTTCACAACTTTCCCTCCGGCCTGAGCCGTAAAAGCCCATGAACTTCTCACTCCTCGGACTACCGATCCATCCGTGTAAATGAAAGCATCATCCTCTAAAGAATTCTTGAAGATCAGAGCTTGTACTTCCGCCTCCACAGCAGTTGGATTTTTTTGTCTGCATTTCCTGAGTAGTTGGATGTACACTGAAAAGGATGTACATAAATCTGTTGGCACTTGTACCCACTATTCGCCAGGAGTATTTCAGGATCCTCGCCGGTGCTACGGAGTTCGAGCACTGAGCTTAGTTTTTCCAGACTCAGGTTTGAGTTAGGAGGAAAACGGAGCACTTATTGATTGCGCCCGTGTGCTGTGATGTTAATCCATCGACTAAACTAAACTAAACTCCTCGCCAGGTTCAAAGTCCTCAAGTGAACACACCTGCTGAAGAATGTCTTCGACTTGACCCATCCACGACTTTCCTCTTTTTAACCTGCTGCCCTTTACCTCCTTAATCTCGATATGCAGTGGATGTTGTGTGTTTGCGTTAAATCTGAGATAGGCATGTGCTTGGCAAATTTATATTCTGTCCCTCATGGTTGGAAAATCAAGAAGGTAGCGCATCGCCCTGCATGCTGTATCTCTAGTACATCCAAGAATAATGCGCATAGCTTCGTTCTATATCCTTTCCATCCTTTCTGTCTGCTTATTGCTGAGAGTCAGGATCTCCATAGCATACTCCAAAACAGAAAGGGCCAGACCCTCGTAAAGAAGACATAGATGGCGCTGCTCACAGTTTGCCGCCTCCATTTACCGCATCGCAGCCAAACCCCGCTAGGCGTTTGTTATCACCTGGTCTACGTGCTCAGTATAAGCTAGGCTTCGATCAAATCGTATCCCTAGGTAATTCATTGCCTGCATTCTTTCCACCGTCTCTGAACCCAGATTTAAGCTGGCGCTAGGGTGTTGACCATATGGTTATTCAAAGAGAACCATGTCACTGTTGCCTTTGTTGTGTTGACCACTGCCCCAGCTTCAACACACCAAATGCTTATGCGATTGAGTTCGGTTTGTAGTTCCACAGCAACCTGATCTCTATCCTTACCCTGACGATACTCTAAAACATCGTCTGCATACTACAATGTCCTCCCTGGTCCTATGATTTTCTCGTTGGTGATTCTCACAGTGTAGGCGTTGAACAGCACCGGAGATAATGGTGGTCCCAGTGAGAGGATGCGAGTTAGTTTGTGGGGCAGCTATCTCTATAAAATGCCTCAAAACTCTATGACATGACCATCGGCGGGTAAGAGGAGCGCATAGTTCCTACACATAGTTCCTTCTACCTTGTTGCTATCAAGACTGTGTCATCAGCATAACGTAAGTTAGATATATTATGTCCACCAACCAGTATCTCTGACATATTTTCTGTAGATCTCATTATATGTTCACTGTACAATGAGAACATTTAGGTGACTTAATACAACATTGACACCCTTCATTATACACTGACAAGTTTCTATCAGGTTGTTGATTCTTATGGCTGTTGTTTGCTGCCAATATATGTTCTTTATTATGTGTAGGTCTTTGACGTCAATGTTCAGTTGTTTTAATAATTGTATTATTTCCTCATGTTTCAGATTGTCAAATGCTTTTGTGTAGTCTATGAAGCGTAAGTACAGATCTGTTTTTACCTCTGTAGCTCTTTTTAAGTGTCCTGAAAATATGCACATCATAGTTTTATCATTGAGGAGCGGCTGACCGAGTGGCTAGAACGCTGGATTCTCCTTCAGGAGACCCGGGTTCGAATCCTCAGGAAGGTGTGGGATTTTTTTTCTGACGGGGGCAAATAGAAAATCTTAACCTGTATAGTTCGCGGCGACTGCACTAGCCAAGCGGCCTTAATTCCTTAGGCTCAAAGACCACCTGCCATACACCGCAAGGTACTATATTGGCAGTAAATGACAGTTTTTTTTAAATAGTTCTATCAATTTTGTTTACAGCCATGATTGTCTTGGGGTGCGGGGGTAGTACAGCGGTGGTTTCCCCAAACATTCCGCAGGTTTGTGTACGCTTGACTCAACTAGCTAGAGACAGACCCTGCAAGGCAGCAGGATAAAGAGGGAGGGGGTATATATGGCTTCTCTTACCCGCCGATGGTAATGTCATAGAGTTTTGAGACATGTTACAGAGATAGCTGCTCGACAAACTAACTCCCATCCTCTCAGTGACCACCGCCTGTGTTGGTCGAAGGCTGCTTATTCAACATATTCGCAGCTGGCCTCCTGACAAAATATCTAAATGTCACTCTGCCATCCACCACCAGGTGGACGCGTCTAGTAGTGGGACGGGCTCCTTCGTACCAGCTATCGGGCAAACTTTGAGCTGTAGCCTACAATGGGTGACGTTGTGGCATTCTAGTATGATCATTTGATCACTACTGACGAGCTCAAGCGAGAGCGAAACTCGAGTCCAGTGCTTAGAATCTGCCGTGGACAAGACTCAAGCTTTGTGCCGGAATATGATCAGCGTTGCCAGTGATGGGTTGTGCTAAATCTTCAAACCTCGAATCCTGAAACAACCCAAGTCTATATATATATATATATATATATATATATATATATATATATATATATATATATATATATATATATATATATATATATATATATATATATATATACACTAGCTGACCCGGCCCGGCATCGCCCAGTCCTTGGTGGGGAGCATCTCATTTAATTCATATAAGTAGTCATATAAGTTCCCGTTCCCGTTACCGACTATCTGTCTGTCTGTCTGTCTGTCTGTCTGTCTGTCTGTCTGTCTGTCTGTCTGTTTGTCTGTCGGTCTGTCTGTCTGTCTGTCTGTCTGTCTGTCTGTCTGTCTGACCCGGCCCGGCTTCGCCCAGTCCTTGGTGGGGAGCATCTCATTTAATTCATATAAGTAGTCATATAAGTTCCCGTTTCCGTTACCGACTATCTGTCTGTCTGTCTGTCTGTCTGTCTGTCTGTCTGTCTGTCTGTCTGTCTGTCTGTCTGTCTGTCTGTCTGTCTGACCCGGCCCGGCATCGCCCAGCCCCTGGTGTGGAGCATCTCATTTAATTCATATAAGTAGTCATATAAGCTCACGTTCCCGACTGTCTGTCTGTCTGTCTGTCTGTCTGTCTGTCTGTCTGTCTGTCTGTCTGTCTGTCTGTCTGTCTGTCTGTCTGTCTGTCTGTCTAATCATTTATTGGTTGCAGTTAGAACAACCTTAGATAAACGAAGACCAACTTACAAAAAGCATTAGAAAGAGCACTTGAAAGATCTTTACATCTTCCCCAACAATTAACTTGGGTAAATGGAGCAGCGGCAGCAGCAGCAAAAGAAGAAGAAAAAGGAGGAGTAGGAGCTGCGAGGAGGAAGAGGGAGGAGGAGGGAGGAGGAGGAGAAAGAGAGAAGAGGAGGATGGAGGAGGGAGAGGGAGGAGGGGGAGGAGAAGAGGAAGAGGGTAGGAGGTGGAGGAGGGGAGAGGAGGAGGAGGAGGAATATAACGCATATGCCTGTAGATTTAATAATGGCTGAAGTTGTTCCATGTCTTCTTAGAGATGGCGACAGTGTAAAGAAATATAAAATCTTCAAACTTGATAGAGATAAGGTAACTATTATTTATTCATTCTTTAAGCAAAACAAGATGAGTTACAATGTTATGCATTATGCATTATTTTTATGAAAACTTTGAAAATGCCTTACAGATTGTATCATTATTTATTATAACTCATATGCCGGTACATAACTATGGACAAAGAGTTTATAAATCTTTGAAAACGATGCCACAATATGACTATAAGTTATACAGAAAAGTTATACCCCTTGAAATAACTTTTACAGAGTTAAGTCCCCTGAGATATATGAAATTATAATGAAAAATGAAAAATGAAATAATATTAGGTAAGCAGCCAATTTCACACTAAAAAAATATGACAGTGGGCTGCGCTGGAATGAAAGGAAGACGTGTAGAAAATTTCATCTCAATCGGATTGGCCGTTCGCGAGCGCATAAAGGACATAGGGACATACAGACAGACAGACAGACGGACGGAGATCACCTTTTATATAATATATATCACTTCTGTGTATTGTTGGAAAAGTATTTGCCAGAATTGTTCTGTGCAGACTTCAAGTCCTAGGAGATCAAGTCTACCCGAATCACAGTGTGGCTTTCGACAGAACCGGTCTACCATTGATATGATATTCTCATTGCGACAAATGCAAGAAAAATGCCGTGAACAGAATCAACCACTGTTTATTGCCTTCATCAAACTCACAAAGGCATTTGATTTGGTCAGTCGTGAGGGTCTGTTCAAGGCACTAAAGAAGATTAGCTGCCCACCAACTCTTCTGTCCATTGTGGAATCGTTCCACACAGGCATGAAGGGTATAATCAAGTTTGATCTTGCAACTTCTGAAGAGTTTGAAATCAAGAATGGAGTTAGGCAAGGTTGTGTACTAGCTCCCACCCTCTTTGGAATATACTTTGCACTTCTACTGAAATATGCCTTTCGTGATCAGGATGCCTGTATATACATTCACTCACGCTCAGATGGCGGCCTCTACAATGCTCAGAGATTGAAGGCCAAGAACAAAATTAGGAGGGTACTGATCAGAGAGTTGCTTTTTGCAGATAATGCTGCAGTTACGACCCACTCTGAGGAAGAATTACAATGTCTACTATCTGCATTCTCCAATGCTTGTTCGAATTTGGTTTAACAATTAGCAAAAAGAAGACACAGATTATGTCAAAAGGTGCACATTGGGTACCATCAATCTTTATTGACGACACCGAACTAGAGATGGTAGACCATTTTACATATCTAGGATCAGTGGTAAATAGCAAATTATCCCTATATCAGGAAATCAACATCCGGATTGGTAAGGCAGCAACAACAATGAACAGGTTAAGAAAAAGAGTCTGAGAGAATAGGAAGCTTACTGCCAAAACAAAAGTCCTTGTCTATCAAGCCTGTGTCCTTAGTACTCTTCTTTATGGCAGTGAAACCTGGACAGCTTACTCACACCAAGAGAAACGCTTAAACAGCTTTAAAATGTGGTGTCTGCGAAGAATTCTTGGTATTAAGTGGCAAGACAAAATAACAAATACTGAAGTATTAGAAAGATCAGGTTGTGTGACGGTCTATTCCATGCTCAGTCTTCGTAGACTTAGATGGATAGGACATCTTAGGAGGATGGATGATGGTAGAATACCAAAGGATATCTTTTTTGGTGAATTACAGATGGATAAGAGATCTCATGGTCGGCTTCTACTGCGATACAAAGATGTGTGTAAACGGGACATGATTGATACAGGCACATTGGGAGTAAGTCGCCGCTGAACGTGTTGCATGGAGGACAAACATCAGAAATGGAATAAAGACAAAGGAGAAAATTATTGCAGATAAGTCACACACCGAGCGTGTGAGACGTAAGATAGTACATGATGGTGGAAATGACCACGTGTTCACATGCACCCACTGTGAACGAACATTTACAGCGCGAATTGGCCTTATCAGTCACATTGGCTACCGCCATGGGTAAAAGTTATTATGCCTTTTTGAAGCACAAACTATCGTCTGTGAAGACGGCAAGGTGTCCAATGAAATATATATATATATATATATATATATATATATATATATATATATATATATATATATATATATATATATATAATGTTAGAGTGTGCGAGTGCGTGTATGTATGCGTGTGTGTGCGTGTGTGCGTGCGCGAGTGTGTGTGCGTGTGTGTGTATATGTGTGTGTGTGTGTGTGCTCGCGCGAGTGTGTGTGTGAGTGTGTGTGATATGTCGAAACCGTTAAGTGCGTTTAATATTTCCGCCGACCTGCTATTGATTTCCTTACAAAAAGTGGGACATCCCATGGACTGCTTTAAAGTCTATTATCCTAGTTAGTTAATTTAGTTGCATTATTTTTACAGGACGTCGCAGTCAACCCCAGCATTTTTGGGCTTTTAGGAGTTATTGGCAAGTTCAAGTTCAGAAGTTTGCCATTGCTTTCTGAACGACCGGCACTCATACCATTTTTTATAAAAACCAACACAAGGCGGTCTGTTGCCAAATCGCCCGCACCTGTGTTTCGAACGCGGGATTATGAACTGCGGCAGTAAATCCTGCTCCACAGAGCCGGCAATATTCTAATAAAACGACATCAAACTTGGGCGCTGCGTTAGCGATGTAACTCTCGTCGTGCCGGTCCGTGATCATATGATCCAATTGTTACCGAGACGGGAATTTGGATTTAAAATTACTTGGATTCCCGTGTCGACTCAGCCTAACATGAGTTTTCGGAGATGACCTTGGAAGTAAAGGGGTCGGTGTGATATTGACCACATGACCCATCGAGTACTGATTGGTCTATAAAAGCTTGGAGCTAGCACCATATACGCAAAACGCCTCAAGGAGTAAGTGCCCTTTACTTGTTTAGCTGCAACCCCACCGTGCCGTACTAGATGTAGTGGCCAACCCAGTTTGAGAACCATCGAAACTCCTGTCTGTTCCACTGTTTACATGGGGCAATGAAGAGCAATTTGTCTGATATTCACTGGCACAGGAACGGAGCATTATGGGGCGACCCTTTACCGTGTAGTTGGAACTGCGACTAACTAACTAACAGTCTGAAACCCATCAACCCCTTACAATGCGACGGACTCTGATGAGCGGAGCTTTTATTGCCAGATATTCCCGCTCTATTTGCTGTGTCAGACTTTCAATGGGGACGGGGTTCATTGAAGCGTTCATAATGAGACATAAGATCTTCCCACGGGGATTTAAATTAACTGCTTCTGGCATTCGGTGTCTTCCTTGGACGCTGGCAGCGGAGTCAGGTGATACACTTGAGATGCTGGTTTCATGAGCCGTATCCAGGGTTAGGGCATTGGTGAATTGCTCTAATTGAGGACAATCGTTAGAAGGCTGGTGGAGTTACCTAGACTTTAGACTCAGGAGGTATTTAATCTGTGATGCCGTTAAGGATTTTATTTTATGTATGGACGTTGGTAATTCTATCTCCAGACTTTGAATATTTTTGAGGATTCTGAGAACACGCTAGTAATTATAATAATTGGAAGCAACAGAGACGCCTGGATTCGAACCCTGACGCCTCAACATGACGACAGCTCATCAGGAAGTAACAAGTGGACTTCGATGAACAACAATTTCTTTACATTGCCTTTGTAAGTGCTCATCAGTACTTGAGACTGTATTTCCTGTGTCACAAACTTCCCCCGTCAGTTGATAGGTTGTCCGGGAACAAGGCCATGTGATGGCCAAGTTACTGTCAATCTTCTCTGGCGTTTAAAATACCAAAAGTATTTCAGTGTTGTCGGCGTCTGTGACCTTGGGGTTCATTGAACGCAGTTTCTTAATTTCCCGATATACCGAATCTAGGTTCGAAATCAGCCGCAGGCAAATTGAGAGCATGTCCTTTACAGGACGTAGCAGTCAACCTCAGCATTTCTTGGCTGCTCGTCATTCCTGGGCAAGTTTACGTTCAGTAGTTTGCAATTATTTCTGAACGACCGGCACCCATACCATTTCATAAAATACCAACACAGCTGTGTTTCGAACGTGGGTATGCGGGATTATAAACTGCGTCTTTAAAACCTTCGCCACGAAGCCGGCACTTTGAGAGCAGATCGTTGTGCGTTGATTTCAAAGAATGAAATGAATGAAGAATGTCAGAATGAAATGACAAACTACTGAATGTAAAAATTGCCTAAAAATCACAAACAGCCAACGCGTGCTGAGAATGATTACAATATAAAATAACACAAAGTAATGCAGCTTTACAGAACACAATTACAAAAAACACAGGACGTTGCGGCGACTAGCCTTCATCAGCAAACAAATCCATATATATATAAAAGAGAATGGGTCTTTGTTTGTGTGTCCTTTATGCGTTCCTGAACTGTCCATCCGATTGAGATGTAATTTTCTACAGATGTTCTGAGCCAACTGGCATAGTTTGTTATTTACGTATTAAATCAATATTAAAAGGAAAGACGTCTAATTAAGCGGACTTAACAACAAAAATTATATCAAGGGACATTACTTTTAGTAACATTGCTATATTATGTAATTTAAATAATTGTTGTATTTTTCTTAAAGGTTTATAAAATGTTTACAGAAGTTATCTACAGTCGTATACGTTATAAATAAACTGTTAACAACTTTAAGGCATCTTCAAATTTTTCATAAAAATAGTGGACCTAATTTACATAATGAAAATTTTATAACCAATTTTTTAGTTCTCTTCGACATTACTTTGTATGTTTTATTCTTCTTTTATTTCGTTTCGAGTTCTTCTATGTAATGTAATTTTTTTGTGTGTGAGAGAAAGTCAGTCAACCCACCATTTATTGGCTGTTGGTGATATCTTGGTAAGTTTACTTTAAGTACTTTCACGTTGCCCTTTTTCTTCCAATCATATCTTCTACTATCAATCTAACTATCTATTCTTCTATTCTATCTATATTTTTAATTTTCTATTTTTATTTACACAACAAGTCATATGCGCTATAAACAAAGTGATAAAAACTTTAAGGCATCTTCAAAGATTTCAATGCATATTTTTAGATAGGAGTTGGGTGGATGGATGGATAGATAGATGGATGGATGGATGCATGCATGCATGCATGGATGGATGGATATATCTATATATCTATATATAGAGACAGACAGGCAGGCAGGCAGGCAGGCAGGCAGGCAGACAGACAGACAGACAGACAGACAGACAGACAGACAGACAGACAGACAGACAGACAGACAGACAGACAGACAGACAGACAGACAGACAGACAGACAGACAGACAGACAGACAGACAGGCAGACAGACAGACAGACAGACAGACAGACAGACAGACAGACAGACAGACAGACAGACAGACAGACAGACAGACAGACAGACAGACAGACAGACAGACAGACAGACAGACAGACATACCCCCTCCAGGCGTTGGGCGAAGCCGGGCCGGGTCAGCTAGTACATATATAAATGACAACATAAATTACGGAGAAGAACCTACAGTGACTACATTAAGGCATAAGAACGGGATGAAAAGAATGAAAAGATGAAAATAGTAGAACAATGAAGAGAAAATGAACATTTGAAACAAAAATGTCCTACTTATCTCAGAATCCCAGGCTGTGATACTAACATGAGTTTCACTTTGATACTCTTAAATAGATAGGGAGTCTGTGATGTTATGGAGACCGGGATAGAGGATGCTGACTGTTTATTGAAGCTCCCATGTAAATGAGCAAAAGTGGTACATACAAAAGGGGGGAGGAAGGTGATACGGGAAACTGGAAGCAATAGGGATGTGATGGTGGCCCAAGAGTGAAAACTAAGTAGGAGTGCCACGGTAAATGTCCTTACAGTGCATGAGTGGGTTCCAGTAAAGGGTTGGGCATTGTGGACGAATGTTAAAGAGCAATGACGCGTGCGCCTAAGTATGATGGTGATAATGACGAAACTCATTTTCTGTGCTCCTTTCTGTGTGTACCAAGGGAATCCTAAAGTATGGGTGGACTGATATGTGTGAGCGCACACCTGAGAATGATTGTTGTGTAATATAAACAGGACATACAAACAACTTATTTCAGTTTCTGAGCCATGATGTTGTTTAAAAGTCATTCTTCTTCTATGTTCAGCTCTTGCAGAGTGCTGGTGTGCTTCTTCTTCTTGGTCCACACCATTATAGTAAAACCTCGGTTTTCGTTGCTTTCGGTTATCGCCGGTTTATGTTTTCATGGATTTTATTTCAGCGAAAACTTTGTCTCTGTTTTCTCGGATTTACCTCGGATTTCTTCAAAGTGCCCACATGACTTCGCTGTCATTTTCGCGGGGAAACATGGGACCCATTCGTTTTTCTGCTCAGTTTGGTGTTGTTTTTCGTTGTGTAAGCATCACTTGCTAATAATAAAATCCGAGAGTGGAATTAAGACTGCTGAGATTGGCCGCATGTGCGGGAAGTCGGGATCCACTTTACGTGGCGGAAAAGGAAGGAATAAAGGTGGCTAATGTAGCGAAAGGTATGAATGTGATAACGAAACAGAGATTCGAAACAATTAAAGATGAAAAGTTATAATAAATTTGGATAAATCAAAAATAGTTAGATGGCGATTATATTTCCTAAGCAATCATATGTGAAACAACCAGACTGTTGTTTGCCAATCTCTTTAAGAAAATGCTTGGGGCGAGTGCTAGTGTACTTACTGATTTTAAGGCCAGTAAAAGATGGTTTGAAACAATTCAAGAGGCACACTGATATACACAATGTTACTTGGCACGGCGAAGGTGCGAGTTTGCACAAGTCTGGGGCCAAAAAATAGTCGGTTTCGGATTTCGACGATTGTTTGCGGACGGATTATCGACGAAACCCAAGATTTTACTATATATTATATTTGTTCTGCAACTTATAATTTCAGAAGCCTGAAGTTCTTCTTTAATCGTTGCGAAATGGTCGATGGCTAACCTCCATGTAATGCCACAGAAAAGATGCATGTATTCAAATTACTTTGCTGGTGTTGCTCCATAGTCTCTTAATGCTGTGTGCTCTCTCACACACCGCACGTGGAGTCTACGTAGTGTGGTTATAGAGTGGCTCAGAAGTTCGTGGGTTCATTTTCGGAGTACGTCATTCGGATTACGGGTGCAGTTTTTTTCCGAGACCCTGGGTGTTGTCGCAAGCGTTACGGAGTTTGTTGTGATCTGTGCGACGTTTTCGTTTGCAAAAGTGGCTCTGTGGAGAGAGATCAAACCATGTGGCTTTATATCTCGGTACCATGAACTAAGTTATCTTGCGTTTAACACCTTTACTATATCGCTAATAAATAAATAAATTACTACGCAGCGTTTCCAACGAATAAGTTTCATCAATAGTTGATTGATTGACTGATTGATCTAGGAACCGACATCACAACATTCGGGGCATTCCCATAGGCTCTCCGTCCCCATCCTCAGCAGCCAGCGAAGAGTTCCAACACCAATAGTACCAGTAGCAATCTGATTATATGTCCGTCTCTCCTTTCCTCTGAGTGTCTAACGTCGGCCAGATCCCCTCGTTACTCCTCGTTGCCTCATTCTTGCCAGACCATGATGATCCAGTGCTCCTCCGAGGTTTACACGTGCTCTCACAAGGCCGCAACCACGTCTGCCTTGTCAAGCATCAATACTCCACCAAGCTTTGCAGAGCCAGCCAATCTGTCCGCCTGTTCATTCCCCAGCACACCGCCATGTCCCGGAGAAAAGATCCAGGCGATGCTTGCCACTCGTGACTTGCGAAGCGAAGCAAGCCACTCTTCATGAAGCATGCCTGTCCTCACCTTCCTCAGCATGCTTTCTGAGTCAGTTACAATCGCGATGTGTGTGTATCATATTCTCGATCCAGCGGAAAGTCGCAGTGACCGCCTCCACCTCCATTCTTAGATGTTGTGGTATCATATGCCAGGCTCTCCTGCACCAAACGTTGGCCATTAGCTTTTGCTATGAACCCCCAGGCACTTCTCCTACCTCTCGAAACCGAACCATCTGTATAGATAATCACATCACCCGAGCTAGCATTATCCTGAAGTCTCATCAATAGTTGAGAACAACTATCCTTACTGTGGCAACATATGCAGGTGAGTCATTGACCATCTTCTTCAGCAATCACCGAAGGAGAAAATGCAAACGTTCTTAGAATATTGTGGACTGAGAAGAAGAAACATATTGAAAGTTTACAAGACTTGAACATCAAAGAAACCTGATTCATTAACAGTATGATGTCTAAAATACGTTGGCTATACTAAACGTTACAGTGGCTTGGAGAGAACAGTGAAGGAAGGCATGGTTCCTGGAAGGAGAGGCAGTGGTTCACCAGCACGACGATGGATACCGGATACTGCAGACACCCCGGGCAGCAGGGTGCACGAGGCAGTATAAATGGCAAGAGACAGTTTTATTTTATTTGCATATCGTAATGAGAGCGACGTTCTGCAAAGGACCTGATCCCCACGAAAGTTTCATCAAGCCGAGACGGTGTGAATGTCTTTGTGCATCCAACATTAAAGTGCACTTTCCCATCTGAAAGAGCATTCCATTTCTGCAACGTATATCATATCAAGTTAAGGTCATTTTCTTCTTCTTCTACTTCTACCCATATGAGAAACCGGTGTTCCCATTATTGTGACTCTGAAGTGGCTTCTCCTAGTTTCTGTTTTGCTCGAGATGCATGCCACCTGGCGTATCGTGTACCATACAAAGGGTTAATGAATACTTTGAACAAACGACGCCTCTGATTTACTATAACCAACATGTACCACATTGATAACATATCTGAAAGTCTTTACACTAAAGAACCCGCTCTAGACATTTAACAAGGGAGAAATTAACAACCTTTAATGGAAATAAAAGAAACTAACATTTCCCTCGCGTGGAAAACAAAGCAAGAACTTTCCAGCAGGAAACGATAATGCAGGCAAGTTGTCGCCCCTTGACGCGCCATTTTTGTTTACCCATAATACCGAGCTTGGAATAATGGCGACCGCGAATTTTCGTGTGTAGGAAAATAATCACGCGATTCACACGTGAGAAGACGTAGATCAAATCAGTCAATACAAAAGAATTGAATTTGAACACATTTCAGAGCCACTAAAGCCTTCACATTAATATTAGTTTATATATCAAGAGAGAGAGAGAGAGAGAGAGAGAGAGGAGAGAGAGAGAGAGAGAGAGAGAGAGAGAGAGAGAGAGAGAGAGAGTATATATATATATATATATATATATATATATATAGAGAGAGAGAGAGAGAGAGAGAGAGAGAGAGAGAGACAGAGGAGAGGGGGTGGGGGCGAGAGAGATAGAGTGAGGGTGAGGACTATATATATATATATATATATATATATATATATATATATATATATATATATATAGAGAGAGAGAGAGAGAGAGAGAGAGAGAGAGAAAGAGAGAGAGAGGGGGGAACTTTGCTTGGAGTTTACAAAAGACAGGCTAACACTGTGGCAACATTCTTAATATTAGAAAATATACCCTTAGTAAGCTTAATTAAAATTACAAAAGTCGAGAGGGTTGAATTCATTGTCTCGAGTATCAAATCAAATCAAATCAAATCAAATCAACTTTATTAGGGTCACAAATTGGGCACGCAGGCCCGTCTTACATTCGGCCCTTCCAATCATTATACATTTACATAGGAAGAAAAATAATGGCTAAAAAAAAGTAAAAGTAAAAAAAGTATGGCCCATCTAGCTCGGTCTCTCTCCACGGAACGGCAAACAGCCTGTCGAGGGCATACAAATTGTTGCTTAATGCGGTGTGTTAAGTGAAAATAAAATTCTTTCGTGTCCTTAAGATTGTCCATAATAATAAAATCATTTTTTTTTTTTTGTATATGCTGTAAGCTGAAAGATGCTGGTGTTGACAGCTAAGTCCTGTAAAGGATATGCTAAATAAAAAAAAAAAATATGCTGTAAATCTTGTTCAGGTACTTCATTCGCCAATCGAAAGGTCGAGGAGTGCTATAGACAAGTACGAAAGTGGAAAGCTTCCAAATGTCAGTTAAAACTATGCATCGGCGAAACTTGTAAATGTTCTGGACGGGAAGTAATCCGGAAAGAAAGTAATTGGTCACAAAATTTGTAGCTAACTTTGCCGGTCCCGATATAAAGCACATCTTTGTTTTCCCTGCATCAGATGTTTACACGATTTTTGAGTAAACGGTACAAACACAAAGAAAATAACGCGGCACAATCGTCGACGCTTTATTCACACCACATTTCAGGGAATATGTCGCACAATAAACACCAGAGAATGAGCGCGGCGATGCTGGTTTTTCTAACTGCTTTCAGTCAGTGTGGAACTATGGATATCGCGGAATTCAAGTCATTTCTGGCTCCTTGTAACCTTTTGAGCGAAGCGTATTAAGGTACCAAATGTATGCATTGTTCCCTGGGGATCTCCGTCGGGGGAACCTGCTGTTGGCGCAGCCACGGCGTTTCTGAGCTTTAGATGCTTCTTTAATGAAGACACGCTGTGGCGATAAAACAATTGCTAACTCTCCCCGGAAATTTCAATGTGAAACCGATCGTCTGACAGGAATCATAAATGTTTGATGTTTCGTTGCTTTCTAATGTCGGCGGGTTTGCATCTGCCGCTCATTTCATCCACAGTACATAGTTCTAATGGAGTTGTGATTTCACTCGCATTCTGTAGGTGGTAACAATACTCTCAAAGACAACAGCAAATTTTGTCTCAACTAAAGGACACTTGCAGCAACACATCTGACCTTGCTTGACCCCGCCAGAAACCGGAAAAGAAGTGGCTGCATGTACGTAAAACACGCCTGTTGTTACTGACGTGATGGTGTTTAGTATTATATATTCACCTTTGATGGTGTTTTACTTGCGACTGTGTATGCCGAGCTGCTCAATAATATGTGTCTATCGTGCAATGATCTCCGGTAAAGAAAACGATGATTTTTTTCTAAATATAGTGACCCATAATGTGTATGAGTTGGCGAGCTGGTTTAGCTGTTAGGAAACTACATTGAATGATAATGACGAGCTCTCGATGTTCGCTACTGGAGGAAAAGAGTGTCCACCTATTCCTCTGTACACTCAGTCTTACAACATGTGATTGTCTTAACACTCCCCATATCCACAGCACGTTTTTGCTATGGTGTTTATTATTATCATTCATTCAGTAGCATGTCCCTTGCAGAACTTCGCTCCCGTAGCAACCTTCCCGAAAACTTTTCGCTCATAAGCAAGATGTCCCGCGTCCGATACACCCATCTGGGGATCATCTGCAACATTCTGCACCCATCTTCTCTTTGGCCTTCCTCTTCTTCTCTTCCCGGGCATATATCCCTCTATAATTATTATCTCCAAATTGTCATGACGTTTTTTTTTTTTTAAAGCATATCCTTTACAGGACTTAGCTGTCAACACCAGCATCTTTCAGCTGTATGTTGATCTCTTGGCAAGATTACGCTCAGTAGTTTGCCATTGCTTTCTGAGCGGCCGGCTCACATACCCCGTAAGTTACCGATGCGATTCGAACCACTGCTGATTTGAACGTCATCACGTTACCTGACGAGAGTATACGAGATTACGGAGACAAGTCATAACCTCTAAGCCACGAAGCAGGCTCATGACGTTTGGAGTGACCAAAATATTTCAATTTTCTTTGTTTTTTCTCATTAGTAGCCAACCTTCTTCAATATTCAGTTCTGGTCGTTTGGGTGCATTTGTTATTTTTCTGTATCCAAGATATCCTTACAACATGTCTAAAATATATATATTCAAAGGCATTTACGCGCTGTTAAGCTTGTTTAGTAAGTGTCCGGATCTCATATTCGTATGCTGCAAAGGGAAAGATGCATGCTCTTAAACATCTTAATTTTGTAGTTCTGTCTGTCCACTCCATAATTTGTTGAAATGTTTTAGTTTCTGAAGAACGATAGATATTCGTCTTTTAATTTCCTTCATTGTGTCACCATTTTTGGCAATTAATGACTCAAGATATTCGATATTTCCCACCACCTCCAATTTTTCCTCATTAACATATATTTCTTTTTCGATAGTAGTTTTATCTGAATGCATTATCTGTGTTTTTTGCTATGTTAAGATATAAATTGGGATTTTAACTATTCTTTTGGGTTGCGGTTATTAGTTTTTCTATACCATTCCGTGATGTGGATAATAACACTGTATCATCAGCAAATCGAATATCTGGTATTTCATGACCACCAATATTTAGAGCATCATATTGCTCCTTGGTGATATCATCTCAGTTAATTCTCATTATATTTCTGGCGTACGTGTTAAACAAATAGGGGGACAGCACACAGCCCTGACGGACTCCTTGCTTGATCTCAAACAAATCTGATGTCTCGCCATCTATTCTAACCGCTGATTGTCGGCCTAGATAGAGCATTTTTATGTGTTGTATTACATGTGATGGAAAGCCCATTTTCCTCAGTTTCTGATGTGCACACTGTCAAATGCCTTTGAATAATCCACAAAACAGAAAGAATAGGTGTACATTAAATTCTCTACACTTCCCTATTATTAAATGTATATTAAGTATGTGATCTCTTATTCTTCTTCCTTGCCTAGATCCAACCTGAACCACGTTAATCTCTTCTCCCATTTTCTTACGAAGTCTTCCCATTATGATTTTTAGTAGAATTTTACTTTCATGACTGATCATTCATTCATCATTGGCACTTTGTCGTCTTGACAAACTATAGTTTGTTACATTGTGCTTCACAAAGGTCAACATACCAGCAACCCATGGCGGTAGCGAATGTGACTGATAGATTGATCAGGGCAACGATATATAGATTAGAGAAATTTGAAGTATACAGCCAAGAAGAAACGAAATTGGAAATTTAATGACAACTGGAAAAATTAACTGACAAAAACAAGAAAAAGGCAATTAAATAAATACTCGTATGGCTTGGCCACGTAGCGTACTGGGTTTAAGAACGCAGGCCTGACCCTAGTGTGGTCATCGTTTGAGATGGCGAACCATGACCTCCAATGCATAACTACATGGCACATGATGATGGTGATATTTCGATGTAAAAGCGGCGACGGGAAGCGATGAACTGTGTGAAAATGGTAATTGAAAGACAGAATGCGTCAAGTGATGATGCGGAAAATCACGTTTTTTCACGCGTTTCAGCATCAGCATGCGCTTTAATGGGAGAACAAGTTTAGGAAAACAGCCGAAACACCTTCCCTGGCGCTCGCAACAAAAGATCTGTTTACCGAAGAGGACGAACAATAGGACACAAACAGCACCCCAGGACATTACCGGTTTTCGTAGTTTTGCTCAATTTCCTCTTCTATTTAGATCTAGTGGAGAAAATCAGATTCTGAAAGATCTCTTTATTAGTTCACTTGTTTCTCGAGATCCAACACTTTGACCCGGCATTTAATTCTGCATTGCTTCTAGCAACCGAGACAAGAGTCAGCCAGCAACGGCACCCATCCAATCACAATTTGACAGCTCGCAACAAAAGACGTGGCCTCGAGATAGGAGACATTCAGGCTTCCGTTCTACCCGTCCCCCATCAGTAATGTCTCGTGATTTTTTCGGGATCACGTGACTTCAAAACAACCGATTCTGTTATAATTAAAAATCAACTTAACGCGATTGGATCAATAAAACAAATATTGTTGGTTCAAAATGGCCTCGTGACATTGAGGAAGCGTGATTCTTGTTCGTTAATAGCAGCGTCTGGGCTTGACAATGAACAGTGGTTCTACCGTCGCCTGGGCACATTCCGAACCATAAATACAAGAGCAGGGAGGTGTGAATAATCTGTCTAAAAGAGAGGAACCGACAGGAAGTCGTGAGTAATGGAAGATCGCGAGCCAGCGGAACAACCTTGTTGGCAGAACTTCATTCTCTAATATTATCTCAGTTATTTCCAAGATCATGGCCGAAGTTACAATCAATCAATCACTTACGTGCCATCTTCGTATTGAATTTCTGCTGTTGTGAGTCTCGAACATTCTCCGGCCTGTGTCGTCATGGAGCATCAATACAAGCCTCTTTCCATCCGCGTCTTGATGATGCCCACCGACCCGTAACAATGTCTTCGCCTTCGAGTTTAGGTCGAAGCTAGTCATGAAAGGGAAAGTAGCAGGCGATGTAAAACTTAGCTTTACATGTATACAGTCATTAGGGAAGTGATGAACGTTCGGGTAAATTAGTCCTCCCAATGAAACAACTAAATGCATCGCGCAAACAGGTACTAGTGTCCGTGCATATGAAAGCAAACTTTGCTCTATATATAATTTTTGTGAATGTATTAAATCAAATAAATCAATTTTATATTACTAACAAAGTGAATTGTTATCTTTTCAGGTCTAATTCGGAATATTACTCTCCAATCTGAAACGCTGTCCTCTTCATGCATGTGCGCCCCCCCCCCCCCCCCCCGCCCTCCCGGCAACCTTTTTTCCTTTATATATTTTAGAAGTATGTGTTTTTTTTTAAAACATCAATCTTCAAATATTTATCTTCAACCCATCATTGTCGAATTTCAACCTGTATTTACTTTATTATTTTGTGTAAATGTGTGTCCAGTGTTG